>CM055820.1:50390598-50740141 GCA_029582265.1 Zoroaster sp. YZ-2022
GTAAACCAGTGCGTCATACGCTTATATATACAGAGGCTGCAATAATAGGCCTATGTCATGCAACGCGTTTAACGCAATTCAGGTCGCCGTTACATTTTCACAACAAACGAAGCAGCCATTTTGGAAAAAGGCCTTACGCTTGAAATCAAATTAAGACCACTTTTTCAGGGCCTAGTGAATCCAAAATACTCACAGTTGGAAGTCAAGGACCCCAGGTTAGGATATTGGATCATTTTTACACAGTCCACCAAATGTATGGGCCTCAATTCTTTGTTTTTCAGAAATACTTGAGGGCATACACTTTATGATAAACAGCTCGGTGCATGACTTTTTTTCTCATTTCAGTGGTGTGGCACCATCATGTGGAAAGAACACTTTTTTATATATACCTACAGCGTTACCGTTAAACTTACATAGCGCCCTCAAAGGACAAAATATGTTAGTTTAGTCTAAACTGCTCTAAAATATCTTTTGAGGGTTTAAATATCGCTCAAACTTTGCATGATTGAGTATTCAGAAAGCTTGCTGAAGATGATAACAATTATTATTGTATTAGCAACGCGTTTGCATCCGAACTCCCAAAATAGTAGGTTTATTATTATAGGGCCTAACATGTAGTCTGTGTTTTAAGGGATTTTCTGTGCAAACATTGTTAAGTAAATAAATCAATCAATCAATTAATCAATCAATCAATCAATCAATAATTTAAAAAAAAGTTACACAGCGAATACCAGGCATTCAGGAGCCGCGATTTATCGGGATTGATCCCTAATAATAATAATAATGTGTGGATTTATATAGCACACGTATCCACCAACTAAGTGGTGCTCAAGGCGCATTATATTATTATCCCTGCTCATAAGGCTCATAAGGCTCATAAATCATTCCTGAAACCATCTCAGCTTCCTGGGGAGTATACAACTCAATTGCTGCCATTTCTAGAGCATATAGAGCAAACCAACTCTGCCTTCACAGGTACCCATTTAACCCCTGGGTGGAGAGAAGCAATTATGATTAAGTGTCTTGCTCAAGGACACATGTGTCACGGCCGTGATTCGAACCCACATTATGTTGCTAACACCAGAACTTGAATCCGGTAAGCTAGACCGCTCGGCCACGACACCCCACGACACCCCACGACACCCCTACCGATGCTTTAAAGGCATAGGCTTTAAAGTCGTATAGGGTCCCTTCACCGGCTTCCATTAGGTCCCTTCTGGTCTGGCGTTCCGGCTCACCGATATACATCCTTCCCTGCCCCGATTCCTAGCCAAAAAGGCCCTGCCCCTTTCGCGGAGAAACAAGGCAGCTAGCTCCCAAGCATTACCGGTGCCAGTTCCAGTGAATAGCCAAATTCCTAAATCGGGCGCAGACGGTAATCGAACCCAGACCCCGGTGGTCTGATGGGACAGTACCAGCGCATTATCGGATCGTGCTACGAGTACGTTAGCAGTTTTTGAATGCAATTTAAATGTGTTAAAGTATTAATGGATAAATTGGGTAAAAAAAATTGTCTCCGGTGGGAGTTTAACTGGTGACCGTTCGCTTCACAGTCAGTCGCTCTACCGACTGAGCTATCAGTGACTTGAACACTTAGTGCAATACATTGAAGATGGAGATATGATTTGGCTACTTTTTCCTGTAAATTTACATGTAATTTTCCAAGTGTACATTCTCTGACAGTGATGCAAAGATACTACGGATGGCTGCATTTCATTGGCCGTTTTGCAGAGAACAAACAAATTCCAGTATAATTAGCCCCTCCCCTCCCCACTTTTCGACACTGCTTTAAACCAGTGCGTCATACGCTTATATATACAGAGGCTGCAATAATAGGCCTATGTCATGCAATGCGTTTAACGCAATTCGGGTCGCCGTTAAATTTTCACAACAAACGAAGCAGCCGTTTTGGAAAAAGGCCTTACGCTTGAAATCAAATTAGGACCACTTTTTCAGGGTCTAGTGCATCCAAAATACTCACAGTTGGAAGTAAAGGACCCCAGGTTAGGATATTGGATCATTTTTACACAGTCCACCAAATGTATGGGCCTCAATTCTTTGTTTTTCAGAAATATTTGAGGGCATACACTTTATGATAAACAGCTCGGTGCATGACTTTTTTTCTCATTTCAGTGGTGTGGCACCATCATGTGGAAAGAACACTTTTTTATATATACCTACAGCGTTACCGTTAAACTTACATAGCGCCCTCAAAGGACAAAATATGTTAGTTTAGTCTAAACTGCTCTAAAATATCTTTTGAGGGTTTAAATATCGCTCAAACTTTGCATGATTGAGTATTCAGAAAGCTTGCTGAAGATGATAACAATTATTATTGTATTAGCAACGCGTTTGCATCCGAACTCCCAAAATAGTAGGTTTATTATTATAGGGCCTAACATGTAGTCTGTGTTTTAAGGGATTTTCTGTGCAAACATTGTTAAGTAAATAAATCAATCAATCAATTAATCAATCAATCAATCAATCAATAATTTAAAAAAAAGTTACACAGCGAATACCAGGCATTCAGGAGCCGCGATTTATCGGGATTGATCCCTACCGACGCTTTAAAGGCATAGGCTTTAAAGTCGTATAGGGTCCCTTCACCGGCTTCCATTAGGTCCCTTATGGTCTGGCGTTCCGGCTCACCGATATACATCCTTCCCTGCCCCGATTCCTAGCCAAAAAGGCCCTGCCCCTTTTGCGGAGAAACAAGGCAGCTAGCTCCCAAGCATTACCGGTGCCAGTTCCAGTGAATAGCCAAATTCCTAAATCGGGCGCAGACGGTAATCGAACCCAGACCCCGGTGGTCTGAGGGGACAGTACCAGCGCATTATCGGATCGTGCTACGAGTACGTTAGCAGTTTTTGAATGCAATTTAAATGTGTTAAAGTATTAATGGATAAATTGGGTAAAAAAAATTGTCTCCGGTGGGAGTTTAACTGGTGACCGTTCGCTTCACAGTCAGTCGCTCTACCGACTGAGCTATCAGTGACTTGAACACTTAGTGCAATACATTGAAGATGGAGATATGATTTGCCTACTTTTTCCTGTAAATTTACATGTAATTTTCCAAGTGTACATTCTCTGACAGTGATGCAAAGATACTAGGGATGGCTGCATTTCATTGGCCGTTTTGCAGAGAACAAACAAATTCCAGTATAATTAGCCCCTCCCCTCCCCACTTTTCGACACTGCTTTAAACCAGTGCGTCATACGCTTATATATACAGAGGCTGCAATAATAGGCCTATGTCATGCAATGCGTTTAACGCAATTCAGGTCGCCGTTAAATTTTCACAACAAACGAAGCAGCCGTTTTGGAAAAAGGCCTTACGCTTGAAATCAAATTAGGACCACTTTTTCAGTGCCTAGTGCATCCAAAATACTCACAGTTGGAAGTAAAGGACCCCAGGTTAGGATATTGGATCATTTTTACACAGTCCACCAAATGTATGGGCCTCAATTCTTTGTTTTTCAGAAATATTTGAGGGCATACACTTTATGATAAACAGCTCGGTGCATGACTTTTTTTCTCATTTCAGTGGTGTGGCACCATCATGTGGAAAGAACACTTTTTTATATATACCTACAGCGTTACCGTTAAACTTACATAGCGCCCTCAAAGGACAAAATATGTTAGTTTAGTCTAAACTGCTCTAAAATATCTTTTGAGGGTTTAAATATCGGTCAAACTTTGCATGATTGAGTATTCAGAAAGCTTGCTGAAGATGATAACAATTATTATTGTATTAGCAACGCGTTTGCATCCGAACTCCCAAAATAGTAGGTTTATTATTATGTGGCCTAACATGTAGTCTGTGTTTTAAGGGATTTTCTGTGCAAACATTGTTAAGTAAATAAATCAATCAATTAATTAATCAATCAATCAATCAATCAATAATTTAAAAAAAAGTTACACAGCGAATACCAGGCATTCAGGAGCCGCGATTTATCGGGATTGATCCCTACCGACGCTTTAAAGGCATAGGCTTTAAAGTCGTATAGGGTCCCTTCTGGTCTGGCGTTCTGGCTCACCGATATACATCCTTCCCTGCCCCGATTCCTAGCCAAAAAGGCCCTGCCCCTTTCGCGGAGAAACAAGGCAGCTAGCTCCCAAGCATTACCGGTGCCAGTTCCAGTGAATAGCCAAATTCCTAAATCGGGCGCAGACGGTAATCGAACCCAGACCCCTGTGGTCTGAGGGGACAGTACCAGCGCATTATCGGATCGTGCTACGAGTACGTTAGCAGTTTTTGAATGCAATTTAAATGTGTTAAAGTATTAATGGATAAATTGGGTAAACAAATTGTCTCCGGTGGGAGTTTAACTGGTAAACGTTCGCTTCACAGTCAGTCGCTCTACCGACTGAGCTATCAGTGACTTCAACACTTAGTGCAATACATTGAAGATGGAGATATGATTTGCCTACTTTTTCCTGTAAATTTACATGTAATTTTCCAAGTGTACATTCTCTGACAGTGATGCAAAGATACTACGGATGGCTGCATTTCATTGGCCGTTTTGCAGAGAACAAAAAAATTCCAGTATAATTAGCCCCTCCCCTCCCCACTTTTCGACACTGCTTTAAACCAGTGCGTCATACGCTTATATATACAGAGGCTGCAATAATAGGCCTATGTCATGCAATGCGTTTAACGCAATTCAGGTCGCCGTTAAATTTTCACAACAAACGAAGCAGCCGTTTTGGAAAAAGGCCTTACGCTTGAAATCAAATTAGGACCACTTTTTCAGGGCCTAGTGCATCCAAAATACTCACAGTTGGAAGTAAAGGACCCCAGGTTAGGATATTGGATCATTTTTACACAGTCCACCAAATGTATGGGCCTCAATTCTTTGTTTTTCAGAAATATTTGAGGGCATACACTTTATGATAAACAGCTCGGTGCATGACTTTTTTTCTCATTTCAGTGGTGTGGCACCATCATGTGGAAAGAACACTTTTTTATATATACCTTTAGCGTTACCGTTAAACTTACATAGCGCCCTCAAAGGACAAAATATGTTAGTTTAGTCTAAACTGCTCTAAAATATCTTTTGAGGGTTTAAATATCGGTCAAACTTTGCATGATTGAGTATTCAGAAAGCTTGCTGAAGATGATAACAATTATTATTGTATTAGCAACGCGTTTGCATCCGAACTCCCAAAATAGTAGGTTTATTATTATAGGGCCTAACATGTAGTCTGTGTTTTAAGGGATTTTCTGTGCAAACATTGTTAAGTAAATAAATCAATCAATCAATTAATCAATCAATCAATCAATCAATAATTTAAAAAAAACTTAAACAGCGAATACCAGGCATTCAGGAGCCGCGATTTATCGGGATTGATCCCTACCGACGCTTTAAAGGCATAGGCTTTAAAGTCGTATAGGGTCCCTTCACCGGCTTCCATTAGGTCCCTTCTGGTCTGGCGTTCCGGCTCACCGATATACATCCTTCCCTGCCCCGATTCCTAGCCAAAAAGACCCTGCCCCTTTCGCGGAGAAACAAGGCAGCTAGCTCCCAAGCATTACCGGTGCCAGTTCCAGTGAATAGCCCAATTCCTAAATCGGGCGCAGACGGTAATCGAACCCAGACCCCGGTGGTCTGAGGGGACAGTACCAGCGCATTATCGGATCGTGCTACGAGTACGTTAGCAGTTTTTGAATGCAATTTAAATGTGTTAAAGTATTAATGGATAAATTGGGTAAAAAAAATTGTCTCCGGTGGGAGTTTAACTGGTGACCGTTCGCTTCACAGTCAGTCGCTCTACCGACTGAGCTATCAGTGACTTGAACACTTAGTGCAATACATTGAAGATGGAGATATGATTTGCCTACTTTTTCCTGTAAATTTACATGTAATTTTCCAAGTGTACATTCTCTGACAGTGATGCAAAGATACTACGGATGGCTGCATTTCATTGGCCGTTTTGCAGAGAACAAACAAATTCCAGTATAATTAGCTCCTCCACTCCCCACTTTTCGACACTGCTTTAAACCAGTGCGTCATACGCTTATATATACAGAGGCTGCAATAATAGGCCTATGTCATGCAATGCGTTTAACGCAATTCAGGTCGCCGTTAAATTTTCACAACAAACGAAGCAGCCGTTTTGGAAAAAGGCCTTACGCTTGAAATCAAATTAGGACCACTTTTTCAGGGCCTAGTGCATCCAAAATACTCACAGTTGGAAGTAAAGGACCCCAGGTTAGGATATTGGATCATTTTTACACAGTCCACCAAATGTATGGGCCTCAATTCTTTGTTTTTCAGAAATATTTGAGGGCATACACTTTATGATAAACTGCTCGGTGCATGACTTTTTTTCTCATTTCAGTGGTGTGGCACCATCATGTGGAAAGAACACTTTTTTATATATACCTACAGCGTTACCGTTAAACTTACATAGCGCCCTCAAAGGACAAAATATGTTAGTTTAGTCTAAACTGCTCTAAAATATCTTTTGAGGGTTTAAATATCGGTCAAACTTTGCATGATTGAGTATTCAGAAAGCTTGCTGAAGATGATAACAATTATTATTGTATTAGCAACGCGTTTGCATCCGAACTCCCAAAATAGTAGGTTTATTATTATAGGGCCTAACATGTAGTCTGTGTTTTAAGGGATTTTCTGTGCAAACATTGTTAAGTAAATCAATCAATCAATCAATCAATCAATCAATCAATCAATCAATCAATCAATCAATCAATCAATCAATCAATCAATCAATCAATCATTTAAAACAAAGTTACACAGCGAATACCAGGCATTCAGGAGCCGCGATTTATCGGGATTGATCCCTACCGACGCTTTAAAGGCATAGGCTTTAAAGTCGTATAGGGTCCCTTCACCGGCTTCCATTAGGTCCCTTCTGGTCTGGCGTTCCGGCTCACCGATATACATCCTTCCCTGCCCCGATTCCTAGCCAAAAAGGCCCTGCCCCTTTCGCGGAGAAACAAGGCAGCTAGCTCCCAAGCATTACCGGTGCCAGTTCCAGTGAATAGCCAAATTCCTAAATCGGGCGCAGACGGTAATCGAACCCAGACCCCGGTGGTCTGAGGGGACAGTACCCGCAGCGCATTATCGGATCGTGCTACGAGTACGTTAGCAGTTTTTGAATGCAATTTAAATGTGTTAAAGCACCCGATACTCCAAATTTGTGTCAGTAGATAACGTCTCAAAAGGATCAATTTCATCTTGCTATTAACAAGCACAGATTATTATCTGGTAGTCTGTATTACAATTGGTGTCGTTTTAAGTGAGTGGCACATGCATATCGCGTAGCATGCAGCAATGGCACGCTTAATTCACACGGTAGTCGATATCGTTTCATGAATAATCAAATTGTTTCTGTATACATCGTGTAACAGTCGTAACAACGTTCTAATTAGGCTATAACTATTTTATGTTCTTTTTTAAATTAAATTTTAACGACGAAAATATTTAACGATTGCGGTGGAACTGTAAACGTGGAAGGAAAGCCGGGAGAAACAATTACCAAATCGTAGGATAGTCCACAATATATACCATTGAAACAGAAACTTGTTGACATGATCGAAATGGATATAAGGGACGTCACGGGCGGTCTATTCCATTCGTGAGTGGTAAGGTGATCGTGAAACTTCACTTCAGAAAATGGCGCTCGTCATACTTTAACTAATCATCATGAGACGATACATTCCGGACAGTAAACATTATGAACATTACTATACCCAACAAGTTGGAATGGGTCTTCCTGTGTTTACGGGACCGCGGTCCCAAAAAGGATACGGACTAGGTGGAATTCTTGGAGGATTTTTCCGATCGGCTATGCCCTTAATCAATAAAGGGTGTTTCAACGATGGGTCGAGAGGCGCTCAATACGAGTGTCGGCATTGCCCAAGAAGGTAAAAAATATCAAGACAGCTGCCAAAACCAGATTCCGCCAAGCTGGACGTAACCTAACGGAAAAGGCAACGGGAGCCAACCCTACTTACAAAGTAAAGATTCAGAATGCGTCCATATTTGCAAGAAAAGTGAAAGTAAGTTCCAGGGCCATGCTGGGTCACGTGAAAGCTTTGGAAAAAGGAACCGCGAAGTACCCACTGAAGCGTAACCTCTGCAAGATGGTCTCTATCCCATGTGGTATACACTTACGCAGGATCACGCGTTTCTTGGACAACTTCCAACCAGTATCGTGGTAGGATGTGTGACCAATGAGGCATTCAATGGGAGGTACAGTAAAAAAAAAAACTTTAATTTCCAACATTTTAACGTGAACTACTTAACCGTACACGTAGATGGAGAACAGATCCCATACACACCACTGAAACCTAATTTCACCACATCAGGAGGAAACTACGTCAGAGCCTACCAAACCCTAATAAAATGTACTAATAAAATGTACCAAGACGAAGGCAACACCATCACTCGTGAGGACTGCAAGGGAGGCTACGCATTGTACGCATTTGATCTGCGTCCCGATCTATCAGTTAGAGGACACTTAAATCATGGAGGACGGAAAATCTGTTTTCCTTCCTCCATGCTTAAATCTAGTCAGACACGGTAACCTTCGACTGGAAGTACACTTTGCAAATCCACTCAACGAGACAATAAACGTGATTATTTACGCAGAATTCAACAAATTGGAAATCGACCAGGCTCGTAACATCATTTTTTTTACTACAGCGGTTAAATTGGTTCATGGATACTCGGGAGATTACCAATATTTTAAAGCGAGACCGTTTCACCAAACATTATTTCAGAGGAGTATATGCTTGTGATCAACTACCCAAACAATTTCTTCCACGCCCAAGTGCTCTTGTTGATAATACAGACCCCTCGGATTCAACCCCTTCTTGCCGGCCAGCAATCGGGTCTTGTGTAAGTTCCAATAATATTCTCTGATATTCACGTAAGGGCGGCCCTTATAACGTTTGACAAAAGCATAACGCTCACCTCCGATCTTGAATCTCTTGGCTTTCCTCTCGTTATCGACCTCTTCTGGATCTGGGCTGAAACATCTCTTTACGGTGTCTTTTCCCTTGACGTAAGGTGAAGCCGAAGCACCAGAGGTAAACTTGATTTCAAGTCTGAGATCGCGGTTATTTTTTGTCTGCATCAACCACGCAAAACGCCGTTTACCCCTACTGGCTATCACAGCCCTAACTCGCGATCTCAGACTTGACCCTGTTGTGTTTGTGGGATATTCATGTGTTCATAGCTAAAATTTACATAATAATACGGATGCTAGAGAGATGGCCAATCAGAAAGCCACAAAAACCTTGTAGGCCGCGTCTATTACTAACAGGTTGCAATCGCTTAAAATTCTTTCTGTAATATTCATTCGATATTAAATTTGTATAGTGCTTGGTACGTAAATAGTATTTGAAATGTAAAGGTAAATTTAATGAGATCTTAGAGTTGTAAAAAAGCACAAAATAAAATACATAATTCCTTCTCTACAAAAACGTCTTACCTACAGTTTAAATGGAATCGTTGAGTACATCTCCTCCAACTGCATGCAGAAGGTTTAGTTTGAATATTCATGTTATGGAAGGCTTTCCGACCAATCAGATTGTTCCGTCCACTTTTGGACTAATTCGCAATAGGGTGTGTACAAACCTCGAACAACATTCCCAAGTCTGTGATCGTAGGTTAATGTCGGAGGTTAATACACAAGAGGGCGCTATTTAATGCAATACTATAATTGGCTTGAGGCAAACAAAAAACCACCATCACAGACTTGGAACCAAGTCTACACCAGAGGTGGATTGTAGCTGCTCGTCTGCCTGGACCGAGGATGAATTTTTATTATTTGTCAACCCGTTCACAGCCGCAGCAAGGATGTTAACTGGAGTTGAATAGACCATTCTTCTCTTTTCACCCTGAATCGGGATGGTGGTAGGAATTGTCCAAACACTCTCTCTGGTAAATATGTTGTAGAAGTAAGCTCTTCCCTCTGTTGCACTGTAAGCTTCACGCCATCCTGCTTTGACGTGACGTGATCGTGTTTAAGTTTGTTTTACACAATCAAATGGTCCAACATTGATCAGAGACTTTGGAGAGCTAGGTGGTACTGTAGATATCGATGCACAGTCATAGGTTACATTGGGAAGTTCAGCCATCGTGTACAAAAGAAGTATGGAGTAAACGAAATTATACAGCAAGAAGTTCGTATTTATCGTCAGCAATAAGGCATGAGTCTGAGACTTGTTCATCTTTTATACTATTCCAACAAGCAGTGTTTATGTGACTGACTAATCAAAACACACCACGACTCTTACGTAACATCTTGTCCGGACTTGTCCGTGACGTCACATGGGCAGTTTCTTTCATCACGTCAACATGATCGCCCCAGCTTCTTAACATCGTGTCCAGACTTGTCCGTAATGTCACACGGGTAGTTTCTTTCACCACGTCAACATGTCTTGGTTCGCCCCGACTTGCCCAAAACCCACCAGCCCAGCCCTAATTCTCAATTATTACTTTGAACACAAATCCATTAAATAAATAAATAAATAAATAAATAATCATCTTGATTCGTGTTGTTGTTTTCAAGATTGCGTGATAGTCCGTTCCGTCACTTGGTGACTGTAATTCGACGGTCACCCATCGTTCCTTAGAAACTGTCGTCAGCAATAACGGCTTCCGTCAGTTCGTTAGTTTGGCCAGGAGGGTCATGACCTACACGGGTCATAGAATTATGAATGGTTCTTTTATTATTTGGTTGTTTGTTCGGGAGGAAAATAGGGTGGAGGGTAATTCGTTGGGCGGGGAAAGGTGTGGAGGTAGCTCGCTGGGAGTGGAGGGGGTAACCTTTACTGATCCTCCACTGATCCTCCACTGACTTCCACCGCCACAAAAAGGTGCGAACTACTCTTATAATACTATGCATTTTAATAATATGCATTTTATCCACAGACTTTGCCTACACTACAGATGTGCTCAATTCATCACCTTGATTAGTCAGCTAGATTCACTGTTTTCCTGCGAGGCTGTGTAGGCTGGGTACTTATTCTAGGGGTGGGTCGAAGACACCCGGTATTAAACTGTGCGCAGGATATTGTTCAGGCTCCTGTCCACCACAATAGTATGTTTGCTACTGCACCACACAGGAGTGCAGAATTCAGAAGAAATGTACACAGAAACTATATTGAAAGTACTGTAAAGAAAATGGTAGCCTTGGTACTGTGTTTTGGGCGCGCCATAATAGTAGCGCATGCGCCGTGGTGTCGGGCATGTGTTGCGTGCGCGATGCGTGGGCTGCAGCAATATTAGTTGGCTAGAGTGACGCACAGAGTTAGGGGGGTATTAACCCAAAATCTTTTAGATGCCCCCCTCAAAATATGTACCAACCTATAAGAAACAAGAAAAATATACTAAAAAAACATTTGAAAGCGTTAACCGCCCTGTACATGCCCCCTGATGATTTGTTTTTGTGAAACGGCATGGCATCCTGACTTCTTGTGCAGATTAACTGTATACCGTTGTTGGGGCACCAGTCTATTTTGTTTAAAACACAGTGATAGGGAAGCAATGAAGAGAACATCACTTCAACAATTAATTTAAAGTACTTTCTCATGTTCATCTGTTGAAATTTAACATACTATTCAATGACAACCTTTCAATTGCCTTATGAAACAAAAAAATCTGATTAAAAAGTAACATTTATATGAATAAAACAGTGTTCCCATGGGTTTATATAGATTGCAACTGAAGATTTTATTTTATTATTGTATCAAACTTATTTTATCCTGGAATAATATAAAATTGATATTTGCTGTTAACATTCTTCTAGAAAAGAATTAATTAATAAAACAGTATGAATGTAAAATAGTAGTTATTGGCCTCAGTTATGTTTTGAACATAGAAAGTTCTTTCTCAGAGAAAGAACCCGTTAGGTTTAATAATAATAATAATAATAATAATAATAATAATAATAATAATAATAATAATAATAATAATAATAATAATAATAATAATAATAATAATAATAATAATAATAATAATAATAATAATAATAATAATAATAATAATAATAATAATAATAATAATAATAATGTGTGGACTTATATAGCGCACGTATCCACCAACTGAGTGGTGCTCAAGGCGCATTATATTATTACCCCTGCTCATAAGGCTCATGAGGCTCATAAGGCTCATAAATCATTCCTGAAACCATCTCCGCTCCCTGGGGAGTATAGAGCTCAATTGCTGCCATTACAGCGCATATAGGGCTAATCAACCAACTCTGCCCTCACAGGTACCCATTTAACCCCTGGGTGGAGAGAAGCAATTATGGTTAAGTGTCTTGCTCAAGGACACAAGTGTCACGGCTGGGATTCGAACCCACATTCTGCTGCTAACACCAGAACTTGAGTCCGGTAAGCTAGACCGCTCGGCCACGACACTTTCTCAGAGAAAGAACCCGTTAGGTTTGAGATGTAAGGCCAGCATTTATATACTACGGGTCCTTTAGGTTGGTAAGCAGTTTGCAACAGCCAATTCTCTATTTATAAAATAGTACACAAATATATTTATACATCTAACTAACATAAACAACATATTTCATGGCTTAGCTGGGATTTTGGATTGTATAATGCCAAAATGTATTTCTGTAAATGATACAGTAGATATAATGCTCTTGAACAAGTTCTGCTAGTAGATGTGAAGCATCATCTTTAGATATAGTAAGATTTGTGATGACACCATGTATTGAAATAATCTCTTTTGAGTAGTAAGGGTTCTGAGAAGAACCTTTGGTTGACTCAACATTTCGATCTGTATGCTTTGATCATCTTCTAGGAGAATGCCGGAATGCTGGTGCAGGAGGGGCTTAAGTAGCTCGGTGGAGGAGACCTGATCACTAGATCTTTGGGCTTGCTTGTGCCATTCTTGGAGATGTAGCTATTACCTAAAATAAAATTGAAATAGATTTATAATTAATTATGTGTGAAATAACAAATGTATTATTACACAATTTATTTATAGAAAGTGAAAGATAATATTGTAACAAATGTTTCAAAAACGTGCTTAAATATCAGCTGTTTTAACCAACCACACACCAACCTTTAAAAACATTAAAATAATAAATCCCATATCCCACTATTTTATTTTAAGCTAGGTTTCAACTTCAAAGGTTCAGGGGTTACACAATTGTTAACCTTAAATTTATTTGGGAATTACCAACTTTGTATTCTCTTTCATTTACTATTAGTATTATATCATCGTGATTGTACAAACTACAGTTTTATGACAGTAACCAATGGATTAATATTTCATGTTTAAGATGATAACAAGTCCCAGGCATGTCAAATACAATGTTCCCAAGTTAACTCCCATGGAAATTTCTTGCAGTAATACTTGTGGGTGCATGGTGAATAATATTATTATTAAAAACAAACTTAGGCCTACCTTGCCCCATAAATGTGGCACGGACACGCCCCCCCCCCTTGGCCTATCCTTAGCCACAGGTTGGTCTCATTCCGCTAACGGTAGTTTTTCGAAATTCCAGGCGCTGAAATTGACGATATTTGCGACTATTTTGACGGTCTAGATACGTTCCTTACATGTTTAACTATCTAGGCGCCCAAAAAAATTGTGATTTTACTTACATTTTATATTTCCTGACATATATAGGCCCGAAAAAATTACAAGACGATCGTCATTGTGCAGGTTTCAACGAGGACGGCCATCTTGAATGTATGAAGAGTGTGAACGGGAAAACAACTTGCGCGCGCAACAATTTTACGACGGCTGTTTTATGTGTGCACATACTTGCTGTATTTTAGCGCGCGAAGTATTCCGCGCTAAAATACAGCAAGTATGTGCACATATAAAACAGCCGTCGTAAAATTGTTGCGCGCACAAGTTGTTTTCCCGTTCAACACTCTTCATACATTCAAGATGGCCGTCCTCGTTGAAACTTGCACAATGCATGACGATCGTCTTGTAATTTTTCGGGCCTATATGTCAGGAAATATAAAATGTAAGTAAAATCACAATTTTTTGGGGCGCCTAGATAGATAAACATGTAAGGAACGTATCTAGACTGTCAAAATAGTCGCAAATATCGTCAATTTCAGCGCCTGGAATTTCGAAAAACTACCGTTAGCGGAATGAGACCAACCTGTGGCTAAGGATAGGCCAAGGGGGGCGTGTCCGTGCCACATTTATGGGGCAAAGGCCTACCCAACTAAGGTCACAGATAATAACTTCTGTCACTGCCCAACTTTGCCAGCAAACAATCCTTTTAGATGATATGATGTATGTACATTTACTAACCTAAATATATAATTGTCTTAATTGAGTTAAAACCCATCAACCATGTCAACAAACCACGAACAGCTGATTAGTAACCATTCTAGATTATATGTGTGATGCATAAACACATACACAGTCTGGTAACCACCATTGTGTATGTTTCTACAGTGCATATGGAGTCAGGGAGCCTTTACGTTAAACTGACAACAGAGGGCGCCCTTCAACCAAAACTTTCAGGGGGCATGTACAGGGGGTTAGAAATATCAAATTTTTATTTTAATGATTTAGTCTTGTTTCTAATAGGCCTGTACATGTTTTGAGGGGGCAGAATATAAAAAAGTCAAAAAAAGTGAAATAATACCCCTCCCCCCACCCAACAGATTGAGCACGCACTCGCAAGGAGCGACTTCTAAACGTAAGTTCCGTAGGACAGAATCTTTTCAGTCCGCTGTCAGGGCCTGCGTGCAGTAGTTAGCTGGACAACTACTAGTTTGCCGTTGTGCTTTCTGGGAACAGCACAGATAGTTTAGCTCGGCGGCTATCGGGATATTATTACGGGCGTGACTTTGTATTTGTGTAATTGTGTAACATCAGTACTTGGGTCCCATTGAGTTGTAGTTTTCCCCCACTCTCCCTTGGTAATTATTCACCTTAAGTAATCAATCTTCGCCTTATAGTTTTCCCCCATTCTCCTGAAGTAATTCATACTCACCTTAAGTCATCAATATTCGCCTTTTATGCAATAAATTCTCCTTAGTGTGTTCTGCGAGCACAGAATTGGCTGCTGAGCTCGCTTTCTGAATCTGAGGGCTGTGGGTTGTTAACTAATTATTTTGTTCACCTTATTTAATCATTTCAGTAATACAATCATTTGCCTTAAGGGTCCAATCTTTGCCTTAAGGGGCCAATCATTGCCTCAAATACTAATCATCTGCCTTAAGGGAGCTCCTGTGTTGATTTTCACCGTGTAAGTTAATTGTCTGTCGTCTGTTAAACGATAAACGGTCTCCAAAGGACCTCCCCAATTACCCGTCATGTTAATCACTCGCCTAGCACGGTAGGGATATAGGATGATACAGCACAATGACGGCACAAAGGCACTACGGGGAGCACCATGTCCTTTTTGGTGGAGTTATAAAAAGTCCTGAACCTTAATGCATTTTATCAACAGGTTTTGCCAACAGCTGACTTCATTAGTTTGTTCACCTGCATGTCTCCACATACCTTGGTGTGAAGTTTAGATAGTTCTGTTGCATGCCACTAAAATTTGGCTGACCAGTGTGAGATTAAGGTATTAGCTTATGACACGCAGCGTCCTATGGCAGCATAGCCCGAGCCGTCATGTGCCGGCCAGTGCCGGCATGTGTCGGATATTGCCCAGCGTGTGCTGTATGGCCAGAACTAGGAGAGCCAGTGTCACCCTATGCACTTCCAATCGAGTTTTTGTGTACACTTTCGAAGAATTTTGCGCTCATGTGTGGTGCAGAAGCAACCCTATTCCCACGGTGAACAGCAGCGTAGCCTGAACAATATCCTGCGCACAGTTACTGGGTGCATTCGACTCTACTAAGCGGTGAATCTAAGATCGCAACTGAATGGAACATCTGCGGACGAAATACATTTATGTTTGGAGGGAACACATATTACACCCCATGTGAACCCTTTCAAGCCGGTTGATGATTTCCTGTGCTTAAAACGAGGCCGAAGTGACCTTCCATTGGATAACCCTTCCTGAAAATATAATGTGTCATTGAATTTGGATAGTAGATGAATTGCTGACAGCCTTGGCTCATACATCACACAGCAGTCCCCATGTTAGGGGAAACCACATTTCGGGATGGTATGCGGAACAAGTGCCGCAGTGCTGGCCTATATTCCAACACTGTTCTATTGTCTGACTTTGTGAGGATACTGCATCATTTCAGGAGTTCCTTCAGGAAGTTTCATAACTCCAACATATTGATTTGGTGTTCCCATACAGCCTGGATCCACAATGAGGCTTCCTTGAAAAGGAAAGGTGGACTCGGACTTATCATCCCAAACAGGAAACTTCAGTCAAGGTCCAGGTCAGCAATAAACCAGAAGATGTAGTACAATGATATGAAACCAATGATATAATATTTATATAATATTTATATAATATAATATTATATAATATATATAATATTTATATAATATTTATTTATACAATGTATAAATGAACATTAAAGGTGCCAAATTTTATGAATGTAAGGCAAAGCATGCCGGAGTAATGGAGGTTTGTTTAATCCCTCCCACCCCATATGCTAAGGTTTCTTGGCTGAATAGGGGCTGAATAGGGTTTCCATGGCAACCACTGACGTCATCCTGACGACATATAAATTAACATTTAATGTGCCAAGTTTTATTAATGTAAGTCAAAGCATGCCGGAGTAATAAGGATTCCCGGCTGAATTTGACATGACGGGGGTTTAAACAATGAGCTCTAGAGACCTTAACAAAATATTTTCAAATTTGTCTTTCGATTTTCCTTACATTACAGTTGACAAATCCTTTCCAAGTAAAACTTAATGATACTTTATCCCAATAGTGATAACTAGTGTACTACAGTGGCTAAAAATATGAAATAATTGAGCATAATATGCATTCAAGTACAGCGCCCTCTAGAGGTAGTTTCCATGGCAACCAATGACATCATCATGACGACACATGAATGAACATTTATTGTGCTAAGTTTGATTAATGTAGGTCAAAGCATGTTCAAGAAATAAAGGATTATTCAATATGTAGTGCCATGGACATCAAACTAAGCTTAATACCAAGGGGGCTAAAAAAAAAGTGCCCCAGAGATAAAAAAAAATCCAAAGTTAAAACATTTTTGTGGTATCTCATTTTTGAGATATTTTTCTGAAAATCCCAATAATTGAAATATGCATAATACACGTGCAAGTATGGCGCCCTCTAGTGGTCGTTTTCATGACCACCGATGACGTCATCATAACGACATTATAACGACATCATAATGACATTAATTGTACCAAGTTACATTATAATAGGTTAAAGCATGATGGAGTAATGGCGAGATGTTTGATCTTCTTCCACCCCTAGTGCTAAGAATTATCAGCTTGGCTCATTATGAGAGCAAACAAATAGTGGGCCAGAACAGATAGTGCAACCCAAAATTGTTAATGCTGACTTCTTTATCGTGTTTAGGACATCCAAATGAACAAAAAAATCTCGGTGGTGGTGGTGGGTTATGGGGGTGCACGGTAGACCCCTCCAGCCCACAGACTACTATAAACACTAAAATTGCGTCAAAATACTTAAACATTTTACAAATATACTAAAACATCTCATGATATGAATTTATGAATTGCAAAAGAAACCGAACACAATCTTAGAGTTCCTCATAATAAAAACCACTGTAGGCATAAGTACGGAAGCTTAAATGACCATCCTGTTACCGCGTTACTTATAATTTATCATGGGAAAATGCACAACATATTACGGATTTCAAAGATATTTTTCTCAGAAACACAGAATTCCATGATATTGATAATGTATCTGTGAATCATGGAATTCCGTGTTTCACAGATACATCATCATGGAATTCCATGTTTCACAGATACATTATCATGGAATTCCGTGTTTCTGAGAAAAATATCTTTGAAATCCGTAATAGCTGGTGCATTTTTCCACGTTTCCACGATAAATTATCTAAGTAACGCGGTAACAGGATGGTCATTTAAGCTTCCGTACATAAGCCTACATACAATCTGAATGGAAACTTCGAGAAGAGCTCCTATAAACACACGTCACCCGAACGTACCGACGTACGTTGTAGCAGTAGATTCGTGAATATTCATATAGTTGGGGAATTTGACCAATTAGATTGTTCTCCGGTATTCCGTAGAATTTACCATAAGCCGTGTACAAACGTCGTGCAACTTATTCAAGTCGTCAGTAGATTTGTACCCTCGTACTCATGATTCACTGCTGCGAATGGCAAGTATGTTATACAGTGTCAGTGTCAGGAGGCCTTGAGGCCTGCTACTGGTAACCTGTAAACCAGTACAAACTGTTTCAGGGTCGAGTCGATGGCGACTAAACTGTCGACCCCATCAGTTCCTTCTGGGACTTGGTGAGGAGGGTGGCTGGACACCCGGATAGAAATATAAACAAGATCTATCTGTAAGGGCGGATGAGCTCATTTTTAAGCCAATAGCCATCCAGCAAACGTCACGAAAGAGTGGCGCCCTTTGAGGTAATAGCCAAGTAAACCTAATCAACATGATGACAGACACAAGCTCCAGAGAAAATGCAGCTCTGACGTCGCCTGCCACAAACAAGGTCTGCGCAGGGGACTACCAGTTGAGGGACCCTTGTGAAAAGTCAGATATTCAACTACTTAGAAGCAAAGCTCACGGTACATTGCCACCTTCAATGTTCGTATATTGCCGAAATGTCCTTTCATCACAAGCATTATATTGTTGGCATGCAGGAACACCGCATTGTCCACAAGGAAAATAAGACAGGCATTCAGTATGAGAAACAGCCTCAGAGTTACACTTTGTTAACAGCGTCTGCCGAGCGAAATGCAAGTAAAGCAACAGTTAGAGGACTCCTTCTTTTTAGCAAACATGCAAAAGATGCTCTGGCTTCAGTCGAGAAGGTGTCACCAAGAATTATCAAAGCTAAATTTAATGGAAACCCAACACCTACCATTATAGTAGCCTATAGTCCAACCCTTCCCAGTGGAAATCTTGCAGACAGAAAGTCACAACAACAGGAAGTCTGTAAATTCTATCAGGATCTGGAAGATGCAATCAAGTGTGTACCATCCCATAACCTTTTAATAGTGCTTGGAGACTTGAATGCAAGAATTGGCACCGATCTTGGGAAGTACGGCTGCCACCAGGAAACAAATTATAACGGTCAACTGTTACATGATCTAGCGCGAGAAGCTAAGGATCTCATCATAGGAAATACTTCCTTTAGGAAGAGACGTGGAAAAATTATTACTCATCTGAACTCCGCCACGGGCACTAAATCCCAACTAGACTACATCCTTATACGTCGCAAGTGGAGAGGTTGTCTGCAAGATGTAGAAGCATATAATAGCCAATCCTCACCTTGGATCTTACCACAGAGTACTTGTAGCAACTGTAAAACCTCGCCTACGTGCCAATACAAAGCTGAATAGGAAAGCCAGATACAACTGGACAGTGGTTACCCAAGATATTAAATTACAAGCCAGGTATGCCTTGGAAGTCAAAAATAGATTTGATTCTCTGAGAGTAGAGGAACTTCCAGAACAGGATATTTCAGCAATTAAAGAAACTGGCACAAAGCTTCTACCAAAAAGAAAGAGAGACATGAAACTACCTGCAAGTGAAGATGATAGAGTGGTTACTGCAAGAGCAGAGCTTCAGAATGCATCAGAAAACACATTCTCCAAAATACATCTGCAATAAGAGAATCCCTGAAGGCTGCTAAAGAGAAACTAGATCAAACCTATCTTGAAGCAAACCAAGACTTCTTAGAAAGAAGGATCCAAGAAATCAAAGCTGAAAATAGAGGAGTAAATATGGCATCATTACTGGGAGAAAGAAAGTTAAACAGGGTCAACTGAAAGGTAGTAATCAACAAGAGAGATTAAACAACTGGCATGATGCTTTCAAAAATCTGCTTGGTAATCCTAAAACTATATCAGATGTAGAAAAAGACATCTAACAAATACATGCCAAGCTGAAGGTGTCCACTACAATTCAGGAGCGTAGACTGCAAGCAGCTGGCCACTTCCATCAGCATAAAGAAGAAGTTGCAAGCAAACTAGTCCTCTGGGAACCAAAGCATGGCTCATTGGGTTCACGTCAGAAAACATACCTGCAAGTCCTTCTGGATGACACTGGTCTTGAGGTTATCAAGTACTGTGGCATACAAGACATCCTCATTCACTTCTGTAATACTGCTTTTGAGGAAAATCGCAGACCAGACCAGTGGAACAAGACAAACATCATTGATGTGCAAGATTCTTTTAGCAGCCATAGAGCATATGTATGAAACAACACTTGCTAAGGTCATATCCCCTGATAGGGGAAGCGATGAGTTTGAAATCCAAGCAGGAGTCCTTCAAGGGGATAAACTTGCTCCTTTCCTTTTCATCCTAGTCCTTGATTACTGCCTCCGCCAAGCTATACCAACTGAGAATACCCAGGCACTTGGTTTAACAATCACACCAAGACAGTCTCGTAGAATTGTAAAGCAGTCAATTACGGACCTGGACTTCGCTGAAGATCTGGTACTTCTCTCAGACACAATAGAACAGGCACAAGAACTACTTCTTGTACTTGAAAAACAGGCTGAGAAGATTGATCTTAGCATCAATGCCAAAAAGACCCAGTAGGCCTATGTGAGTTTCAACCAACCCTCAAATCTATCATTGAGGACCAAGGATGGAAGACAACTCCAACAGGTTGAGGACTTTAAGTACTTGGGAGCCTGGGTGGCCTCCACTGGCCAAGATATTAAAATGAGAAAAGGACTGGCCTGGCAATCTATTAACAAGCTGCAACAAATTTGGAAGTCGGAACTCCCACGGCAAACAAAGATCAATGTCTTTCAAGCATTAGTGAAACCAGTGTTTTTATATGGTTCCGAGGCATGGACACTAACCAAACAGCTCGAACGGAGATTAGATGGATGTTATACACGTCTCCTTAGACCCGCCCTTAACATCAGTTGGAAACAGAAGAAACAAAATCACGAACTGTATGGTGATCTTCTGAAGGTGTCCACTACAATTCAGGAGCGTACACTACAAGCAGCTGGCCACTTCCACCGAGCTTCAGGGTCCCCGGAGCCCCTGAAGCTCGGTTCGAGCTGGATTTAATAAAATATTTAATTAAAAAAATTTTACTACAAGAATTGTTTTTACCAACTCGCAATTGTTTAGCCCCAAAAATGATATCTAAATGTAAGGTAAGGCTGTGCACCCCCATTTTGACCAAATCCTGGATTCGACACTGCCTGGCATGTTCCCCACTTCTAAGTAGCGATGGACGTCCATGGCACCCCTATCCTAGATCGGTAAATGTCTCTCTCGGCTGATGACTCGCCGGAAGTGGGCAAACAGTTACGATGTTCACGTTAATTATTTTCTCAGGTTGGTTTATGATTGACGACGTTACGGGCACTGACCCCATGGTTTTTTTTTTTTTTCTTTTTTTTTTTTTCTTTTTTTTCTTTTTTTTAACTCTCTTTTCAAACGACATGAGTAAATTGTGCGAAAATTAACGTCAGTTTCCAAACGAATTAGAAAATTGTTGGGTCAATCATGTTTATGACACTTTTAATCTTTTACATCTTTGTGCATTTCTGTAGTTTTAACTGAACTTTTTTCTTAAGCAGAGGTCTGTGAAAAACATAATTTTTAAGAAGGTTTTTGTAATGCTTTCACTCTGGACGGCCCCTGCTCACAAATCTGTTGTTCTGAGATTTAAAATAAATACATATAAATTAATTTGACCTTCAATCAGATCTCGGTAAATTCGAATGAATCTTGTACATTTTCGGTTATTATTAATTGCATCCATAGCCTAAGATATACTGTCAGAATCAAGCTGTGAAACATTCAGCTCAATCATAGAGAGGCTCAATTGAATCACACATTTCAAAGATAAGTGCGAATTTAGTTCTTTTACAATATTCTCACACCGACCAATTTATACTTTTGTCTGCATTCTGTTATTGCGTTTTGACTAATTATTGTTAACACCAATTGCATCAAAATAATGGAAGCCTAAAAGCTTCTGACCCGTATACTGCTGGGATGGGAATACCCTCGCCCCATCCCAACCCGGTGTACATGCCTTTTTTTTGTTTTCATAATGTGTACGATTTTTGTCCTTTGTACAAATACCGGTAGCTAAAGCGGTATACGATACCGGTAACGTACTGTTTTTTTTTAATATTGTTTTCTTTGTACACGTTAAACGAAAAGACGGCATGTACGCAGACCCCTCCCCTATCCAAGCGATATCCACCTGCCGTATCGGTTCCTCCAAAATTTGAGTTCATTCTCCCCAAAAATTTGACACTGTCTCGTGCATCCAGCTTGTATTCAACTCATGTGGTGAGGTCACCAGTGGTGTCCACTGATATGACCGGTGATTGATGATCATGGAAGATACAGGCAGCCTCCCCCATTATGCTCATAATTCTCATAATTCGTAAAAATGTTTTAATATCACAACTCTTAGCGTGGGCCTAACTCTTATCCAACTTAAAAGATCGCTTTGTTTCGGAATTGTGTCGCTGTGCACGGCAGTCTTGGAGAGTTTTCAAGTTCACTTTGATTGATATGATCTTGACACTAAGTACAATTGGTGCACCATAAATACACTACAACAAGCACAACAGTAAGATATGAACCAGTTATAGGCCATATCACAAAAACAAAAAAATAAATGTTACTTAAAACCCTCCTACAATCAGTGCAATTTTTGAAACAACCCATTCAGGCCACTCCAAGCCATTAGCTGTTGCCAGTGGCCTCCTATGGTTACTCTTCTGTGTACAGTGGCGGACCGTCAGGGGGGGCTGGGGTGGGCAGCCGTCCCCCGGCCCGGAGGGGGGGGGCCCGGACCCCCCTCCCCAAAGAATTTTTTTTGTTTTTGTTTTTTGTTTTTTTTGTTTTTACATTCTGGTGGAGGGGGGTGGGGGTGGGGGGGGTGAGGTGGTTGGGGGACCGGGCCCGAGCTGGAACTTACACGAATCACCCGGGCCCTTTCTTTATTTTGAGCTCCCCTGAAAACATGAAGTGTAATCATGACGGGTCTCTCGGAAATCACGTGTGGTTAGGGAATGATGCCTGGGGGGCCGACCGTGCGCTCTGCCCCCCGGCCCGGCGGTAACTTGTTCCGCTACTGTCTGTGTACCGTCACACCACTGAGATTGCAGGGTAAGGTGGTCTCCCATTGATACATTGTAGGCCATACTAATATGTTCAAACATTTACAGTGTCCTTGGGTGGCACACAGTTGATTTTGTAAGATTACTTGGAAAGGACAGCAGGCTTGTACATGAAGGTTGCTGAAGAGCAGAATTTTGTGGATCGGAGTGGCCTCCATGTGTAGGAGGGCAGTACGCGCTTTTTGGGGGGAAAAAACTTCAGCTTATTTCTTTGTATGATTAACTAGAAAAAAGTGAAAATGTATTCAGATTGTTCGTATTCATTCCAACGTGGATTTTCGGTTTTCGGATGACAGAAATTAATTTTGGAAATTATTTCACTTATTTTACTAAAACGATATGACATGAGACGGAAATATTTGAAGAAATGTTTGATAACATAATCCACTTTATACACCAGTGTCATTTATGCTTTTCGAGTTTAGCAATGGTGTATAGTGGCTTTAAATGCGTCAACAAGATACTGAGATATTTATTTTAATGAATAAGTAAGTAAACAACTTCTTACAAGTCTCAAACTGGTCAATATGGAATTTTTCGTGGTATTTCGATCTGACACAAGAATTAAGTATATATAATGTAATGCACAATTATTTACAAAGAAGATATTGCGTGAACCCCGCCCGAGGCCTATGTCCCCAGGTGCACCCCCAGCTCAAAATTTGGATCATATAGAAGACACAAGGGCCAGTACAAAAATAGTGTCTCAAGTGCCCTCTGAAAATCCTGGTACCCACACTCCCCTCTCCCTGGTACCCACACTCCCCTCTCTCTGAACCAACACCAGTTACACGACTGAGCACGTCAGACAAACGTTTTCAATGGATGTTTGGTACCATCGTTAACTTTGCACCAAGTAAGTCTTATAGGTAAAACCTTGGTCAGTCATTCCTTTTTCGGTTACCAATAGTGTATAATGGCTTTAACTTGACACATTAAATGTATGGCCGACGGAGTCAGATATATACATCAAAGCAGAACTGCAACTTGATAATCATACACCAACTGATTTACAGCCTAGTTCATTACACTTTGTTTATTGCAGTTATTCACAGAATGCTGTAATTGCATCCAAAAAGTCAGGGTTGCAACTCACCACAAATATGATATCAACAGACAGGCAGATTTGTCATTCGTTGCTTAGCAACATTTAAAGAATTAGGTCTGTCAAAATCACAACTTGGGGAGACAGAAGAAAGAAAAAAATCACGAATGTTCCACTGATCTCTATTATACTATTATATTGTCAGCATAATAGAGATCAGTGCTGTGTTTTTTAAGGAACTGGTTTTTAAATAGCCCCTAATCTAAACTGGTTCGTGAAATACTGCACGCTATCGGAACAAAGTTGGTATGTGTTGGCCATTGTCGAAGTTGTATGCAAAATCAT
Organism: Zoroaster sp. YZ-2022; assembly: GCA_029582265.1. Classification (NCBI taxonomy): domain Eukaryota; kingdom Metazoa; phylum Echinodermata; class Asteroidea; order Forcipulatida; family Zoroasteridae; genus Zoroaster; species Zoroaster sp. YZ-2022. The sequence continues at coordinate 50,415,190 of CM055820.1, forward strand.
GTAGATATACACATGTACATGTAAAGTACTAAATAATAATACAAACACACAGGTAAACCAAGTACTTCAGGTTCCTATTGCTGTTGTTTTAGCAGTGTCCTATTGTTTTTATACACGTTTTGTACACGACCTCACCGACAACCGATTTTTATAGGTTGACATGTACACGTTCAAATGACAAAATCCTGAACCCACCTCTTATTGTATCTTCATAATTTATTCTAAAACTTAATTAAGCAATGATAACATTCATGAAAAATTTTAATTGAATTGAAAGAGCTCAGTACAATTTCAGTAAAACCATGCTTCTCGCGATTATTTTGAGAAATGTGTCATTTTAAATCAAGTAAAATAACAATATCAAGTAAAATAACAATGTTCCGATAATCTTTTTTCAATGTTATACACTAGAGGAGCTCAAAGCAAATATCAATAATTGACCTTTCCCCATTTTTAGAGTGGTTATTTCATAACAAAACTAAACAACACAAGGTTTTTTATCTAAACACAACGTCAAATATTGTGAAAAATAATATTATCCAATTTTATCAGTGGGGAAAAACAAATGGCCTCGCTTCCCGTTAGCTCAGTTGGTAGAACACTCGTACGGTATGCGAGAGGTCGCGGGTTCGAGTCCATCAGTATCAGCTAATTTTTCTTTGCTTTAAAAGCGCTATCTATTGAGGTGAAGGTTCGATCACCATAGTGCCTGGTGAAAAAGTCAACGACTTAGAATCATTTATTCCCATCAATCGTCGTAGTATTAAAGCAGTTTGAACATGAATATTATTGACTTGTGGGAAAGCACGGCTTGCAGTATTTCTTCATTCGGTAGTGGTGCACTCAGGATGTCCCCTTGAAGGGTACTTATCATCACTTGCCCCGAGTACTATAGTGGATCCGGAGAACATGAGCCTGGTGTATATTCCCCTTCCCCCAATTCTGTTGGTAAACACCGGCGTACACCTGCTGCCCCGCTCAGAACTGAGTTTGATGAATAATGAAATAGTGGAGGCCCTTCCCCCAAGTTCCCCCTTTATCTTGGGTGTACCATTGGCACTCAGGATACATAATAACATGCCAAAGTTATCCCTGGCCTGGGACACACTTATTTTGAGACACATCTCTTGCTTTAAGTTTTAACATGAAGGGCTCCAACGAGTGCCCCGTGTGAAATCCCAGCACTTCTTCCTTCTCCTTCACTCCACTGAAAACATACTGGCATACCTCGACCGTTAACCGAACAAGGAACCTGATATTTTATATTTGGATTATAGGCTACATTACTTGATCATTGGCAGAACAAACGTCCTGATGTTCAAGTATGTATGTGCAGTCATGCATGTTATCAGGGCCATCAAAAACGGCGTTGCCCCATTGCGCAGGTGGTCTCTCTGTACGGATTTCATGAGAATTGTACATTTTTAGTGTACTTTCATCCAGTCCTCGGCGTCTTCGAGAATAGGGGTGGGGGCTATTAACCTCCATGGTGATATTATGTGTCTCCCTCACGCGTTTTCGCGATTCTGACCAGAAACATGTTTGGGTTCGGTCATTGGTTAAGCGTTTTCGCGAGTTCGGTTGTGCTGCTATGACGTCATTGTTCTGACCAAACGTGAACCGAAGTTTGTGATCGGTTACGCTTGGTTTCAAGATGGCGGATTGTAAAAGTTTTGTTAATTATTTGTTAAAACATGGTGGAATGATTGTTCGTATACATCTTTCAAGTTTATTACTACTAGTAAGTTCCATTTTGCCTAAATTCTAATTGCACCGTATATTTTGAGAAATGTTGAGGACCGAACACGTCACAAATTGAAAACAAGTTTCTGGTTACGTTCTCGTTTTCGCGTAGCTATGCCGTCTTGTTTCTGTTGACGTCAGAAACAAGTTTCTGTTTGTGTTCGCCAAAACACGCCCCAGCTTGCAGAGCAAGGCTTATGTGCCACAACTAATTAGGTAGGTCAATGCAACTAGACCATATTAACACGTTTACCCACACACGTCTATCTATGAGAATCAGAATGAGGCTAATGTCCATATAGTGCCTGGTCATAACAAAAACACAGATCGCAAGATTGTGACCAGACTGCTGACTTGTGCGGTGCCCTTGATGAAAAAGCCCTTGCATGTATTGTATATACAACGCACTGTGTCTGAGTGTCCTTAAGAAATATAGGATTAAAAACAATGTTTCTTATTAAAATGGGTTACTGCATGCAGAACAGTGCCAATGATCATTGTTTGTAATGCAGTAATGCTCATTTTTAGCATTTCTTATTCACCGCATGCGACAAAATAGTTAAACCATACAAAATAACTTGCTGGAGATTATGTTGTATGGCGGATAACTTCAAACACTATTTGATCATTTCCGATTATTTAAAATGTCTATATTTCGTTAGTCTTGTATGGTACACCCCAAAAATATCTGTCCTCACCGCCCACTGTGCCGAATCTAAGCAACTACTAAAACGGCAAGTAAATAGTGATATTGACAACAGAAACAGTTGCATTGCCGTAAATTAATATCACACGAAGACATTGATTGACAAAATCATTTGGTACTACAGGGGGTCTAAAAAATATGTACACCACAAATATGTACACATGCTAGGATCACATATCAATATTGTACCTTATATCGATATTGATATTAAAATTAGAAGAATGATTCTGATCATTATTTGTATTAGGTATTAAACAGCAATGGTTTTTCTAATGCAGTTCTATAATGATTTAGACAGTCACGTGTTTACAAACAAACAGCTGTTCCGTCATCGTCCACGTCACCATTTGGTATCAGTGACCCATATGGGATAACATAACATTATATAATTTCCCCTACATGTTGAAAAGGGGCAAACAACTACTAAACATTAGCATGATTATCCCTATTTAGAAGAATTGACCCGTTCCGCTGAAGAAGGAATGGATCACCGATCACGTGACCACTGTTTTGGCAGAAGCTCAATGGCCTATAGGCCCTAAGGGGTTCTTTGAAAGCCGCTAAAACGGAAGCCCTTAAAATGTTTTTTTCTTTCTTTTTTAAAATATAAAATCGCAATCCCAAGACCCCAGACCCCTCCCCGCCTGACCACTAACCGAGTGGTAACGGGCATGATTCTCTCTCACATCCCTTTGTAGCTTATAGTATACAGTATACTGGAATCCGACATAACTGATAAATGGCAATCGATTTTTTTCTGGTCATTTGCTCCAGTAGTGGTGGTAGAGTCGGGATACTTGTCATGAGTGTATGGGGCATTGTAGCAGAGGTGGTAGGCCTGAGTCAGTTAGGCAATTACATGCCAGGATTTAATCTCCACCGACGATAATATTGTCATAATTCATCAATCCGGCGGTTGCCATGGGAATAGAAGCCCATGATGATGGAAAATATGAAGAATTGTTCGAGATCGTATGTGTTCTTTATAAGGATGAAACCACATACAATTGTTCTTTCTTTTCTAGTTGGGGTCTTTACTACGTAAAGTAGACATGACGTTTTGTTGTTCTAATTTGAAGAGCGATGCATTAATTACAAATACAAGGGTATTCTTATAAGTATGGTAAGCATGGGCGGATCCAGGTTCTCAAAAAGGGGCGGGACCCCCTGCCAAGAATTGAAGCACAAAAAACATATAGTAACTACATGCAAGGTTATGGAACAGACAATGCTTTTACCAGTCAAAAACGGTCGACTCGTTTTGACCTGTAAATGCACTTACTACACGTAAGGTTTGACGGTGTTCGACTTTTAAGTGCACGAGATAAAACTTGGCATGTATATCAACATTTTGACTGATTTTTACCCTTGTAGTAGTAGGAGGGTTAAACAATGTTTCTAATGACGGATGTAGTTCATGGGCGAACCAGGGTGGCTAAAAACTGGGTGACAACACGCCAAGCATAAACACGCATGATAAATGTATACATATATGATAATACAACAAACGGGAGCACTTACTTTACCCACCAATTCGTCAATGGAGAAATTACAATATTGTGAAAGGTGAAGACAAAGTTTTACAGGCCGGGAGCGTGGTCCTGACCCTCCCCTTTTGGATGCCATCTTATTTTCTTTGTTAAGGCTTCCTATAGAGAGATCTGAGACGTGTTTAACAAATTCCAACCATCTTAGTCTTCTGACCGGTCACGCAGGTTGTGACCGGTTACGCCGAAGAAGCAGCTATAGTGATCATTTATTTTCTTTCGGCTTCACATTTGAAGTCTGCACCTCTCAGTGCACAGCGTTTTAATGAATAGTCGAAATCAAAGTTATACAATATATTACTTCAACTAGTATGCAGGTGTACACCCCAAGGCGGACGTTAATACCGTCTATACACTTTTCTTAATACTATTTTTGAGTAGGCATATTTAAGCCACCGGTCTAGTTCTGATTCATAATTTATTCTATATTATACCCACGTAGATTTTTCGAGTTTGGACTTATTTGACCATGACGGTTGCAAAATGGTGATTTGGACTTCGTAAAGACCGTTCATTCGTTTGCACGTTATCGATAAATGCTGACATTATTCATTTGCGTTGGTTTTTATCAACTTTAGACGAATGAATTTCACATTCTGGCGCTCACCTACAACCTGTACGCATTTTATTAAAATGTCGTTATTTGCACTTATCTTGTTAAAGTGCAAAAGTTCATTGACAATTATCACTCTGGTCAATGCAGAATTATTCGTGAACATATAATCTGCCTTCGAATTTTAATTAAATTTTGACTATTAAGTTCACTAAAATAGGTACAACATTGAACATGTTGGCAAGTCTGCTTTTTACTTTCTTTAAATTAAAAAATGCATTTAACACCCAACCTGTGAAGGTTTCAGCTCAATGCGGAGTCTAATTTATGAGAAATTTTGTTAAAGTGTTCACAATTTTTACAGAAAACAGTTTTTATAAATGTGCATTTCGTTTTTGTGTTTATCTCTGAAATGAGCGCACTTTAGTCAGGAACCAACATCACATCAAGTGAGCTTTCGGATAAAAGAGTGCATCTTTTTTACTATGTGTTCCATTACCATCATGTTAACACCAAGCTGCACTTTATTTTATTCTCATAGTGTATGAATGCATCAAATTACATTCTACCACTAGTGCTTTTGGATTTAAAGGCAAGCAAAACTGCTTCTTTATTTGAATCAAGATAAACAACCAACCTGTGATAATTTCAGCTTTTATAGTCACGAGAAAAGGGTGAAAAAAGCATTCAAAACATTTTACAGAAATCATTTCTCACTCGCAACCATTTTTCAAAATATGCAATTTGTGTTTGCACTATGACTGCACTTCTGATAGACACACTTATGCATCGTGATTGGTACCAACCACATATCAAGTTATAGCTTTCGAATAATACGTCCTTAATTTTGTAATCGAATAGTTACCAATGTTGTTGTAACTTCCCTTTAAGCAAATCCATTTGTATTCTATGATAATGGACTGTAAATAGTGGTTGTCACCACTATTTCGCCATCAGTATGCATCTACTGAAGGGTGGTAAAATATTTTACTTATACTCATTTTGAACAAACTGGTGGTTTGCCACTCGACAAACAGCCAATATTATTCGAACTTTCATTGAAACTGACACAAAGAGTCCTTTCGGCTATCCGCTGCTTATACAGTAACAGCCCATTTGTATCCTCGAATTGATCGAGGAAAGTCAATGTTATCAGAATTCCACCGGTGAAAGTGCTAGGGGTGAACACATGTCGCTGTCAACTACTGTGAGTGTTATGGGTGAATATGACCCTTTCAAGTCCCTGCCTCTACTGCCGCTTGTCCAGGGTAGGAAGACCTATTATTGACATTTTGTTGTATTTTGCCTGAAGCTGCATTGTGATTTCGTCATTTACACCTTCAGTGTAGTGTATAGCGGTCAGATAATTGTATTAGTGTAAAATGTACATGCAGTATACTCTCTCTTTTTTGCCGTTTGCACCCCCACCCGCACCTTAGTCACCCTGGATCACAGTCCCGTTGTGTGATGTACTTGTAGTTAATATAAAATGAGACTTGTAGCTTTACATGTTTGCGGTGATACCGTGTAAAAAATTATCTTCTGAGTAGTAAGTGGTTCTGAAAAGAACAAGTTGGTTGCAACGTTTCGATCAGTATGCTCTGATCGTCTTCAGAGATTTCTAATAATTCCTACATTTGTAGTGTCTGTCATTTTATAGTGAAATTTACTCAATTAAAAATCAATTATCCGAAAATCGACCGGTAGTTCAACTTATTGTTATGTACCAGGTGCGAAATCGAACAATAATAAATATTAAAAAAAGAGCGTTGATTGTGCTGAGAAAGGAGGAGAATTGACATTAATTGTAGACTAGTGTGATATAGCCGCGGGAAACAGGAAATTAAACTAATCCAAACTTGCTCCGTAAAGGATCAAGGTTCTGGGACAACTCAGAAAGACGTGAGATGTCGAGTCTGACGTATCGCCGCCAAACAGAGTAACATCACGTCTATTATAAATATCATAGGACATACAAATCGACAAAGAGACGGACCAACAAACATACAGGTACAATCATCACCATTACTATCAATATCATCATCATCATCATCATCATCGATCAATCATCAATCATCACCAATCAATATAATCATGTATCAGTGTAATCATTTAAAATGTGGCACTCGGGTATTGAGGTCAAAATAATCATCATCATCATCACCACCATCATCATCGTCGTCATCATCATCGTCAATCAATTATCATTACCGGACTCAAGTTCTGGTGTTAGCAGCAGAATGTGGGTTCGACTTCCGGCCGTGACACTTGTGTCCTTGAGCAAGACACTTAACCATAATTGCTTCTCTCCACCCAGGGGTTAAATGGGTACCTGTGAGGGCAGAGTTGGTTGATTAGCCCTATATGCGCTGTAATGGCAGCAATTGAGCTGTATACTCCCCAGGGAGCTGAAATGGTTTCAGGAATGATTTATGAGCCTTATGAGCAGGGGTAATAATATAATGCGCCTTGAGCACCACTCAGTTGGTGGATACGTGCGCTATATAAGTCCACACATTATTATTATTATTATTATTATTATTATTATTATCACCACCACCATCATAATTATCATCATCATCATCATCACCACCACCATCATCATCATCGTCAATCAATTATCACAATCATCATCATCACAATCACCATAATCATGGTGTGGGGTGCCAAACCCACTCTTGTCTCCAAAATTCAAAAACTCCAAAATAGAGCACTTCGCATTGTTCTTAAGCTTCCACCCATTTCACCCACCAACTTACTTTTTAGTAATCTCAATACAATGACAGTTGCCCAGCGCATTCACTTCCAACTTGCCTGCCAGGCTTTTAAGGCCTCCATTGGTGTTGCTCCGGACTGTCTCTGCCAAAGACTTAACCCGATCCAGCCTGGCGATCGACCAACAACTCGGGCAATTACACATGGTAACTTTATTATTCCCAAACCTAAATGTGAAATCTTTAAAAACAGTTTTAGTTACAGAGCTCCTTTTTTAAATGGTGTCCCTTTCACCACTCGTTCAAACTCTTATTCTTCATTCAGACGTTTGCTGAAGGAAGGCAAGGTTTGAAGTAATATTTTTTTTAAATTATTATGTCATAGATTACCTTGTGTCTTGCCCGAGATGTAGGTATACAATTGATAATTAATTTACTTTTTTTTGCTCCATTTTTAATCTTCCCTTTTAGTCCTATCTTTAATCAGTATGGTAGACTGGGACGGGGGTCTATTTGTGCAATTTAGTCCTTTACGTTTTATTTTGTATGTAATTGTCCATTAAGACTTTTTATTATTATTAATTCATCTGTACCTCCTGTAACAATTTTTGTATAATATTGATATATTTTTATATTATATGAGGGCCCCAAATGATCAGCTGTGCTGGATGGGTTACCCTCGTTAAAGATGGTTTTAAATAAAAAAAATAAAAAAAATCATAATCATCATCATCACCACTACCACCATCATAATCATCATCATCACCACCACCACCACCACCATCTTCAATCAATTATCATCATCAATATATCCATATCAGTATAACCATGCTTTACAACATAAACATTGGGTAAACAGAGGAAAGAGGATTTTGTTCGTTCAAACTAAAAAGTACATTGCATGTACTGTAATTTGCTCGTGTGCCCTTACACACTAACTCATAAACTCAGTTGTGGTGGCGGAATGTCTTTCCACTTGGATTGACTCCGCCCTCTCAAAGCACACCGCGTTGATTGACAGCTGCAGTTTCTGAAGACGCCGCCAACTGATTGGCCGCCAAGTAAGCGGCTGTGTTTCATCACGACCAATCGAAAGGGGGAAGTCAAAGAATCACCGCCTACCGGTCTTTTTGATGAGTTTGCTCAATGATGTGGAACGGCAGCAGCATGCACTCTTGCCCTGCTAAGAATGCTACCGAAATACTTTAGTTGTAAATTTGAGTTCGCGGAGCCAAGTTGTCAAGACGCAATCTTCACAAGCCAAGGAATATACCAATAACTGGAATCGTCATTGGCAAAAACTGAGTTAGTGCGGCCAAGGACTAGTGATTTTCCCCGTTTTTGAAGTCACGTCACATTTTGGACTTCGGTTCCCTTGTTGGGATGGATACCAAAAGGTTTTCGCTTTGTGAGTTATGGAGATTATTATTCTCCTGCCTCATTTTTCTCTGTGTTCTTCCTGCTACGTCAAAAGCATCGTGGATGTGAGTATTACTATATGTTTTTGTAATTTTTGAATGTTGTAGCAAATATGTTTTGTTTAGACTTGGAACTCATAGCTGATTGTTTTCCATTGAGTGAAATGTTTAGTAAATAATCTGTGATTGATCGTTTTTGGAAGGCTCACATAAATTAATACTAGGCCTGCACACTTTCGCCCTTAGTAGCGGTCATGTACATTCATATCTGCTTGTTTGTGCTGAACGAGTCTGGTGGTATGTCCCCCAAGGCAAAGATGATCACCTAACCTATCTCATAATAGAGGTTTCATGCACTAGATTGCTTCAGTAAAAGGTAACCCCCTCAAACCTTTATCTTCTGGGTGAACGGGCCATGGCTGGCCCAACGGTACCACCCCAACGATGCCTGCAGTGTGAGTGCTCCCTCAAATCTCTCGCAGGCATCCGACTCCTATACAAGTACGCGTCACATCCAATTACAAGACTATGCACAGTTACCAATAGAAAGCATTATCCTCATTGAGTGTTCTCCGTCACTCAGATTTATTTGTCATTTTTCTGTAACCACAACATAAAGTGATCTTCTCTGGGGAAAAAGAATTTCCGGATTCAAAATTGCTAGAAAATTTGACTTAATTTGTCCAAATTATGCTGAGTTTCAGGGACCCTCTTCAGTATGTCATCAGGCGAGATAATCTTATTATTATCATTATTATACAATTTGGGTATATCTTGGGGTTTTGGTCATTGCAAGGGGTCTTCCATTTTAATTGATTCTTGTCCTCAAAGTCTGAAAAGACGTTTTACCACATCGTTGAGTATGTACACGACAAGGGTGCATTAACATCATTGCAGACGGGTCTGGTTTATAATGGACATGAATCATATCCATTGGATATGATTAAAGCTCCACTGCTCCATACAACATAATAATCTCAAAATAAATAAACGATTAAAGTTTTAACATCCCTTGTAAATTGTGTTTCGTTTGAATTAAAATCAAATGGCATATCAAAATTCCACTTATTATTATTCAACACTTTTCCTGATCATTGTTAAATTGTTACAAAAATAAATGAGTTTGCATTTATAATGTATGCTAGTTAGATGTACAACACTGCATGCACAGCTTTTTATGAGTAATTTATACTACAAATACCAATCAAACCATTAGTGTTTGCTAAATAATAATAATAATAATAATAAAGATTTTTTAACGCACACATATCCACCCTGCTGGGCGCTCAAGGCGCGGAAACAAAGAAAACATGAATTACAAACAATATACAGGGGAAAAACAATTATGTACTGAGATACATGTACCTACAATGCAATTACAAATATACATCTTTGACATCTCTTAAATTTTGTTAAACATTGAGTTCTTTCATTTCTAAAAAATAACCTCTAAGGCCCCCCAAAACGTCTCCAATTTCTGGTCATCGGTCGGCTTCAAACTCCGTGCAGTGACGCGCTTTTTTTATACGTGATACAAGTATACGTGATACATGTATACACGGGGACCAAATTTCCCATATACAAAGTATGGTAGCTAAGAGAGGCCTCACAAAACGTTCATATCCCGATGTGAAAAAGTCGTTTAAAACACAGCACGACAGAATTCCAATCGATCCGGCAATTTTGGCTGCAATTGGACAACGTTTCATAGCAAACAAACAAAAAAGAAAATTAAAAATGCCGATGCGCGGGTTTCAGGCGACGCGTGCGGAGACTAGACACCGAAGACTTGTTTTGGCCTAACATAAGAAATATTCACGAATTTTATGACGATGTTAAAATAACCGCCAGCCACAAGGGCCGTAGCACCAGCCAGGGCAACTACCAACACAAATATGGGAGTCAAACTTCGTGTGGATCAGCGGCGAAACTAGGGTTGGGGCAGCAAGGGGAGGAAGGCACCGGGAATTCCAGGGGCAATTGGAGTAAAACTTGTGTACGGGCCCTAATGTATTTCTTAGGGATCCAGATTATGAGCGGGTGCACAGGGTTCGGGTGGGGGTAGGTTCCCCATAGTTACGCAAAATGTATGCAAATGAGCATTATCATTTTACACAAGATCAAAATGTGTAGGCCAAGCAAATCAAAACTTCATTCTGACGTAACAAGTGAGTACGAACACGGATATTGTCCACAGTAGCTCTCAAACCCACGGAAACCGGGTTCAGACTTCAGGAAGTGGTGTCCTTAAATTGAATGTTTCCAGTGCATGCCAACCCCACCTCAACTTGAATTTAATTTCCCCTCCATCCTCGTATAGAACAGTGTTTTGATTCATATTTTCCATCATCTTAATGTAGGTGGCTTGGAATAGCGTCCCTCGGTACCGCCAACCAGCCCAACGACATCCCAGGAAACATCAGTCCTAACCCGATACAGACTCCGACCGGCAAGTCCGTTTGTTCCCATGTACCTGACTTGGTCAACGAACAGCGGGTAGTCTGCGAACAGAGACCAGACACCATACCGGTGATCGGAGCAGGGGCCCGGCTGGGCATAGTCGAGTGTCAGAGGCAGTTCAGGGAGGAGAGGTGGAACTGTACAATCCACGACCAGGAGCAGAACGTATTCGGAAAAGTGCTGAAAACAGGTAGGTCTATAATATATGGTATTAAACCTTGTCGAATAGTGAAAAACATTTCCCAATTTCAAAACGTTTGCTTTAATCTCAAGACATCAAGTCTGACAGTCTGAATGGCCCACGGAAGCAGTGGTTTCCTTAAACGGTGACCTCTCACTCAAACAGTAATGACGTCATACAGTCTTGTCTCGTAATCCACCCTTTGAGTCCACGTGAGACAATGCTCTGAACCTGCTCATTAAACAAATGGTAAAACATGTACATTTCCCTAATTCATAACCTATAGGGCATAGTCTGTTTGAGAAAGTAAACATATTGTACATTGGATCCCTTTTGGTTCATGACTGAAAATAGGTTCATTATTGGTAATTTTGGCAAAACTGTAGATACTTATACTCTCTTTGAATTAATATATTACATTAATCCTCTTCGTATGGTACTAATACTACGTTTAAACGTCAATTCATTAAACTAAAGGCAGTGTATATTCTCAAAAAGCATAAAATGTTCATAAAACTAATACTTGGTGTGAAGATTGCCGATGGTATATTTTCACTTTCAGAAACCACCCATCTACTTAACGTAAGCTGCTTTACACATCACATAAACACAAAACACGGTGGCCATCTCAACCTCATCCCAATGATCTACGCTAGCTTGTTCCACAACTAGTTTTGGAAGTGCACCTATAAATGTTAAATGTCTAATTCCAGGGTAACGAAGCACATGGACAAGGTTGTGTTTTTTTACTCCTTAACTTGACAGCTTATTTATTTATTTATTTATTTATTGTTTTATTTATTGTTTTATTTATTTATTGATTTATTTATTTATTTATTTATTTATTTATTGTTTTATTGTTTTATTGTTTTATGTTTAACCTGGGGAGACAATACAAACTTTAATAAAAATATAAAAATATCATTTTGGGCTATGAACTTAATAAAGAGAGTTTAAAAAGAAAATAAACATTGCACAAAACACTCTGTAAGACCATGGAGGTGGTAAGACCCATCTCTGCACTCTCTCCCCTGTATAGTCCCACTCGATCGAGAGCACACACGCGTTTGTCTCGTCGGGGAATTACTTGTGGGAAGAGCCCTCCAAGGACACCCACTTCGGTGTCACTGAGAGGGAATTCTAAGGCCGGCCGCAACACTTGATCAGTTTGGTCTGGACACCACAATCCCCTCGCCCCATTTAAACCGTTTATATTAAAAGATGTGTGCGGTCATTATTTATACCCGTCTGATGTTTTTCTTCTAAAGGGTCACAATAAGCTCAATGCTCCATTCACTTATTAGTAGTGAAACCTTACTGGAAACGAGGATTTTTTGTAAAGATCATTTGAAGGTCTGACCGAGCTCAATTTGGCGGAAAATGTGCAGTTGTATTTGTGTAAGTCTACAGTGTGCTGGAGCGGCAAGGGAGCGGTAAACAATATGTCTCTAGGCCAAAAAAATTGGCTTCAAAATCGGCGCGGTGACAAGACGCAGTTTTTCTCTTTTTCATGTTTTTCTTTTTTTGGTAATCTTTTTTTTTTTGCCAGTGAAATACGTATCAACATCACTGATTACCATATAAGGCTACATTAGGTTTCAATCAGTAAAATTGTCATGGTATTGTTTTCAGTAAGAACGTCTAAAGGTGAAACAGTAGCGCAGCTGCTCAGACAAAAAAAAGAGATCTTTTGTTTTTACATTCACCAAAAAATCATTCTATAGCAATTCCTCTAACTTGTATCCCTACATGCGACATTATAAGACGTCCGATACAGCTGCTGATAATGTTCAGAATCATTTCACAAACCCAAGTAACCTGTGGCTGTATAGGCCCTACATGGCGGATAATCTCGGTTATTCACTCATAATGTTTTTTCATTGGCGGGGAATGTCACTTCCCTTGTTCTCGCTTTCAAAGCTCCAGATTAGCTTTGTCACAGTTCTTTATTTGTAATTATTTTGAGGAGTGTTGATTAAAATTCCTACTAAGCGGCGGTCTTTTCATGATCCCCTTGTTGGATGGTAATACTTTTGTTGGTCTTAAAATGTTTTTTTCTCATTGTAACAGATAGGCCTTACATTACCTCTCTTTATACTAAAAGACTCCGTGCTTTATACAATGATAGATTGAGCTTTATATCTTACTTATTTATAATACAGAGTTTATAATTCGCAAAATACGGTATTTTATGCTCGTGATTATCTTTTAGACACTTACATAAAACTGTATTGTTGTCCTCTATTTTATGACATGTCTGCAGAAAAAAGTCTTTATTTTTGTAATTAATAGGTAAGGCACTATAGTTCAAATCTTATTTATCATAAATGTTTGTATAACTCGAAGATTTAATGTGGAGATTTACCGTAATGTATAAAAATGTATCAACTGCATACAATACAAATGATGCTTACACACTGCGGGTTGTACTGACAAAGAAAGCTATAAATGTAACCAAGTGTTATACATAAACCTATTTGAGCTGTTTATTTATCCTTTAAAAAAAATAATCACCTTTTTTATCAAAAGTGCATGTTGGCCAAAAAACCGGTCCAGATTTATTTTGTAATTTCTCTTATGTCTCCGCAACAAGATTGAAAACAAAAACAACATCTTAGATTATTGATTTCAATCAAAACTCCCCGCCAGGTATCAAAATATGCCCTAGGCCACCCGAGGCATTAAGTGTCCAGTTAATCTGTAAAAATTGATGTCGTCGGTTCACAGAATCCTACATATCCGAGTTCAACTCATTCTGTTTCTGTTCTCTACACACATGCCAATTTTGAGACGGATACCCTCATATTCGTCAGCCAAGATGTAATATTATAATGCAAGTATAATACTTCCAATTAGGGCTGTAATTACATCAGTGTTTGGGGTGGATGTGTTGTTGTTTCATTGTGCCAAGGGACACTGCTTTTATGATACAAAACAAGTTGGGGTAAATTTTCATGAGAATATGGATTTCGACATGTGTCATCGCCGAATAGCACTTTTGATATAATGTCACATGCCAACCGCGGCTATTAATACCAATGGAGTGTTCTGACTTTCAATGGCGAGTCTTATTTTTGTTTTCATATCGTGGAAGTTACACAGTTTTTATTCTAACTGTTTGGACAATAATTTATTGTTAAATACATTTATTGTTAAATAAATTATGTGTCGTTCATGAGGGGAAAAATGAAGATGTATTCAAATTTTAAAAAAGTGGAAATAGTTTAACTTATTTCTAGGGAGAATTAATACCATACCAGCTCTACACAAATTAATTAAAAAATTATATCATTTAGTTTATTTTTATTTTATAGTAATAACCAATACCAACAATGTTATGTAGAAAATTGATTGCCATAAGTTATAAAATATGATTTAAACCGTCTTGTATTTTTAAACGAATACCATGTGTGTAGCCTACATGTACCATGGTTAAAGTATTGATTAAACAATTGTGTGGGAAATGACAATTTCTTCAAAGGTGTGGAATGCAAGTCTGTATTGGAACTATCACTTGATACTCATTTTTCTCCCTTATTTTCTTCATCAACCCAGCTAGCCGTGAAACTGCATTCGTGTACGCCATCACCAGCGCGGGTGTTGTCCACGCCGTGACAAAGACCTGCAGCATGGGCAACCTGAGGGACTGTTCTTGTGATGTGTCCCGTAACAACGGGATCGTCAACGATGAGGGTTGGCAGTGGGGAGGTTGCAGTGACGACGTGGCCTACGGGGTCAAGATTGGTAGGCAGTTTGTCGACGCAGCGGATACAGAGGCGACGGACAGTAGGGTGCGGAATGCCATGAACTTGCATAATAATGAGGTCGGGAGACAGGTGAGGTTTAGCCCTTTTTCTTTTCACAATGCCTATCAATTATTATTCTCCTCCCACCCCCACCCCAACCCCAGATCTAAAAAGCCCAGTAGAGGGTATTTTGATCAATTCAAAACGCTTTTTGCGAATTTTTTTTTTTTTTTTTTTTTAATTTCCAGCATGAGGATAATCACTTATGAGGAATCCATGTAGCCTAACACAAATCATGTATAGGCCTGCCTATTGATCACCATGTGTTGTAGGGGGCGAAAGTATTGATAGGCGCAGTTGACCATATCAATACTAGTGTACATTTTGAACACCCTCCGTCAGTATCACGGATGCTGATGTCGTTCATTGTACTTTGATATCTATAACATCTTGTAGATATAACAATGGATACGTTGACTTCTGACTAGCGTCCCGAACAAAGAAAAAACACATAACTGGAGAGCTGGTACAGTAACCCAGAGACCGCAGGTTTATCCCTATCTTATTTGTTCTTTGTTTACTTCGCCTCTTCCATCTTCAAAATGTTCAGAGGGATTGCTATTTTAAAGTGTCCATAACATAATGTTTTTGGCTATGTTTTAACTGTAAATGTACGCCGAGGCCTATATGATAGAGCAAGGACCATGACATCCGCATTGTTATCTGCCAGTATGCCTGTGCTGTTTCCTGTGGGTTTTAATAATTCTGCTTTTTATGATTTATGCACTCTGGAACACCTCATTAAGGGTTCGGTCATGTTTCCTGATGTCATTGCTGTCACATTTTAGTTGCATGACTAGACTATTACCACACTGTTATCTCTAATCTGCATACCTGTCGCGCCTGAGTGGATAGTGGTTTGGACAGGTGGTTTTATGTCTTGTCAGGTGGTTTTATGTCTTGTTTACATTTTTTGTGTTGGATTTGAGACAATTCTCTTTAAATTATTGCGGACGATCCTTTGCAGTTTTATATTCGCAATAAAAGGGATTTATAAGGTTAGGTTAACGACCTTTTTTATACTGACCAATAATTGTTCACGCTGTCATATCAATACCATAACAAAGGAAGTTAAATCAGGTGTTTGTGCGTTTCATTTATTTCGTCTTGTCTGTACAATGCATTGGATTCTATGACTTAGTCTCATGCAAAGTTTGTTTTAAATGACTAATCGCACAGTTTAAAGTTGGCAATGTTGGCAAAACTAGTTCATGTAGTATTTTACGTGCTTTGAATCAACCTGTGAAATTTTCAGCTCCTTACGTTATTTCGTGATCAAGAAAATAATAAGTAAATATGCATTTAGGTATTGCTGAAACGATAGCATCTCAGACAGAAGTATATCAAAGGATATTGAATACCATCATCAACTTTACACTAAGTAAGTTTCATAGTAATACTTTTTTCTCAGGAATATATATAGATAGTAACATGTACTATCATGACTCATTGTTCTCCCATTGTTCTCCATACTAGTTGGAAATGAACATAATTAGGCTCTATTTACAGACACAATATCTGTCAGTTAACCATGTACACGAATTAAAATGTTCTTTTTCCAAATTTTGGGTCTTGTCCCCCTCTTTACTGAGTGCCTCTCTTTATCAGCTTTATCAGCGTGTGTCTGCTTTACTGCGTGCCTGGATCCACCTCTGAATTTGGTATCCTAGTATATACAGCCCCTATAATTAGTGTGAAGTGATGTATGAATTTCACTGAATTGCTTAACGTGTGATTTGGTTCTAGAACAACCTCATTATTATGACCATGTTACCTATCTGCTCTGCAATAAAACTGTAGCCACATCAGAGAGAAATCACACCTAGTTATTAGGTATTTACATCTGGTTAATACATTCGAAATCTTAGATAAATGTGTTTATACGGCAGATTAACACGTACTTAACACCGGATTTAAAAAAATCACAGGTAACACTATGGTAAACAGAAGATTCCCCTTCAGGGAACAATGACATCACTTAAGAATATATGTAGGTCTATCCATCGATAGCTAGGATCACCAATGTATTTTCTGGAGCGTATTAAAACATATTATTTTTTTCAACCAACCCCCTCCCCAAACAAACACAAAATTAAATAAATAAATTATAAATAAATAAATACAAATACAGATAAATTATCGTATAAGCTATTTGAGATTTGTATGCTGTACACCATTGGAATGTCCTGAAGAAATATAATAAAACAATACGAATTTTACATGTTCTCGTAACAGTTTTGGGGTTTTGGGTTCTGGGTTTGTGTCATTCCAAATGGGATGTTTTTTTCATGGGTGAGGTACACATCTCTACTTTTGTTGTGCAATTCAGATAAAACAAGGTATTGTGTTCTATTCTCAATTGTGTTCTGTTCTGTATGACCTGTGAATGACCTATGTCAACACACACTGCTATCTTTATTACGAGCAATAACTGTTATAAATACCTTAAATGAGGAGGTTTGTATTGGTTGTGTCAACTGTATCAGTATTTATATGGGTATCCTACGAATGTAAGGCGCCAATCACAACACATTCGCTGCCCCCACAGTTGCGCGTGTTTGTCACACAGTCTGTTTTATGTGACAACAAAGTGGCCTTTCCTACTTAAACGAGACAATATTTTAAAAAAATAAAAAAGTCGCTTCCAAAGAATTTTGTTTAACAATTTTACGTTCGTTTGCAACAGTCCATCGCGTGCGTTACCCATCTCGTAAAATAAAATCTCCCGATAGGTGATAAATTATCTGATCAACTTAGCAAGGTCGTGCAATTTTTCCCCGGCCATAAAATGGCTGGCGTTGTTATTGGGGGAGGCCGTGTCTGTACATCTCCCCCCCCCCCGTCCCATTGTTGCGAAGATCCCGGATTAAAGAGATAATGATCGGTGGAGACTCGGCCATTGTTCCCCTGTAATGAGTAGGTGTTTGATGGCGTAATTCCAATAAAATGGGGATGAGCCATCCCCCTAAAGGATGAAAGGGGTCGGCTCTGTTCAGGGTAATTATCCAGAGAATAGAAGCAACTTTGGAATTTCGGCTCCCATGGGCACGTTAAACAAACCCGCTATCAAGAAGATGAAACTGACAATAGGAAATGCTGATTGTAGGTGTTTAAGGCAGTGTATGCTTTAAGTAAAATGTCTGAAATGTATAGGCCTATACATGTATATAGGTCCATATAAGTACCAAGAGGTATAGGCTTGTGTTTACACAAACCAACGTGTGAAAGTTTCAGCTTATTTGTTGAGTCGTTATGGAGAACAGAAGTGGAAACATGCATTCACATCATTTGTATTAATCTCGATAATAATGTCCTACCCAAACTATAGCATGGTCTCATATATTAGTCTATATAGTTGAGGACCGTGAGGCCAAACCGTACTGGTGTATTGTACTTAAATTGTATACCCAACTGCAACACTGCAGTTGGGACAGACCCAACTATAGTTAGGACGCAACAAGTTCCTTCCTCCATGGTCTGACGGACCAACTTCTTATAAAGTCCCCTTTTAAATAAGGAGAATCGGCGATATAATCTTACTTGCGTTCGCAGAGAATCTGACTTAAAGATGGCCGTCTCATAATAGTGTCCTTATTCCCAGTCATCACAACATTACTGTGGGGGACAAATACATATTAGACGGCGCCAGCCAGCATGTGGCCCACATATTCATAGATCAACGAAACCGCGTCGCAGCCCATGACAGTCCGATTCTCGAACACCCTGGGTATTGATATAGAAATTCAATCTTGATTCCTGGCACACTAAATATCACGACGCATGTTACTGTGTTCACCATCAGACAACATCTAGAAAAAGAGAACAAACTGAATTAAATGAACCCATTATGTCGTTATATTTTAGTCCTGTCACAAAATCCGTGGTCAATTTGAAAGCAGGGTGCTTTAAAGGAGGACACGGCCTTGTGGTTCTTTTAAATTGTTAAAAGTGTATTCTTTTTAAAAGGTTTGGTTGAAATAAAGATAGTGTGTTTTAAAATTGCAAGGGGAGTTCTTGTACGAACGATACATGACTTATGGCTGGTTCATATCAGGGACGTCAACAATATTGAAAACCACGATTTAATTGTTAACGTCACTGTTTTGCTTTAACATTCGCGTGTGAACCGGTCTTTAGCAATACACAATCCATGTTTACGGCATGGCATGGAGGGGTGGGGTGGATGGAGTAGTGGCCGAGTTTTCAAGAAGGCCCTGCTTATTGCCTGTCCGCTTTGTGTGTAGACCCTCTATCATATTCATTATTGTGAACACGTGGGGTTTTCACACATGACCCAGGATATGAGTTTTAGGAGGGAAAACTCAGACCCCCAAAAGTTGTTGAGAGGTTTGCAAACAAACAACACATACAATGATGATGATTTGCCCACAAAGTACATTTCTCAACAGTCACAGGAAGACTCATATTGTTAACCAACCCAATACTTACCAATGTTTGGGATGTTCGACCAATTTTCGCCCAGCGTGGAACCTATAACTTAACACCGCACCACCGCGATCGTACACGGCGCTGAAACAACACTTCCAAATTATTGCAACACGCCCAGCTCCCTAAAATCGGGTAGATCGACCCGTCGGCTTGTTTTCCACCTTACAAGCTGTCAAAACTTCTTAGAATTTCTGGAAAGAATTCTTATCGACAACTGTCTTTTGTGTATAACACACATTCGTATTATTAGTGTTGTTGTTGTTGTTGTTGTTGTTGTTGTTGTTGTTGTTGTTGTTGTTGTTGTTGTTGTTGTTGTTGTTGTTGTTGTTGTTGTTGTTGTTGTTGTTGTTGTTGTTGTTGTTGTTGTTGTTGTTGTTGTTGTTAAACCATGGAGGTACAATTAAACAGTTGAAACATCTTAAGATTAGTGGCGTAACTTTACAGTAACAAATGGCTGGCCCTTGGTAAAGTTATATAAAGTTTGTGTTTCCAATCGAAAAATATCTACACAATTCCACTATTTTCTCATTAGCGACAAAACGTGGTAGGCTGCAACTTTCACAAAGTGTCTGTTTATATGGAGGAATGGTTTAATGTATAGGTCTGTCTTGATTCAAAGAGAGTAAGCATACTCATAACAGAAGTTGTTTTGCCAATATTATCAATGTTGTACCTTCCCTTTAATGTATACGAATGATGGATGGACGCGCAACATGTTAATGAAATTAGACCCTCTACAAACAGTGCCAGCTCAAGCAAAGAATTACCTCCAGCAATCTATATACTTCTCACCCTTGAGTGATTTCACCTCTGGGATGAATTCCGGTTTTCAAATTGAAGCCATCTTACCAGCCTTTCGTCATTAAAATCTGGCCCGAAACTGTGTCTGAACTTGTATAATACTGTATTGGATTTCCATTTAAGGTCGTAATCACTTTTCCTTGACGGAAAGCACGTGCGGCGTGGCAATAGCTTCTTGTCCGTTAATTGATTTAATATCCATGTTATTAGTACGTTTAATGTGTAAATTAACTGTCGGTTTAACCTGATGTGTTAAAGTAAAGTGATACTACGCGAGCTTTGGGGCTAGATTGTTTGAAGCCAATAAGTCTCATTTATTTTGTATTTTTGCCTAGATGGCGCTTTCATTGCGGACAAAAGTTCGGCATTCGGTATGAACGTTTGACATCACTGACATTTTATAAGCGGATGTAAGTAGGCTACCATTTGACCAATCATAAGAGCAGATGAGAAACAATCGTAGGTCACAACGTCGGCTGTTATTGGTCAAATAGATATCAATATTTAGCTCGGTGTATCCGCTTTTCAGATGTCGGTAATACTACAGGATTCATGTAGAATAATGTCATGTGGCTAATGAGAGGTTGCAGATTTCTACCATTCATTTTCTATATGTGTAGGTTTGTTATGGTTTGTAAGCCATTCTTGGTATAAGGTCACTAGTGTTTCCATATAAGGTCACTAGTGTTTCCATATAAGGTCACTAATGTTTCCATATTTTATAAAGATCAAGAAATTTATAACAATAGTTGTAAGTGATTCACAATATAGATGTGAAAATTCATACAGTTTTCGACCATCAGTTTTCGAAGCGTAAGTTTTCCTCTAAA
The DNA here is from genome assembly GCA_029582265.1 of Zoroaster sp. YZ-2022. NCBI lineage: Eukaryota > Metazoa > Echinodermata > Asteroidea > Forcipulatida > Zoroasteridae > Zoroaster > Zoroaster sp. YZ-2022. Next base: position 50,436,398 of record CM055820.1, read on the forward strand.
ATTAAAGCACTTCAGATAGAATCACTAAGCAATGATTAATGCCGGTGTCACGGTCTCAGCTGTCCGGCGTGCTCAGCTATCCGGATGACCAAATATGGTAAAATTACGTCATGCTATGTCTGCGCACAGCCTACGAAAGTAGTCCATTTTAGTGCCGTGCTGAGTCGTGTACACGTACTGTACACACACGTACACTTGCTGGAACTGCCATGGCGGCCTCCACGAGCAGTGAACGTGCGGATCGTTTCAACGATTTTGTACTTTATTTTCACTGTTTTTTCTGCAGCATTTTATATTTTAACTATTAACCACGATAAAATGCCATGATTATTATTATTATTATTTTAAAAAAAAAGCCAAGAACAGTCATGTCAGATTATACTTTGTACGTTAATACTTATTTGTCACATAAAAAATACAACCAGAAAGGGGGGTTTGTAGAGGAATTTATCCATTATTGTGTTTACAATTTGCCATACAACATTAAAGAAAGAAGGGACTTTGAAAAAGTGTAACCTGCGTATAAAGATGGGCCAAGAGAATGTGATTGGGCAGAGAACTCGCGAGGGCACGCGGAATTGTCCGATGTTGTAACCCGGATATCCGAGCACGCCGGAATACCGAGACCATGACTACAGCGTGCTGAAATGCCCGGCTACGTCATCCGGATAGCTGAGACCGTGACACCGTCCTCATTACCAGTGTCAAGAATACGTTTGGATAATAATTGGGTTATTTCGTATCTTCACAAGTAATTTCCTTATGTGTACTCTGCCTTTAATTTTATCGTGCCTTTTTGTTGATTTTTTTTTATATAGGGGCCTATTGTGTTTACCATCGTTTACCTGTCAAGTGTCCCACTCAGAATAACCAAATCATCACGTGCTCTCATGCTTGGAGCCCCGTTCCACACCTACCAACTTTGATAATTTGTGTCTTTAATTGACTTTGGTGGAAATTGGCGAAGTTTTTTGTTCGCATTTGAAGCCAGCTTATAATGAAATGTCAAACAGTGATCGGTGTTCTCATGTCACTTCTGTCAGAACACCCACCAATTCATACCTGCGGCAACAGGAGAAGTCGAGTGGATACAGTCGAGATACAGTCGACCCGGTGTTTTGACCCGTTTCTCTACAATTCGCACTAAAAGGAAATATACTTACATTGGTACACTACTTACCAGATTATCCAGTTAACGAAGTATTATCTTAAACCTTACTTTGTGTAAAATTGGTAAAGGTATCAATCGTCCTGATAATCTGTCTGAAGTTCTTTCATCTAGAGAAAACATGAATTGTTACGTCAAATTTACACAAAGGTTGCCGTCCACCAACTTTTTGTAAAACATAAAAACATCACTCAAATACGTGGCACCTATTGTGATGAAACTTTCAAAGGTGTTTGTATTATGTACGTTGTTTGTATTCTGTATTTACACTACAGGTCCTTTAGGTTGGTAAGCAGTTTGCAACAGCTAATTCTCTATTCATAGTGTTAGCTTTACAATTATACGTTACCAAACGCCAACTAAGTTGTATCTAACATTGAAATAGTTGGCTTTAACTTACAAATCTTGCAAGTATATTATGCTTGGGCTCCCTTGTCAAACATTGTTTGACTTACACAAGTTTATTTTATTTTTAGCAGTTATTATGATTTTTAGCAAACACTGATGCAGTGTTCAGTGTATTCGTCTTTTGTGTATCCGTCACATGCTTAGAGAGATCTCGTGAACACCAATATTGTGTCAGCAGGCTTCGACATTAAGGATTGAGAGGGCACGGCCACTTTGGCCTTGGTTGCCTCAAAATTTCAAGGGGCATCAAGGCCAACCAAAGGGGGCATCAAGGCCAACCAAAGGGGGCATCAAGGCCAATCAAAGGGGCAACAATGCCAAGGCCGAAGGGGGCATCAAGGCTAATGCCATCGATCGGCTTAAAAATCGGTGCGGTGACGCACTTTTGTTTTGCCAACGGGGAAATAAGTGATACATTGTATACGTGGGAACCAAATTTCCCATATACAAAGTATAGTGGCTAATAGAGGCCTCACAAATTGGGCAAACGTTCATACACCTATGTGAAAAAGTCGTTTAAAGCACAGCACGGCATAATTCCAATCGATCCAGCAATTTTGGCTCCAATTGGACATCGTTTCAATAATAGGCCTACTCGCCGAACTTTTAAATTCATTAGAATTGACATTTTCAAATGATCTTTATCAGAAACTTGCGGACCATCTTTGGAGCTGAAACTTTCGTAAGAGTTGTTTCTATGCCTATTGATTGATCCTCAATTAAATATAGATACAAATTTTGACCTTTATTACCAAATTGATAGTTTGGGTCAACCTGCCAAAATATACATAGGGCCTACTTTCGTTCAATGTAAACCACGCCGTAGTGAATTAGTATGTCTGCTACTATTAATTAGATGCCAGATTAGTTCCAATTAGGCCTATACAGATACATGCTGCGAGTTAAAATAGTTGAGTGGCTTGTATAAAGACAAAAGATAGCCTTGGGTCAAATTAGTCGCTGGTTTTAGCTCAGTGTTGGATGTATCATGGAGGAAGAAAACAGACCTTCCTCCATGGATGTATCAAGGAGTTTGGTATCACGGTAAAGTCATCTTACAGTATAGTGGAAATCTCAAAACAAACAAATGATCAAAGTTTTAAATACAACTTACTTTGTTTGAAGTTCATGATGGTATCAAACATGAATCATTTTTGTCTGGGTACTATCATTTAAGTCAAATTAAACTTTTTGCTGAAATAATCAAATGGTCATGAATACATTGATCAGTGTGAGAAGTTTTGCACTTTTCTCTGTAATAATTATATTGATCAATTGAGCTGAACATTTCACAGGTTGGTATTTAAGCATATGACTTGGAAGTTTATGAAGGATGTGTTTGTTCTTTAACTAAACCGCGTACATCGTTAATATACCGGCGTCGGTATGTTATTAGATTTGTCTTGGCCGTCGGATAGTCATCCAAAGGTCACGATTTAGGAGGTCTGGAATTAATGTAGGCCGGTGTGATGCCTCGAATTACGCGAAACATAACTCGATTGGGCGATGTTTGGTCATTGTCAATCCTGAAGTTACACCTCCACCGCTACCTGTGACTCATGTCTTCATTGCAGCATGTCTACTTCAACAGCGCCCTCTATACTGAAAAGAGGCCAGGGCAATATAAGTCGTGTTATCAATGGCATTCGTCGTAAATATTTGTAGGCCTATATATAAATTGTTGAATCAACATTTTAAAGAGTTTGGTCAGTAACAAAACTTTATAAAGTTGGAAATAACTTTTAAAAGTGTTGAAATAACATTGATAAAGTTAGACTTAACTTTACTCTGTGTTAATTAAACACTTTCTTTGAGATTAATTTAACGTTAGAAAGTGTTGTCACTCACTGAACTCTTAAAAGGTTGATTCAACACTTTAGTTTTAAGAGTGTATTTTGATGGCATGTCAGCAGAATTCTTATTATGTTGTAGTTTTGAACGAGGTACTAATATTGTGTCTCATGTATTATCCAAAAAAAATTATTTTATATGAATGTCAACGTACTATAAACATTGGCACTTTTGACATCAATCACACTGACAGAGGGCGGTCCAATATGAACAGGTGTAAATTGTGTTTAGCCTAAATCATCCCTCCATAAATATTCCTGATGTATATTTTCTTGAATTTCTTCTGCCTCCTTTGCTATCTTCCTCCAACCGCCCCTTCCCTATTTATGACCATCTATACTTCTTCCTATACCTGCAGATTATCCAGCAATTCATGTCAAGGCAGTGTCGGTGTCACGGCGTGTCGGGGTCTTGCACAGTGAAATCCTGCTGGAACACCGTGCCAGACTTTCTGGTCGTAGGAGACTACCTTAAACGAAAATACCTGCAATCGGTCGAGGTCCTCAACCGCCCAACGAAGAGGAGACTACGGAGGAAAGACAGAAGCTTGCGCAAAGAGCCCATCAACCAGGACGAGCTGGTATACCTGGAGAGGTCGCCTAACTACTGCGTCCGTAACCCTGCCAAGGGCATCATGGGAACTTCTGGAAGAGAGTGCAACCGGACCTCGAGTGGTGCGGACAGTTGCGATATGCTGTGTTGTGGGAGGGGTTACAACACGCAAGAGGTGCGACTTGTGGAGAGATGTGACTGCAAATTCATCTGGTGCTGTGAGGTTAAGTGTAGAGTTTGTGAAACAGTAACGGACGTGTTCACTTGTAAGTGAGTTCATTTCTGCGTCTACCTGCCGAGAACACACCCAGAACTAAATCATTCTTTTTGAATGACATAGACAGTTCAGTATGAGGAGTAGTTTATGTGCTACTTGTAGCGTTTCTTGCAGTTGTCAGTCATGGCCAGGGTACAAGGCTGCCGCCCCCTCAATTTGTCAAGACAGCAAACTAAATAAATGAATAAACATCAATTAGGTATATGCCAAAAATATTACAATATTACATATTACATTGTTTCACGGTTTGGAATAACGGACTTTTCCCGTTGGCAAGATTTGGAGGAGGGGTAAGTCATAAAATGTCAAACCGTTTCTTTTTTCCATTAGTGTTGCCCCTTTCTTGTCCAAAGCGCCTTGATGACAATGGCCAATTTTGTTTGATTCACTTCCTGTTTCAAATCACCAGTAAGGTTTCTTGGTTCACCACACAAAAAAATCAGGGTCATGTGAGTCGAATTGTCTTACACAAAAATCCGGACGTACGCATCCAGGGTTAAGTATTTCTAATCAATGATTTAATTATTGGATAGCTATAAACTACCACTCATCAGCTTCCCGCTCTAATTTCATCCCAGGAAAACATCAGTGATATTATTTTAGCTGTGTAAAGTTTAGAAATGAATAAATATATTTATTTATTTATTTAATAGTAATAATATTCCAGTTTTATACGCTCCATAATTATTGTAGAACATAATACAGTATCCCCTAAAAAATCGAAATTTGTTTCCTTAGAAGTTTGTATTAATAATAATGCCAAATATTGAGAATGTTCAATGCAAAATTAGCAATCATCATCTGCCAAGAAATCCATGTCACAAAATATGACACCAGATGTAATACGTGTGTATAAAACACATGTTTAGTTCCCATGTAAATATTTGTATATTATGTATTCTGTTCGAACAATACAATAAATATTGAAATAAATAAAACAGAATGTGCTTGCACAACCAGCTACCTGCATTATGTTCTAGAACTTCTAGCAATGACATTGGCGGATCTAAGGGGTCAAAGGGGAAATCTTCAACCTTCTTTGTATCATTTCACATGTAAATTTACCCCACTGCGTTTCGTGTATCCCCTTGTTTGCAGTAGTCCCCCTCAGCTGTACCTTTGCCCCTCCCCTAATTGGGAATGTCAGATTTTAGACATATACATTTTAAAGATGCAATGATGAGCTTGCATTCCAACAGAAAGGTTTATATTGAAGCTATTATACAATATTGGTCACCAGTCATGATCACTAGTTACCGTCGTGGATTGTTTACTTGGTGTTAAGTCATAGACTTTGATCACACTGCAGCCATTATTGTCTGGCTCCCTGTATGCGCACATGAGATTAAGCGCTGATTAAGAGGGCCAGACTATTTTAAGAATACGAATAATGACCTTTTACTAAGTATATTTTGGCTTTCCACGCGATCAATGAATAATATCGGATTTGTTTTATATCGTTTATTGCATTTATGTTTTTACCTCAGTGATTCTGTTAATATAATACCATCTTTTATTTATAAACAGGATAGTGGGTAGTTATTGTATAAAGACACGTGTAAATTATTATTTTTATTTTATAAATCCATTGTATGAAAAATAGAGAGCAGTAATAAATGGATTGCTTATGTAAATGTTCGGTGTTTGCTTTTGATCTTATGATTGTTAAAGAGTGGCGTATAATAATTATGGATGGTCACGTAGTCCATGAAACCCGCGGCCTCTCAGGACGAAGCCCGATGGGTGGGTGTGAAAAAACACCGAAAACCGCAGTATCGGAGATAAATTTGGTCGCTTTTGTTGCTGTTTTGAGTTGTTGTTTGTTTGTTGTTCTTTGTTTGTTTGTTTGTTTGTCTGTTTGTTTGGGGGTGTTTGTTTGTTTGTTTCTCGGGGTGTTGGGGTGTTTGTTGGCAGAGTTTATTTGTTTCTCTGTTTGTTGGGAGTGTTTGTTTGTTTCTCTGTTTGTTGGGGGTGTTTGTTTGTTTGTTTGTTTCTCTGTTTGTTGGGGGTGTTTGTTTGTTTGTTTCTCTGTTTGTTGGGAGTGTTTGTTTGTTTGTTTCTCTGTTTGTTGGGAGTGTTTGTTTGTTTCTCTGTTTGTTGGGAGTGTTTGTTTGTTGGCGGTGTTTGTTTGTTTCTCTGTTTGTTGGGAGTGTTTGTTTGTTTGTTTCTCTGTTTGTTGGGAGTGTTTGTATGTTTGTTTCTGTGTTTGTTGGGGGTGTTTGTTTGTTTGTTTCTCTGTTTGTTGGCGGTGTTTGTTTGTTTCTCTGCTTGTTGGGAGTGTTTGTTTGTTTGTTTGTTTCTCTGTTTGTTGGGGGTGTTTGTTTGTATCTCTGTATGTTGGGAGTGTTTGTTTGTTTTTCTGTTTGTCAGGCTGTTTGTCTGTTTGCTCATTCTCCGTTTGTTGGCAGAGCCTGTTTGTTCTCCGTCTGTCGGGAGTGCCTTTGTTTGTTTCTCCGTCTGTCAGTGCGTTTGTATGCCTTTGTTCTCCGTTTGCCGGAGCGTTTGTTTGTTTCTCCGTTTGTCTGTCTGTCTGTTCTCCGCCTGTTGGCGGTGTTTGTTTGTTTCTCCGTTTGTTGGGAGTGCCTTTGTTTGTCTGTTCTCCGTCTGGGAGTCGTTTGTATGCCTGTTTCTGTGCCTGTTGTGTGCCAGTGTCTGTTCTCCGTCTGTCGGCGGTGTTTGTTTGTTCTCCGCCTTGTCAGTGCCTGTTGTCTGTCTGTTTCTCCGTTTGTCAGTGCCTGTTTGCATCCCGTACATGTCAGAGTGCCTGTTTGTTCTTCCGTTTGTCAGCTGTCTGTTTGTGTCTTCATTCTCCGTCTGTCGCCCGGAGCCTTGTTTGTTCTCCGTCTGTTGGGGTGCCTTTGTTTGTCTGTCTCCGTTTGTCGGGCTTGGAGCCTGTTTGTTTCTCCGCCTGTTGGGAGTGTTTGTTTGTCTGTTTCTCCGTTTCATTGTGTTTGTTTGTCTGTTTGTCCGCATCCCGTTTGTTGGGAGCGTTTGTTTGTTCTTCTGTTTGTCAGCTGTTTGTCTGTTTGTCTGTTCTCCGCCTGTCGGCAGCCCGTCTGTTTCTCCGTTTGCTGGGGAGTGTTTGTTTGTCTGTTCTCCGCCTGTTGGGAGTGCCTGTATGCCTTTGTTTCTCCGTTTGTTGGAGTGCCTGTCTGTTCTCCGTCTGTCAGAGTGTTTGTTTGTCTGTCTGTTCTCCGTTTGTCGGCGGCCTGTTTGTTCTCCGTCTGTCGGGAGTGCCTTTGTTTGTCTGTTCTCCGTCTGTCGGAGTGCCTGTATCCTGTTCTGTGCCTTTGTTAGTGCCTTTGTCTGTCTGTTCTCCGTCTGTCGGCGGTGCCTTTGTTTCTCCGCCTGTCGTATGCCTGTCTGCTCATCTGTTCTCCGCCTGTCAGTGCCTGTCTGCACATCTGTATGTTGGGAGTGTTTGTTTGTTTTTCTGTTTGTTGGGGGTGTTTGTTTGTTTGTTTATTTCTCTGTTTGTTGGCGGAGTTTGTTTGTTTCTCTGTTTGTTGGGAGTGTTTGTTTCTCTGTTTGTTGGCGGAGTTTGTTTGTTTCTCTGTTTGTTGGGAGTGTTTGTTTGTTTGTTTCTCTGTTTATTGGGGGTGTTTGTTTGTTTGTTTGTTCGTATCTCTGTTTGTTGGGAGTGTTTGTTTGTTTTTCTGTTTGTTGGGGTTGTTTGTTTGTTTGTTTGTTTCTCTGTTTGTTGGCAGAGTTTGTTTGTTTCTCTGTTTGTTGGGGGTGTTTGTATGTTTGTTTCTCTGTTTGTTGGGAGTGTTTGTTGGGAGTGTTTGTTTGTGTGTTTGAAGGGCCATGCCCCTGTATCATGTCCTTTCACAAATCGCTATGGATTCATTTAAAGGGGCAGTATCGTCACGATCAGAGTAGACTTTCCACAGGGCATGGAATCGGTGTCCTAGTTTAAGATTAACACAGTGGCCGTACTAAAAATTACTGGCTCATTTATGCAGCAACAACGATAATGTGACCTTAACATATGGGGTATTATTTTCAGTCTAAAACTGGCACTTCGATTCCATGCCCTGTTGATCGTGACGATATTGTCCCTTAAACAAACCTGGTCTTGTTGGCCTCTATGTGTCCGTTGAGGGCGCTGTGCCTACCTTTAAAAAGTAGATGACAACCAAGATAGATGACGAGATACCGTTCGGCCTGTCGGCTGGCATGGACAAGCAACAACCGCTTCCAATTATTGTACACAGTGGTATTTATCACCCAGACGCGAAGCCATAAAGGTTTCAGTGCAGACACTGAGACGGGGGCTATAAGCCAGGCACTTCGTGTCTGACGTCACTGCGTTTGATCTGGTATTGCACGGCGCCCAGTTGAGAACCCATTTGAAAACATATAAACAATATGCACACGTGTGCGTGCATATCGAGTCACAGTGTTTGCAGTATTTCACTCATAATTGTAAACAGGTAGATATAAAACATCAGTTTGCAACAAAAAATGCCTGTTTATTGTTTGAGTTTTATTAACCTCTCCGTAAGATTCTGCTGTAGAAATGGGTTCTCAACTGGGCGCCGCGCAATACCAGATCAAACACAGTGACGTCAGACACGAAGTGCCTGGCTTATAGCCGCACTCCAGACACTGAGGATACAACAATGTCGTAGGTGCCACTTGTTGGCAATAGAATAGAAACCCTTATGTTTTTTAAATGTTCAGTGGCAGCGCATCGGTGGGAAATCCATACACATGGGTCCCTTAAAAGGCCCGTGAGGAGAAACTCCTTAGTTTAGGTACCCTGTTGTATGCATCGACCCTACAAAAAGTACAATTTATTTCATTATTTCAGGGGTACCGTACTTTTCCCTTATCTATTTACGGGTACTCCCCTCCCCCTCACATCAACTGGCAATGTTAACGTAGTTTTATTTGAACGCAAAATCGGTCAAGCAAATTCACAACCATACCAGGAGACCTACATATCAGCACAGGTATCAAGCCCTGGGCTTTTATGAAAGATTTTTGAAAAGCATTTCATAAGGTAAAGGTGGGTTTCAATGTCCCAGTCAAGACGAATACAAAAGGTGAGCGACCATTCTCAAAGTGCCTTTAATTTTTAAAAGGCGATCTATACATTTTCATTAGATATCCCGTTGCTGCCCTCGACAAGTCATAAATGGTCACATTAGACCCGACTAATCAACTGCAACGCCGCCTTAAGGAAAACAGTTCAAAAACCCAAACCTGAACATTGACAATGAGAAATAAACTTGAATAAAAGTTGGACGGCTATTTCCTGTGTGAAAAATGTAAAAGTAGAGTTTACCTGTGTTATTTATGCCAACGAGGTGCAGAGTGAAAACAATGTGAAAGGTTGAGTTTGACCTGGGTGTGGTTTGGTGCGCAGCAAACATTCTCAAGGCTAATTAACAAGGCCATTTTATTAATTGTTAATGTTATCTATAATAAGTTGATGTACGGATGGATTTAAAAGTAAAAATTGTGAACGTTATTTTGTTGTGATACATTTCACGTTTCTCAAAAAATGAAAGCATGTCAGGTGGAATACTTTCAGTACACATGTTTTCTGGCTGACGGAAGATTTTAGATTATAATTTTGTAATCTGGAAATTACCAAAGGTGTACAGTGTGTACACTCTCCCTTTAATATCTGATCAACATAAATTTTGTTAAAATAAATCAGCCTCAATGAGTAGGCATAATTTCTACTGTACTAACAAAGTAACCAAGACATCAGTAGACTATAAGTGTTATTTCTCAAAGGTTTGTGACTTCAAACAGCCGTTTAGGTCTAAAACGAAATTACCTATGTCCGTCCGTTCGTGAAGCGGTAGTTTCCTGTCTGTGGGCTATCGCAATGATGGCAGGTGTCTTTAAAATCGCTAGGACTGTTCAAAATGGTGACTGTTGTATGAACATGGAAATTTGCAGACGCCTCAGTCAATTTCGGCCCTGAAATTGATTCAAATCAACGTTGAAATAAAACGGCCGTAGGGACACATCGGTGTGCCTGTGGACATCTAAAAGTTGAAACTGTTCATTTCAGGGTATTGTCATGTACAACAATATGGAGAACGCCCCCTTTGGGCAAGCTTTGCAGCGTAACAAAAAACTTCCCCAACACTTTGCCCCTTCAGTATAAAGGGTAAACGAGAAAATATTTATCTGTCCACCCAACTTCGGCGAGCGGAACGAGAGTCCTTTATAACACAACCGGAGTAGGCACATCGGTGGGGAGGGGCCAGAAGTTACGGCGGCATCTTTCGAACACCTGTCTTGGCACGATGATCACGGCCACTGAGGCACATATACACATGTCATACCTAGCCCAAATAGGGTCATACCCGCCTCTCGCACGGATAAAATTTTCGGTTCTGGTACATGTAATTAATGTGTTGGCCTACCGTAAAGTTCGTTCAACTTTGACATGGAAATTATGATATGACATCACACGTAACTACTGGCCAATCAAATAATACGAACACACTAGGAAGAGTGCCATAGCGGGAGTTATGTTACGCTGGCAACTGTGTATTTATAAATATATAAGGCCTATTTAAAACGTACGTGGAAAGGGAGACTTAATTGGTAAGTACAATAGTTTAATACAAACATAGATTTAAATGCTGAACCTCACAATCCATTAATTGTTGGAAATAATATTTACTATAAAGGTAGGTAAAACTTGTAGCTTTGCATGGTGAGGATGATAAGTAAGACTAATTGCGGTGACACCATGTGGAATCTCAATTGAGTAGTAATTAGTTCTGAAAAGAACTGGGGGTACAACTCGACGTTTCGATCAGTATGCTCTGATCGTCCTCAGGAGAATGTAAAGGTAGTTTCGCATAATTGTAGTTTTTACTATAAAGGTAGTTTCGCATAATTGGTCATAAATATTTATATTATAAATATTTATAAATATTTATATTATTCATGATGTTGCAGTTATTCATAACTGCCGTGCACACTGTACAGTTAAATGGTGTACTTTCTGTACTGGCCAGTAATATGTCACGGCGGGCGAAAATATATGTAATTAATATATCAACAATGTTATAGCTTGATTTCCGTTCATTTCCAAAAGATGCTATCGAGTTGCAGTAATCACACGTTGAGTCCATTGACATTTTGCAAGGCAGGTGATATCGCCTTGTCACGGGGCAAGTGAAGCGGAGAAGCTATGAATTTATACCTTGTTTTTCTTGCTCTTGTTGAGCGCCGGTGGAAACTTTCCGCTGCGCCGGCTAGGCAATCAATGAGACAATGGGGACCCGGCTCGGTTCGCGTCAAAACCACCTGCCTGGGCCCGGGCAATCATCAGTTACTACCCTCATCAAAGCCCATAAAATCCCCCTCACACACTAGCCATGCATAGCCAGCCAATGGCCCGGGCAAAACCCAACGACTTCCGCCGAATCGATTTCTACAAATCACTTTTCATACAGGGGGGCTGAGGAACCTAGCTTCCTGAGCGAGTCTCGCGTAAAATGCGCCCGTTCATTTTGTCCATCTCATCTGCCTTCCTGTCCGCCGTACTGCAATGATAACACGGGAGAAGCTGGGAGCAGGTGTTTTCCACTGTGTAACCTCAGGCTTGGATGAGCCGGGTAAAACCGGCCCGCGTCCGACTCGATACGCCACTTTCTCGCTCTCCGCGCTCGCACCTTCGTCTGTATTGGCCGGGCCCAAGGAGCGTGGAGACGGCGTATAAACAGCCACCGCTTCCCCTTACTGTCTGATCGATACGGTGGTTCTACGGAGGAATTGTGGAATCGAACGGTTGCAGATCTAACGCGGTAAGCACAATATTAATTTTTTCTCTGAGAGGCAGAAGATAACGTATACCCATGACGAGTTGGAGATATCATTTATTGCATTTATTGTCCATTGCCAACCATGTCAAAAGAATTTCATTAAAATTTGAAAATAAATTAAATGAATGAAGCCAAATTCATTAATTTTTTTGGCGAACGTTATATTGAAACATTCCATATTAACCACTTGGCGTAAACAAAACGGATTTAGGTCTAATACGTAGGACTATACAAACATACTGGTAACAGATTTATAAATAAATTAAAATCGTGTGAAATTTGGGCAATATTTTTGCCTACAAATTTATTTAGTACGACTATTATATACGGAAAAACGGCATACATTTCAGTGAAAAGAAATCTTATAAGCCGTTGCAAATATAAAACTAAACCGATGTGATATAATTTAGTCTACTCCCAATCGGATGAATCGGATGTTAATGTATTAAATCTTGATCGACAGCGCATAATGAGGTTAGGGCGAGAGATGGAATCAGTGTTAGTTGTGATTTCTTACTATTGAACCAATTTTTCGACCAGCTCTTCCAGTTGCCAAAGTATGTTGCTGTCAATGTGGAATTATCAAAATCCGAAGAGTACCGAAACTAAATCGGTCTTCCCAGTCTCAAATTCTCAAATTGTAATTTTATAATATTTGATTTTCATTTAACCGCATATTTTTACGTTGTTTATAAAATCATACAACATCTGTTCATGTTTTAATATGCAGGTTGTACCAACACATTGAAAGTGGATCCGTCGGCAGGAGCGGCATAACCTAATCCAACTGTTTTATAACAGCTATACGTCACCATGCCACACACAGGTAATTCATATTCCTAATCTTTTATTTCATCTCAACGGGGGTCATGTAGTTTTTCCCATCTGTATAATGATAAATATATATTATTTGTACAAATAACATATCAGTTGCAATCCATACCTTATTATAGATTCATAAATGCCCAAGACAATTTAGACAATCTGATTGGACAGAACGTAATCACGTGGGGTGTATTAACGGATGGTATAGACTGGCTTATCAAAATCAGAACAGCGCGTATGGGACAGCTGTTCATTAGCTGTTTTGTGCAACGCGCGACGCGGATTTCAACCAATCAGAGTGACGAAGATTGGCATCACGCGTGCCTGACTCATTACTTTGGAAGTGTTTCGTTTGTCCCCAAAACGTGAATTTGCACATTTCTATTTAGCTTTATTCAACGAAAATTGCATTTTTTTTTTTACATTTTCAAAACGAAATCGATACGGGCCTCGCCTTCGGCTCGGTCCTTATAGCCCGTGACCACGCCCAAAACCGGTGTTAACATGTGATAAAGACCGCGCGACAAGATTCCATAAATCAAAAGAGATTAGAAACCAACATGTGAAAGTTTACGCTTATTACCTCCGCCACCGAAGGTATATGGAGATTATGTAATTTTGTGTGTGTGTATTTGGGGGTGTACTTAAAAACTTCTCCACGGATTCGGATGAAATTTCCTGAATATGTTGAGTTTACTACACGGACCAATCGATTAGATTTTGATGAAGATCCGATTTCAGGAAAGCGTATTTTAGGACCATATCTATCGCGGATCAGTTAGTTAATAAGTAGAACCGATAGGGGTCGCACTAAATGACCTACTTACTTATAACCTAATGTTTTCATAAAGTTTCAAGAATCGTTGGCTCAGCGGGTTAGATGTACGGTTGCCACGTCTGAGACCCCGATTCAAATCATGATGAATATATATATATATATATATATATATATATATATATATATATATATATATATATATATATATATATATATATATATATATATATATATATTACATTACAAAATTTATCTACGAGTACAGCATAATCAATTAGGGTAATTGACGACTTCTAGGAATTTGTTTCTCTTAAATTCTGCTTGGAGGAGATTTGCGCTCTCAGAGTGCTATTCTCAAGAAGTTAGGCCTACTATTTTCATGAGACTCCAAGACTCGTCGGTTAGCTTAGTGCGTTACAAACCATTCCGGGGACTTCCTTAGTAATTAAAAAAAATGTTTGTTTTAATCTTCTATTTACAAAATTTATCTACGAGTACAGCATAGTGAAATAGAGTAATTGACGACGTTTTCGACCGATCAGTCCTATTTCAAATGGGAAAAAATATGCGAAAAATAATAATAATAATAATAATGTGTGGACTTATATAGCGCACGTATCCACCAACTGAGTTAAAAATAATTAAAAAGGGATGCCCATGTGCTTCTCATAGACGTGATCAACAGTATTATGATTTTTCTTGAAAACTATAGGATTGGAAATGATGGGCTTTTTCACAAACCTAAACGACATGCAATCACAGAATTTCAGAGAACAAAGCTCCCCAGCTCTACTTAGTTGAGGCGCTGAGGTTTACGCTCTAAGGCTGCTTCTCTTTATCCATTGTGAAACTACCGAGAAAATGGTGAAAATGCATTCAAATGTGTTCGTATGCATTCTTATGTGGAAAATAGATCACGGCCGCAAAAATGACAGCATGTCAGACGGAATACTTTGGGTACTATCACCAACTTCGCATCAATTCATTTTTTAGATTATAATTCAGTAATTTTGTAATTGGGTAGTGACCATTGGGTTATTACAAAGGTGTACACTCCCTTAAATATATTATTCAATTTTTTTTAAATCAAAATAATATGTTAATTTTCCATTCTAATGAAATGCGTGGTCTTTTACACATTAGCCTCTTCAAGTTTTGTAAATATGACAATTATTGTAGAAATGTACATGAGAGACTAGGTGTTAACATAATCGGTGTGGTCAAGGGAATCCGACGGAAGCCTCTCTGTGCATATTTGACAATATGCCTCAGATGTAGAGTGGCGCCCCTAGTTCATCTATTCGAAGATTTGCTATATTCGCCACGCTATCAAAAGTGCATCATGTATTATATGCCCATATGCTGGCGTTGTACCTGGCTTTCGGCAGCGAAATATAACGATATAATTGTATTTTAGTAATGTGACTTAATGCGATCAATGCGAAATAGAAAATCCACTATGTTTAATTTCCTGAGATTAGTCAATAAGTCTCATTACGCCTACAGGTGGTTAGAGGGAAATTATGACTGAAGAGTTTAAGTACAACATTGGAAATGTTGGCAAAAATGATTCTCATCATGGGTATTTTTACTGTCTTTTAACCAATATATAGATTAAACAACGAACCTGCGAAAGACTGAGCTCAATGGGAGTCTATATTCATGACTAAAGTGTGAACAAACGTTTTATTTTACGGGAAACACTATGGAACAAAAAGTTGCTGTCGGCAACAATTTGTAAATGTGCACTCGTCTGTTTGTTTGTGTTTTCTCTTAAATGAAAGAACTTCAGATACACTGTAAAAATGGTGTTTAGAATTATTACGCAAAATAAATGCGTTTAGGAATACGTTTAAATGCTAAACGGCCATCCTCTGTACATGTCACAAAGCTAAACGGCCATCCTCTGTACATGTCACAAAGCTTAGCTTTTTGACACCTGTTCAGCGTTCAAACACACATCAAAGAAACCTGTATTGGGTCTTATAGAGTGTTTGTGCATGCAATGATATCTTTAATATCTTTTATTTATTTTAATCTATGTTAATGTGATTGCTAAATTTCTATTACTTATTCTCTGGCAATTTTTAGTTCCTCCCAGCTGTTTGCTGTGTTTGTTTGGGGGAATTTTTCACTGGGGTTTCTGATTGGGGTGTCGTGGGGGTGGCTTCGTACTTGGGTCCTCACTTGGGTCTTTGCTTGGGATCCGGTTGGCGGCACCCGTGGTGGGTCTTACTCTTAGGCGTGTTCTGTGCAATGATATTTTTTGTATCTTTTATTTATTATGATCTATGTGATATGATTGCTGGATTTCTTTTCCTTATCCTCTTCCTTCCCTTATCCCCGAGAAAAATATACGGGCCCGTACAAAACGTGTCTCAAGCTAGGGTTGTGCGTTTTCGGATATTTTTGGAACCGGATACCCGAAATCAGGAAACTTCGGATACCCAGATACCCGTTTTCATTTTTGTAGAAAACATGCCTCCGATGGTGCACAAATACACGTACTGTAAATGGTAACAAAATTGACCTTTATAATACAGAGGATACCATACTTAAATCGATCTTTTCTTTACTGTGTCGTTTTGTTTAAGTAAAACAATTAGGCAAACAATTAGGCAAACATTCCCTCCTGTGCTGCTGGTTTGATAAGTTGTTTGAAGCAACCGCTACCAGGCCCTTTGCAGCATTAACGATTCGATACAATGTATCACAAAAATGTCCGTAAATACTACAAAGACTTTGTTGAATTTAAAGATAATTGTCTGTAAAAGTGTTAACATTACATTGTTCAAGAGTAACATATTTCTGTTCGCTCCGCTCAAGTGTTAAGTCTGAATTTTGAAAAGTCGTTTATACGGGTAATTGGAACCGAAAAATGGAACCGGGTAATGACAGTTTCGGTTGGGTATCCAGATACCCGGATATCCGGCACAGCCCTATCTCAAGCTGAGGTGTGGGTGATGCACTCCGAAATCGCCCACTGAACTAACCCCAGTTAAGCCACTAAGCCGAATCGAATTGTCTCTTGATTCTATGGTTGCATTCGAGACTCTGAATCTCTCAATCCGAGTTCAAAGCTCGGTGGTGCTTCATTTTTTCTTCAGGTTTTCTTGAAATCATTAGGCCTATCTATTTTGTTTTTCGTTAACAGGACCTATTTAAGGAAAACAATTCATTGTTTCTACGTAAGCAATTCAAACAGAATTATTTATAAGGATAATTGATTCTTATAAGTTTTTAGATAACAATTCGTTAAATTGATTATTTGGTAATTACCAATGTTGTACATTCTCAGTAAATTTTTTGAAGACAGCCGTAAGAAGAACGCGGTCCCTCTAAAGTAACTTATTGTAAATTGAAATAGCAGTTAGGTATAGGGTGAAGCGAGAATGCATGGGAGATTGGGAATGGGTGGTACAAAAGTTGTAAGGCCGATAATTTTAATTAGGATATAAATCATAATGGGTGTATATGTTATTGGTACAGTGCACGATTTACTGAATACTTTTAAACCTAAATTTAAGTCTCGTTTGCTTACTTGGTTTGTATTTTCCTTGTTAATGTGAAATGGAAATAATTTTTAATGAATAAAAGATGGGATACCAATCGCACCTGTTCTTACACTGAACACAATTGGTGCTAAGGTTTTCTTTTATCTCACGTATGCAAGGATGCTGCCGCCGTGTTTCTGATTTTTTAAACATCAAGCAAGCAAGCTGAGAAAACGTGGGAAAATCATGTAATAAAGAACCGGACAAAATAGTAAGTTGGAACTGTGTGGGTTTTTATCCGCAGGTCAGGCCGGCGTGAATCAACTAGGCGGCGTCTTCGTCAATGGTCGCCCACTGCCAGACTGTGTACGCGCTCGGATCATCCAGCTTGCCCAGTTAGGCGTGAGGCCCTGTGATATTTCTCGACAGCTTCTTGTGTCGCATGGTTGCGTGTCAAAGATACTGACGAGATTCTTCGAGACGGGCTCTATCAGACCGGGAAACATCGGAGGCAGCAAACCCAAGGTGAGACTTTCAGATATGATGGCGTATTTAAAGGGTAGGTATACATCATTAGTAATGACGGCAATAATGCTTCTATACGAGTACAATATGCTTACCATCTTTAAATCAACAATAATCATCCTATGATGGTTCAACCCATTGTAGTTGTGTCGTTCACGAGAAAATAGTAAAAATGCATTCACATATTGTTGTATTATTTAAATTCTAACGTGGAATTTAGGAAAGCCTGTATACGCTTTCCTCAATTCGAAATGGGTATTATTGAACTTTCTTTAGACAAGATTGACAGCTTTATGCTAAGAAAGATTATGTCATCGTTACCTTTTAAAATTCGACAATTTGGTTATTATTAAATTAGGATAATTAAACTCTTAAACGTAGGCTATATATTATATATTTTTCTGCATCAGTCTGCAGAATTCCTTATCGAATACATCTCAAATAATTACGGTAGTCTTTCCTTTTCACAATAATGATGTATTTATGGAGATGATGATGGGGAGGCTGTGGGTGAGAAGGTAGTCTTTAGTCAAGGCGCTCATGGCAACCCGGAATACCACACCCGAAAAAAGGCCACGCACACGATTGGTGATACCACAAAACCTCTTTGCAAGGGTAGGGGGGGGGGGGGGGGGAGAGTTTACGCAAAACAAGTTAGAACCAAAATAAAAGATAAACACTTATTGTCACGTTAGTGCTGCGGTGTTCGTTTATTTTTGCGGGATTTTTTTTCAAATTGTCAGTAAGAATATGATTTTCCCCTGTTAAACGGATTTTCAAATTGGCGTGATTTAGCCGTTGATGTGCGTACGCGCGGAATATTTCCAGCGATCATTGGCTGGCAGATGTACACACGCACACAGTACTTTAACATACGCGCATAAAGTGTACGCACTTGTTGAGTCATCACCTAGTTCATAGTTTAATGATTGTTAAGGGTTAAGTTATGTCCGAAATCCATTTATAATATTTGGTCGAGCGGTTTGGTGCATCGGATTTGTGTTCTGATGGCTGAGTCGTCAGAATGTGGGTTCGAATCCCAACCGCGACCATGGTACTGGTGCTTGTGTCCTTTTGCAAGACACTTTACCATAATTGCTTCTCTCCACCCAGGGGTAAATGGGTACCTGTGAGGGCAGAGTTGGTTGTTGTGTTTGATTAGCCCTATATTTGTTAATGGGCCATGAATACCACCCCTCCATCCAGCATTTGATCTGGATGGGCGGATGAGAGGACGCACAGCACATCGCTCCCCCTGGTTCGACGGGAGGGGTGCCCCCATGTTGCCATGTTGCCAAATCCTGGATCCGCCTCTACTTCTAAGTAGCAATTGACGCCTATGGTTGTACCTTCACTTAATGGAACAGCACAACAAAGACACATGTCACAGGTTTTCTCGATGTTTCACGAGTCCTGCTACAATCCCGGCCAAAATAGTTGGGACGCGTGACGATAAACATACTCTCCCATGTCTCACCACCCCCTGCTTCAATGTATTGTCCCTGAGACAAAGACAACGACTGCGGTTTGTCCGCGTCTGGTCGCGGCTTCATAGATAAATTAAGAGACAATTCAGACAATCCCGGCCAAAATAGTTGGGACACTTGGCAATAAACATACTCTACCCTGTCCCCCGCTCCCCTGCTCCCCTGCTCCCCTGCTCCCCCGCTCCCCCCACCAATGTTGTTATCTCCAGCCGGAGCACAGACCGTGCAATGAGAGCCAACATTGTCAGGGGGCCGGGGGGCGGGGGGGCCCAGCGAGATTTGGCCGGGATTGTAGGTTCGATTTGTTTGTTAAAAGGAAAATTGCTCATAAATAAATCTACACAGACAGCGAATTAAGTTGATCCTCTTTTTTCTAAGGAATAATTTTTTTGTTATTAGCTTTTCTTAGAGCATAGGTAAATGTCAACAATATATGGTCCGATGTCGTCAAGCAAATATAAATCGCAATTTAGAAATTGACATCAATATTGTACCATCTCAGACAATTCAGCGATATAGAATAGAATAACTTAAATAATTTGGAGCAAGTATCAAATGTTAAGATCACTGAATGCAAAGTTCACTGAATACAAAGATCACTGAATACAAAGATCACTGAATACAAAGATCACTGAATACAAAGATCACTTAATACAAAGATCACTGAATACAAAGATCACTGAATACAAAGATCACTGAATGCAAAGATCACTGAATACAAAGATCACTGAATGCAAAGTTCACTGAATACAAAGATCACTGAATACAAAGATCACTGAATGCAAAGTTTACTGAATGCAAAGATCACTGAATACAAAGATCACTGAATACAAAGATCACTGAATGCAAAGATCACAGAATACAAAGATCACTGAATACAAAGATCACTGAATACAAAGTTCACTGAATACAAAGATCACTGAATACAAAGATCACTGAATACAAAGATCACTGAATACAAAGATCACTGAATACAAAGATCACTGAATACAAAGATCACTGAATACAAAGATCACTGAACGCAATAATACAATAATAATGACAACACAAGCTTCTTAATAATAATCAATAAGAAGGTAATAAAATAAAAGTATACAATCACAATATCTTCAGTGGTGTCAAATTATCAATGGCTTATCAGTTATAACTGCCAAAGACTAGCTTGCAAAGAAGATACGGAAATAAATCAAGTTCGGCAATTAATGAAAAGTTAATTCATTAACAAAATTGAACCTTTGGAATGTTAGAGAACATAACCAAATCACATATATCAAATACTAGACAATTGTCATGTTTCGCTATTGTAAAGTTAGACTACTGAAGCGCTAGAGAGCAAAAACCAATCAATGCAATGACAATTATGAGTATTAATATAATGTAAAACAATGAATTGTGACTCAGCTTGACTTCTGATTGGCTTGATCTTGAGTTGACTTGTCCAAAACTCAGTCAGAGTCCAGCGAATGATCGAGATTTAGAACAGGGACAGGGATAGGCGAAGAGACGAACCGGGTCGGCTCCCCAAAGCGATACCTATAACTGTACACTGTACCAACAGAGCACAACACAAATGAGGCGATAGAGTGATGAAGTCTTCGAACCGATAACTAAGTGTGAGAAGTTATCTAGGAACTTTTACTAAAAATCAAGAGGGCTTCGATTTTAGTGATATCGCCTGTAAGGTTTCCTTCGCTTCTCTTAAAAATCAACTTTTGTTTTATAAAATAACACAAAAGACTAACCCTAAACTACATAGTAATAAAAAATAAGTAAAGCCATAATCAAACAGTCGTCAGTGATTTGGAATACTTGTTCAGACGTGAACTGACAAAAAACTAACGATAGTTGAAACTAACATGCTCATCATGTTAGCAAGGAATAATTCATTCAATTAAACTTCATTAATAATCTGGTTTATAATTAAATGAGGGAGTAATGCTGATGTACTAAATTTATATTTAGTTCAAAAACCGTGCAGTAATGCAGTACATGAAACAGCCGTTTATGTCTTAAGGGATTCCAAAAATAAGGATACTTTAACCTTGAAGTCTACAACACACACTTGCCCTGACAGGGACACTCTCTTCAATAAAAATGCTAACTCTGTGTATCGTGTACAATGTATTCAGTAGGTTACTGGCACATAGTTGAACTCTTGAGAATTAATACAATAGCCATAATAAATAATAGAAAATAGGAAATATAGTTTGATCATTTGTGAATAATAGTCACCATCAATAACTTGTCTATGAAATGTTACAAAATGAGAATCTGCAAATGCAACAACTATCGAACTACTGTAGAAAATCATAATTCTTCTTGCAGAAATACATCTCACAAGAATACATCTCAAATCAAATAAAGTGGCTAAAATAAGAATAGGATAACTAGGCTATAAAATGACTTATAATCAAAATAAAAAACTAAATACAGGAGTGAATTTATACATCTTGAACTTTGCGGATACAAGTTTAAATCACAGGAGAGATTAACTCCTACTCGGCGTGATTTGTACAATTAAATAACCGCAAGGATAATCTTATCAGAATACAACAAAATAAAGTGAGCTTACCTGTACCAACAGAGCACAACACAAATGAGGCGATAGAGTGATGAAGTCTTCGAACCGATAACTAAGTGTGAGAAGTTATCTAGTAACTTTTAATAAAAATCAAGAGGGCTTTGATTTTAGTGCTATCGCCTTCAAGGTTTCTTCGCTTCTGATTTTTAGTAAAGCGGAAAGGGTACATATATTTTCTGGACTTGGGCTCTGCCACGGTGGTCAAAACTTTCTCATTAATGGAAAAAAACTGTGGTCCAACCTTTTTCTAAGGTGTTAACCAATGAGATACCCCAATTATATAAACTAGGGAAAGCTACTACTCTAGGGAATACCACCATAAGGGGGAACTTTTTCTAATCCATCAAAACACTGCTAATGAGGGCCGGCATTGCCTCACCAAATTGTCTTTACAATTAGCTTAGCTAAAACAATTTATGCCCATAAGAGATTTGAATATGGTGGGAAAAATTGTTCCACCAATGGACCAGCTGTAGAACAGGAAGTGCATGTAAACACCTTGGAATAAGGCCCCTTAGGTCTCAGCCGCAAGCAGTCAAACCTTAAACAGAAATTTAGTCGGAAACTGTTTTAAATGAGCAGTCCCAAATTAACAGGGTCCGACACACAATAACTATTTAATAATTGTCTTCAATAACACAGGTAGCAACACCTCTAGTTGTTAAAAAAATCATGGGTTACAAACACGACAACCCGTCTATCTTTGCCTGGGAGATTCGAGACCGGCTTCTCCAGGAGCGAGTCTGTGACGAAAGTACAATACCCAGCGTCAGTTCCATCAACCGTATTCTGCGCAATAGCACCCCCAACGGTGCAGTAGGTGTAAGTTTGTCTTTATGTCCTTTCTAATCCTATCAATCCACCTCTTGCCATTCCTCAAAACCAACTTGAATTGTGGAGCTATACGTACGCTTTCCCCTCAAAGGTTCAAAATTTCACTCCCTATCCGTTAGGCCCCCAATTAAAAACGAAAACATAGCCTATACACACTTTTTATGAGGAGCACCGAGCGTCTTTATTAAAATTATCAGCCCGAAAACCATAAAATTGCCTTACAACATGATGTAATTTTACCTTTGACCGACTAGTACTGCATGTATACTCCTTCGAGTGTAATTTTCTTGAATTTCTTTAACGGCCGGCCTCCCACGGCAGTGTTAATTTGAAGGGTAATCGCTACACTGCAAATCCTGTGGTGTTAAAATAACACCAGTGGAGCCATCTTTATTATTGCAATCCTAATAATAATAATAATGTGTGGACTTATATAGCGCACGTATCCACCAACTGAGTGGTGCTCAAGGCGCATATTATTACCCCTGCTCATAAGGCTCATAAATCATTCCTGAAACCATCTCAGCTCCCTGGGGAGTATACAGCTCAATTGCTGCCATTACAGCGCATATAGGGCTAATCAACCAACTCTGCCCTCACAGGTACCCATTTAACCCCTGGGTGGAGAGAAGCAATTATGGTTAAGTGTCTTGCTCAAGGACACAAGTGTCACGGCCGGGATTCGAACCCACATTCTGCTGCTAACACCAGAACTTGAGTCCGGTAAGCTAGACCGCTCGGCCACGACACGACTATTGGCTAATCATTGGTATATTTTTTAACACCCCAGTTTATGTTGTACACAATTTAATCAACAGTATTAACTCTTAGACTCATGACATCCATTTTCTTAATCCTTCTTTTGCATTATGCAATCTCTTTTCTCAATCATTTGTTTCCTATTTTAAATTGCCCCATCCCTCTATTCAGTAAAATGTATTGATATTCGTTGTGAAGATGGTTGTCCTTTTTTCCCAATAATACTGATATAGGAAATGACAACCAGTCTCCCAGCCCCAGTCGCTAGGCTACCGGCTCCGATACCACAGAGGCTGTCCCCAGTACAGAGTACCGGTCAGTTAGTCTACAAAGCGCCACCAACGATAAAACAAAGCCACTCCATTGATCATATTCTCCAAGGAAACGAGGGGAGAAAACGGAAACTGATGAGCAGTGACTCTGAGGAGGAGGGTGAGGGAGACGAGAGAAATGAAAAAGGTGAACCGATAAAAACAAAAACAAAATTATAATAATAATTGACTTGGGGTGTCGGTTACATCTGAAGTCAAGCTACGTCCCGTAACCTTAGATCTCGAGTGTCTTAAGCTTGAGAAGATGTGTCATCTTATAGCTGTGCCAGGTGATAGTAAAGTAGCATCGAAGAATGAGAAGGTACAGAAATATCAGGATTTAGCGTGAGAACTCCGCAAGTTGTGGCAAGTCAAAGTGAAGGTTATTCCCGTGGTAGTGGGAGTACTGGATACAATCCCGAAGGCGTTGGAGGAGAGAGATAGGAACATCTTTAGAGTGGAATTACTAGAGAAGGCGGCACATTTAGGAACAGCAAGGATTCTACGAAAGACACTGACTCGAGATCTAACGCTACGGGACGTAGCTTGACTTGAGGTGTAACCGGCAGAGAGTAACAAAAGTAATACACTGGATCATCGTACTAAATTTTGTGAAATTTTGTTCGATAATTTCTGAGGTGGGAATATGTTCCCCTTTTAAAACTGCCGCAAAGTTGATTAAATTACTCTGATCAGATTACTCTGATCTTTGATGACGTCATCAAACATATTTTTGAAAACAATGAGACGTCACTAGTCACTTTATTCTCATAAGTCATAGGCCTATTAAAATTCCCTATGACATTGGCTGCAGACCCTATAATATTGCTTCAGTATATCTTGTTTGTTGAAAAGGTCAAATTGTTGTCATGTCTGTGTACGAAATGTCGCATAATTCAAGATCTTTAAGATGATGTAAAGATTGTGAAAGTATCTTTCGTGGTTCATGAGATGAAATATTAAACTTTGATTTAGTGTAATTCGATATCTGATGACGTCACCATGACGTCACAACTTTATGATAAGGTCTAAATATACGGTAAGTTTAAGGTTCTGTGAACTTTGTAACTACGTTTTTTGTTTCTGGATAAGTCTCACGGAGAAGAAAAAGGATTTAAAAAAACGAACAATTTCAAGGTGTTCGTGCTGCAGCACGAACATAATGGCTTTAATTCAATTACACTAAAAACAGCGACAATCTCCGAAGTGTGGCAAACAATAACAAATATTACACATAAAACATTTCCCTTAAACCAAAATCCCCACCCTTGGGCTTCAAAATGTTTACCAAATTCCAAGGTCATACCTCAGAAAGATGTAGGTTTGCCTTCCCCTTTTAAGGAGGTTTTGTTCAATTTGTTCCATAATGCGCCAGATTTCCAAGTAAATGATTAATTAGACCATACAGTAACTAATTGCCTGACTTTTCATTAGTTTGTAATACTAAAGATTTTGAAAATCACTACAGAAAATAATGCCAGAGATATGCCTTATTATAGCCTTACAAGTATTGTAAGGACTGTGCCTTAATACACAATTTTTTGATTATTATAACACATGTATATTGACTATGTTTATATGGAAATAAATGTAAGATTGCATTGAATTGATTTGAATTGTAACCAGGCAACCACAAAAACATTTTTCTTGTAATTCATTACCAGTCAGCAGAACGGAAGCAACAACTTCTCAAACATCCGTCTGTCGTACTACACAATCTAAAGTTACTTCTACTTCTAAGACACCATCAACAACAAGTGGTCTCCAGACATCATCAGACATCGTGCTCCTACCGACCGTATCACTGCAGCAGACGACACCTGTCACAGTCACCAGCATGCTATGCTCGTTTCCCCCCGCCAAGATGTGTCTGACTGGACTCCCCAGCTTAGCCGTCACACCGTCTCCGTTGCCCGCTACCCCAATGATACCCAGGGGGGCCGCAGTGGCTCAAGCCCTGGCGGCCATCGGTGGATTCTCGTTTGCAGGGCTGCCTGGCGGAATGCTGCCGTTGAGAGCATCTGTGCCAGTGAGCAACAGCCCGGTTTCATATCCAGCATTTGCTATGGCTCTGCAGAGTGGATGGGCTTACAGGGCTATGAAATCACATACAAAATAGTAATCTATTGTGTGTACAGCTGTCCACTACGTAGCCAATGTGTATGTATTGTTATGTCAATATCAGTCTGGTGAAAATTATTGATTATAAAAAGAAGAAAAAAAAAAATGAGGGAACGAAATAATATTTCTTTCCCTCGAAATATTTTTTTCTTCATATAGATCCCCTTATAGGGGCTCCATATTGTGATGTCAAACAATCTGAAAAACATGTTTAAATTAACATGTTTATAAAAGTATCATCATTGTATACCTTTCAAGAAGTTCCTGTATCGACCCCCACTCCTAGCATATCTCCAGTTCTGTACACCAAGGGTCCAAATGACAAGACTCTATGTGTGAGCTATATTTAACACATATCGAGTGCTTTTATTCGTACAATATAAACAATGTTACAATCACAAGGTAACATTCTGGACTGTTCCATTTCACGACTGGAGCCAAAGGCTTCGTCTCATGAAATGAAATATTATATTCCAGATGTTACCTATGATTGTTCCTCGATAGAGCTCCGACTTTGAGGCACTTGATATTTTACATTAGTTTCTATTTTCCTTGAAGATAGGAAGTGAATTATTCTTTCAAATGAAATATTACACAAAATAATTGTCTGAAGGATTTGTTTAAAAACGGCAATGAATTTATCAGGTTGTCATCAATTCATTTGTTTATTACTCTACCATGTTCAGGTCCTATTTCTACATGGAAAATAATAATGCAGATTTAAAATGGGTACATCTTTAAGAATCATTGTTTAATATTAATCAAATGAGCCATTCAGATGATGTTGTTAATGATGTTGATTAAGTGCCATACTTACTGTGCAATGATGTAAATAACCTAAGTAAGTAGGGTAAAACTAAGATAAATAAGCCTTGCTTATTGGTCCTTTCATTTGCCATTGAAGGTTGACAAATATTGACAGCCATCAGTGCACAAATATAAAACATATATCCAACAATACACAAATACTGGGTTTCATCAATATTTATTCAAGAATTTCGGACTGAAACAATTATTAACCATATAAATGTTATTTAACATAAAATGCATAATTTCGTGTCCATATTTTACCTCAGTTAGAATCACATATGTTTAGAGGTATAAAAAAAAAATTGAAAAATGAAAACGCTTTAAATGTTAAAAAGTAATACCATGCATAATGTGGACATAAAAAGATCTCTATAAATATATAAATCTTATGTACAGAATAAAAAATGTAAATCTAAAACTATTGTTACAGTTTGTATTGTGTAGAATTTATTGCATAATTGATCCAGTTATGGTTCAGCTCAAACACTATGGGATCAAATTCACATACACTATTTCAATGCATAGTTAGTTCTATTCCAGATTTCTTGTCTTTCAAATACATTTTTTTACATTTGGTCATTATGTTAAAAGAATGTGTTTGAGAGGCCTGAAATCTGGTGTAAGTTAATTATTGTCAGTACAGCTAATTATTTTCTACTAAATTGCCACTTCTAAAACTGAAAAATCTTCATCACATTCAAAGCCAGGTCCTGAGGGAGAACAATGATTACTACTTATCAGGCTTCCCAGAATAATTAAGAAATAAATATTGAAAGTAAGGTTTCTTCTTTTGGAAGACTCAGAGGGTCATCAAGGTCATGATATTCCCCCCTTTGTATCATCATTAATTGTTATTATCATAGATTTACAATAATAAAGATTTCATTGCCCCTTGTTGTTCTGATTACCCTGTATCCATGCCTGGTTTCTTCACTCTTCTAGAAAAAAAAAAAATGCATTCTCCAAGAGTTCGTCCAGGATCAAGGAAAAGATAGAAAGTAAAAACCAAGGAGTCAAAGTTTCAGCTCAACTGGTCAGCACATTTCTGTGCAAATTATAAATTTACAATTTCTGCACAATATGAATGGCATTACTTTTGATTCTGGGTGATCATGACAGCTGCCCTTCAGAATGGAAAGCAAAAATTTGAAGGATAATTCAATCAACAAATTGTAGTAAGATGTTTCACCCCTAGTAGGATCTTGCTCTGATGATTAAAGTCAAAACAATAAAAACTTATATCTCAGATTTAATCATAATGAAGAGCAATTTAAGGGAAGACTGTATCCACATTGAGCAGTGGCAGATTTAGAGTGGAAAAGGGGCAGGAGGCACACGGCAAAAGGGGGAAGGGGAAAACTATTAAAATAGGTGTCCCTCAAAAAAAGTATGGTAAATTTACAAATGTACATGGCAATTAAAAAAAGGGTAACACCTACCTACCCCCCCCCCCCCCACCCATCCCGAGTATCCATGTGATTCCACAATGGTCTTTGGTCTGGCTATCTGTAGCCAAACTAAATGACCACCAGTGATTTTCCAGAATGTTTCAGGGTATTAAAAAAACTTCTTTGTATGTTGTCAATTTCTGATCTGTCCCTAACGATTTTAGTAGTGCATTCTGATATTAATGTACCACATTAGCTCTGAGATATTTACTTGTGTATACTATGCATTATGATATGCAAATAAAAGTTGGATTACTTGGAAGATATTAACTTCATTTAAATAGCAAGTTTTGGCACATATTAATTCACACAAAAACCTTCCATGTAAAATTTACATAAAATAATAGGGATGGCAAGTTTGACATCTTTGGCAGCATTCATTAGGTTTCCTAAATCGCCCAATTGACCTATCCCAATTTCAGACTTAGCCACGCCCCTAAGACAACCCATTGGACGTTTGTGATGCACTGCAGCAATTTTGTTGATGTTTTGGTTTTTCTCATGTTGCACATTTGATAATAAGTTATGAAACTGGACTTTGTTTCATTTGATACAATCGCACTATTCTGTGGCGATAGGTCCATTAAGCACCACATATTCTATTGATCAGGATTTCAGAGTATATTGCATTGATTTCACCAGTGACATGATAATACGCCCTCTGTTGTTGGTCTTTTGCCTTGGTCTCATCCGCAGCTCCTTGAGGCAATGGATGAAGATACTGCCAGAACGTCTCAAACGTGTTGCTGTTGGAAGTTGTATTAACTTTTGGAATGACTTCATTTACCTAGAAAAAAATAGCAATTCAAACAAAACGAAATTGGCTTAATTGACACTGCATACTCGTACTCTACATTTTTTAAACAAAACTAATATTTTATCAGATTCAAAATTTGGATTTCGCACACAACATTCTACCACCCATGCAATTCAAAATTTTATTGATATACTTTCTATTGCGATAGATAATTCTGAACATGCTCTGGGCATATTCCTTGATCTTTCAAAGCCTTTGACAAGATCGTGTCGTGGCCGAGCGGTCTAGCTTACCGGACTCAAGTTCTGGTATTAGCAGCAGAATGTGGGTTCGAATCCCAGCCGTGACACTTGTGTCCTTGAGCAAGACACTATATAATTGCTTCTCTCCACCCAGGGGTTAAATGGGTACCTGTGAGGGCAGAGTTGGTTGATTAGCCCTATATGCGCTGTAATGGCAGCAATTGAGCTGTATACTCCCCAGGGAGCTGAGATGGTTTCAGGAATGATTTATGAGCAGGGGTAATGATATAATGCGCCTTGAGCATTAGATACGTGCGTTATATAAGTCCACACATTATTATTATTATTATTATTATTATTATTATTATTATAATCAATCAAGACATGTATCTTATTATACAAACTTTCTCATTATGGCATCTGAGGAGTATTCCTTGAGTGATTCAGGAGTTATCTATCAAATAGAACCCATGTGTCCATTCTGCGTATAGGCCTAATCACAGCACTAAAACAGCCCTGTTGCATGTTCAAAATGACATTTTGAATGCTTTAGATCAGCAACAAATAACTGTTCTAATCCTCCTTGAGTTTAGTGTGGCATTTGACACTGTGGACCACAGTATACTGCTGTCTAGAATGCATGACATTGTTGCAGGGTCAAGCTCTACAATAGTGCCAATCTTACCTAGAGTGTAGACCACAGTATGTTCATGTTGATAATGCCACATCCAATCTAGTTTTTCTAGATTTTTCCATACCACAGGGCTCTATTCTTGGCCCACAGTGGTTCACTTTGTACATATATCCTCTCAGAGAAATCATCCTCTGCCACAACTTACAATACCATATGTATCGCTGATGATACACAGATATATTACACCTTAAACCCTCCCAACAACATGCTGAATCTGGTATCACATGTTTAGAGTCCTGCATTTGTAAAAACTGTATTCATGATGGTTGGTTCCCCACAACAATTATCCAAAGTCACAAAGTCACAATAGGTGATTCTCATATCAATCCAGTCAACCATGCCCAAAATCTTGGTTTTATTTTTATATATTCTCGTAAAAGTCACATAACAAATATTGTTCGTTCAGATTCATTTCGCATTCGTAATCTAGGTAAAATCTGTAAATATCTCACATGAAATTCAACTGTACAAATTATACATTCTTTTGTAACATCCCGACTAGACATGTGGAATTCCCATTTGTTTGGTCTCAGAACAACTTGCCCACCTTATAGAACACCGCTGCATGTGTCGTGTGGTAACATTAACCAATGAATATTCTCATATCACATCTGTATTTAGAAATCTCCACTAGTTACTAATCTCATTTAGGATAATATACAAGCTGATGGTTATTGCAAAGCTTCTTCATATATCTCGCACCCTTCGTTCATGTAACAAATGCCTACTATATGAGCCTAAATCACATCGCACATGGAGGATAGATCAATCTCTGTTGCAGCACTTCGCTTATGGAACTCATCTCATGACAGAAGCTTTCAAATAACATCTTCCAATTTTTGTCACAGTATTTCATGTATTTCCTGTATTCGTTGTATCTTGTATGGTTATTTAACTAGTTGGTTTGTTAATTCTATTGTTTTGCTTTGTATTAGTGCCTTGAACGGCCTGTGATGTTGTAATTGATGACTCGGTCATTAAACAAACTGACTGCATCAAATTCCTAGGCTTATTTATTGCCTCTAAAAGTTCATGGAAGGATCATGTTGATTACTTGTGTAAGATAATTTTTCAAAATAGTGGTGTTATTAATATAATGAAAACCTTCTTTCTTCAATCAGTATTAATCTCTATACATTAAATCTTTCTTATATCCATTGTGGTATATTTACCTGAGGCAACTGTGCCTCCAATCACCTAAACAGACCTTTTGTATTACAAAAATGTGCTTTGCGAATTATGAATTTTGTGGATATTTATATTCATAGTCTCATACAGATGCCCTTTTTGACAAGCATAAGATTTTGAAAACCAGTGACATTTACTGTCACCAACTTGGGTCCCTCATGTATCAATCCCGTTCCAATACTCTACCCTAATATAGTGATAAAGATGGCCAATCATCATCAGGTAACTAAAGCATGTCAGTGAATTGATTAAAATTACTGTACAAATTGAGCAGTGTACACTCACCCTGTGGAAGTGGCAAGCACATTTGCCCTGTAGATATTCTCTGTATCTTGCCATTG
Source organism: Zoroaster sp. YZ-2022 (assembly GCA_029582265.1). Taxonomy (NCBI): domain Eukaryota; kingdom Metazoa; phylum Echinodermata; class Asteroidea; order Forcipulatida; family Zoroasteridae; genus Zoroaster; species Zoroaster sp. YZ-2022. The sequence continues at coordinate 50,467,654 of CM055820.1, forward strand.
TTATGTTGAAGGTGTCCACGACATCAAAACTTAGATCCTTGGCATAGTCAAGGATTCCTCGGTTGTGGTAAAACACCTTGCGTTGTTCTTGCTGTGAGGTATGGAGGGAGAGTCGATGGAGAAAGAGATTAGGTTTATGAGAGAGATCATGTAAGATGGAAACAGGATTGGGCACATAGAAGCAACATACAGGCTCAAATCCAGCGCAAGGCTTGAAATACCCAGTAGAATGCTGGACCAATTCCGGTGAATTAAGTATTAGCCTAGTGCACTGTATGACTGAACTGATCCGGAAGTCTGGTGGTATTTCCTTAACCTGATATAAAAAAAGAAGACACTGAAATGTGATGCGATCTGGGAAAACCCGTCGGATGTCGGCGAACTTGTTTTGAAGATAATGGCAAAATAGTCCCCCAATTTTTTGTTTGACAATTTGAGTTTTTGTTACCATTTTAATTGTTAATATCTAAATGATCATTCTTGAAAATATTAAATAAAAATTCCATCGTTTTATATGTAAAAACATAGTTTTATGATGACAGATAATTAAAAAGCCGTCTTTGTTTTTCGTTTCCGCCATTGTTTTTTAAGGACAGCGATGGCTATAACTTCCTGACAGCATAACTCAAGTTATAGACAACCTAGAATCATGAATAAAACAGTTTTGAAAACAGCACAGTGTCCTCGTTAATTTGATGTATATAACACAAAAATGACAAATTTCACCATGTGAAGGGTTTTCCCAGATCACATCACAAATGTGTTTCTATTTTCGCCACCGGTCTTGTAAATTGCTTGAGTTACTAGCCCTGTTGTCCATGCTGTCCAGTCCATGTTCCTCTGTCCCTCAAGGATTTACATCCATGTGTATGACTATTTCCTTCCACCCCCCCCCCCCCTCCCCCATGATGGACAGGCCTGCTTACCAATGAGAGACAGTGTACCCCATCCAAAGGCTGATGAAATCCAGCTCCTAGGCTCTTCATTACTCTCCTGATGTCTTTCAGTCCCTCTCTGGAAATTAAACAGAAAAAGAAAAACACCCCAAAAATGTTATAGAAATACAAAATAAAAAGAGACAATGCCATTATATACCACTGATAATCCCAAAATAAACTAGAGGTTAAGTGTTTAATGAAAACGAACACATGGGTTTCAGATATATTGATAATATTGGGCATTGACGTCATGAGTTCTTTGTTTAGTACTAAGAAAGTTCTGATATATTGAAATAAACTTAAAATGCATTAACTGTAATTATTGTACACACAAATTGCATTGTATGTCCCCATGGCATTTGACCCACTTTGTATGTGGATAATTGCAAAGGATGGTCCAAGTAGTACTAACTTGTTCAAACTTATTTTTAGGCAGGACTTGAGGACAGGACGGGTGGCTAGGTGAGACCCTAAGTGGGAGACCTTTGGGACCCTAGGTGGCAGCAGACTGATCTGGTGTTTTTCATTGTTCGAGATGTAATATGCACTATGCTCAATACATGAACAATGGAAAATAAAATTAGCAGCTAATTTATTTTATTGAGATGTGTGACATCAGTACTACATGATAAGTTGACATTATTGTTTGCAGTATTAGTTGTACAGATATTACCACATTAGCACCCAATTGCAATAATTTGGGTGTAAATACATGATAAATTGACATTATTGTTTGCAGTATTAGTTGTACAGATATTAGCACGTTAGTACCCAATTGCAATAATTTGGGTGTAAATACATGATAAGTTGACATTATTGTTTGCAGTACACAAATGCAATGAAGTGTTCGATGAAAATGAACACAGGGGTTTCGGCTATATGTATATTGATAATTATTGGGACAATGATGTTGTGAGTTCTTTGTTTAGTATTAAGAAAGTTACGATATATTGAAATTAACTTAAAACGCATGAACTGTAATCACTGTACACTCATTGTTTGTCCCCTAGGCGTTTGACACAATTTGTATGTGGATAAATGCCAAGGATGTAACAAATCAAGTTAATGCCCTTCCTTTAAATGCAACGATTCTCAAATGATTCAAACACGAAAACAAAGAACATCGTATTGATTTAGAATCAACCCATGTGTAGAAACCCTGTAGCTTGCGCTACATGTATGTACAAACACTACATCGTCACGTACAATCATACCAACATGTACAGTCCCTATGGCAATTTCCCTTACTGAAAACCACCACCGAGTAAGAGTTGAATGACAACAGAATGTGCACTTTTTGATTGCTATAAAGGGTTTTGTGTAGGACAAAAAAGGATGGTACTATATTCTACCCATAGTTGGTAAATTTGACCAAGAAAATATCGAAATTTTTATTGACTATACATCATGATTTTTCCGGCAGATTAGACTAAAATGTTAATAAAAAAAATATTTACTGACGTAATGATGGCGTAATTGGTTTTAGAAACTAAGTCACATTACAGGTTTTCATATGGTGCATGTTTTGTATTTATGTGAAAATGCTAAAGTGCTGACAACTTGTGGGTCGAGTTTTGTTTAGGTCGAGTTGTCACAAGGGTAGAGTTGTCTCGTGGGTTTACAAGGTCCGAGATGTCTTAACCCCCCGCAGCGTCACACTAAAATGTGAATAAAATTATATTTACTGACGTTATGATGACATAATTTGTTTCAGTCACATTACAGGCTTTCATATGGTGCATGCTTTGTATTTATTAATCGGACGAAAACAATAGGCTTTCAGCTACCAGGCTGAAACCCTAATAAAAGTGATCAAAGATTTATTTATATGATGGTATCAAACATCTCTTGAAGTGCCACCATTTTTGTTAAATTAGTCAAATTACATTTTTCTGAATTAGAATCTGGTACCAGTACTATTAAAGTGTACAAGCAAGGCCAAAGTGTCTTATTAGATAGACAATGAGTGTATTCTCACCACTAGAGGGCTACAATTTGCCACACAGAGTGGATACATGGAGCATACCTAGAGAATTTATAAACAAAATAAAATCGGATCAACCCACCTTCTAAGTGCCTGTAGTAAGACCTTCAGATGGTGTGTGGCCAACCAGTGTACCCCTCCTACTACTAAGAGCGTATTATTGTTATTCTCCAATGGCATAGATTGTCTCAAAAGTTGATACAAGGCTTTATCAAACACCGGTCGTTTGCTGGCTGGTAACCAGAACTGTGGGTAATAGGCAAAGCTAACAGTTGTTTGATTGTCATTGAGGTTTTTGTAGACTTTGATGTCGTGGGTTTTGTCCCATTCTGTCAGCGTGCCGTTCAGTTTTTCCATGAGGTAGTACATGATGCCGCGATTGGTTGAATCTCCGATGAAGAGAATCTGAGGACAAACAATTTGAGTCAGGTTAAAATAACTAAATTCCTGGGTGTAACCATTGATGAAAACCTTACTTGGAAAAATCATATTGATGAATTAGCAACAAAAATATCAAAGAATATTGGCATAATTAATCGTTTAAAATATTACCTCCCAAATAGTATTTTATTAACATTGTATAATTCACTCGTTTTACCATATTTAAATTACTCAATCTTGATTTGGGGCAGTTTTACATCTAAATGTAACAAATTACTTATTTTACAAAAACGAGCAATTCGTGTAATTTCAAATGCCGGTTACCGTGATCATTCTGCTCCGTTATTTGCTAATTTAAATCTATTACAATGTAGTGACTTGTACCACCTTAATCTGGGAAAATTCATATATAAATGTATCCATAACTTACTCCCTCCTTGTTTGAATTCCTGTTTTACTTTAACATTGAACATTCATGCATATAATACTCGAAGTAGCGCTAGGGGAAATTTTTTCGTCCAATTCAACAGAACGTCAATGTCTAAAAATAGTGTTGTTCATCGAGGCATTTCATACTGGAATAGTTTAGATGATTCTCTTAAATCATTACCCTCTCTATCTGTCTTTGTGAAAAACTTAAGAGCTCAGTTCCTAGACTCGTATTCATAAATTAAGGTGTAATTTGTAAAATATTTATCTGGCCTTGTCTCACACTTGTCTTGTCTTGTCTGATTTATTTGTCCTCTGTCCATGTTACGGTACCTTGGTTGTTGTTTGTCTGTCCATAGGTTAGGGCACAAAAGCGTTTCGCATTTGTTGCTTACTATTAAATCACTGTGTACATAATATCTATCAATTAATTTATTAATGTATTACTTATGTAATTTTCTACATGATTGTGCATATTATAATGAATGACAGCATTGAAATAAATGTTACAGAAATGAAAAAAAAAAATGAAGATAGTCAGCAAAAAACATAGTTACTGTGTTTGCTAGTGAGAATTTCGTCCATTTGAGTGAAGATGTGGATCAATGAAAAGAACATTGCAATTTAGGCAAATTTCTTGTAAAGTTCATTCAAGCAAAGAAAGAGACCGATGGTGAAATATCAATTTGCTCACAAAATTCAGACAATGCCTTCTTTTCTTTTTGAGAATGAATTTGAAAATTCTTCTAAAACTACGCAAACATTAGCTTCAGGAAATTTAACTTTTCTGTGTTGACATGTTTTGATGACAACAGACCCAACACCAGCATTCAGTAAATTTCATAAGTCGCAATTAACATAATAGTCACATGGCTCTATGTCACATTAGTAGGCAATAATGGTAGAGTAAATAGCAGGGCAATTTTTGTTGAATGCCAAATGTTTTAGCTCAATTGATAAATTCCAACTGGTGTGAGCCAGTGTAGCAACAAAAGGGGCTTTTCCTAATAGTACATGATAATCTCTGATGATTGCTTAGTTATTAGTGATACAAACAATATCACTGTATGTGTCTGTCTTCAGACACTGTACGGGTAGTGCAAGCTCATTGCATAGTATTTTTGTCTGTTACAAATTTTGCTGTTCATTGCTTCAAATGTTTCTCTGGACTCTAGCTCCAAACAGGTTATACAAGGTCATGTTTGATCTATTTTCTGTCTCTGAAAATGATCAAAAATAACAGTTTAGAGAAGTGAACCTTTTTTCCAGCGAGACATTCCCTCAACTCCTGTGGTTTGATAAGCTGGTATCGGCATCCCTGCGGCTGCCACTTAGCCTCCTTCCAGTAACAACTTTTTCTGTCAATGCAGCGATCACACGGAACCAACCACTCACCTAAAGTTCAAAATGGATAAGATCAAAATATTATTTTTCATTGTTATTGGTGAGTGTGTTTAAACACAGATAAATACTTTCATTCAATGTTATAGTTGATAAGCCAATCAGAGGGCCTAATTACACACAGCTTTGGCTGTATTTACCCTTCATGAATAATTATGGCAGAGTTGGTGCTAAATAAGAAACAGAATTAGTATCACATCTTAATGTACATTACAACAGGTTTCTTTTAGATTTACTTATGATGCGGTACACCCCCAGTTAGCTTCCACTGCTAACTCTATCATGTGTGACAATTTATCAGATGAGAAACAATCCTATAACACACCACAAAATTGTGAAAATAATAAGTTAATCTGGGACAACACAAAAAGATAACACTGGGTCTCAGGATGTTAAATGTCAAACAAATCAAACGTCTATTGTAAAAGCAATAGTTGCTGTACTCCAGCTTTGTGATCATTTTATTACTGTCTCCTAAAACAAGGAGCTTGATAAGTTGGATATTAAATCACTATTGCGTACTGCAATAATTGGGTTAATGGCTAATGCAGAGAAATGATAAAACATGACATCGATCAATCCAAATTTTTGCCATTTGTGCGATACAACTGTTCAATTTACAGCTCAGCTGTTTTGCGATTTCCAAAACAAGTAAAAGATATGATGTACATAAGGTGGGAATGAAGTTGGCTGCATGGTCCAAGGAGCAGCTATAAATCTCATCGGGGTCAAAGATCCTATGAGAGAGATGGCCACGGCTATCAGTACTAAGGTAGGGCCGTAGGTGGAAATTTTTTATACCCTGGTGCTAAGAGGGCTCCAATCAGTGTATCTGACATACTAAAGACAGCAGGTTGGAACTCAAATAGTACTTTTGCTAATGTGATCAGCCAGACTTCAGGGTATGCTGCCAGGCACTTGTACATGTATATGGAAAGAGATACGTTAATGAATTCTGTATAAAATAAGAATTGAATAATCTGAGCTAGTTGTATAAATAGTTGAAACTCAGGAATAATGAAGATGTTCATGCATAATCAGACTGCAGATATGTGTATACAGATTGCTATATTTTGAATATGGGCCACTTTAATATTTGAACTTGAGACATATTGTTATATTTATTCAAAGGTCATTCATCCATAGTTCATCTAATGACTGTTGTTTTGACTGTAATATTGTAGAGTGTGATTACACCAAAGCAATTATATTTATAACCGAATAAACTGAACAGTTAAGAGAGCTTTACATTTTGTTTTAAAGAACAAGATCTTTGTCAAGTCTGTACCTAAAACCTTCCACCTTGGTTACACTAAGCTTTATGATAAACCAATTATCACCAGAAAAAGTGATTCTTTTGTGCAAACTATTCTTAAACAATTGAATATGATGTAAAATTGAAAAAAAAATTAATCTAAAGAGTATCAGGTTTTGAATAAAAGAACATCTCCATTTATTTGTAATACTGTAGTTGTATGATCATTACGTTGTTATTGTTAAATGTGATTACCATTTGGAGGGGCTAATTCTCATGTGGTCTTGAGGAGATTATCAAGAACTAGGTAGAATCCCAAGATTAAACTGGAACAAATTGAAGTTTGATTTGATTGTATTCAGTGACAGATAGAACCTAGGGATCACATGCCCTCCACTTAAATGTTTTCTTTTGCAGTGTTCCACCCATGGTCTGGTGATAATGTACTCGCCTTTAAGAAAATGAAGTTACTTGGTTAACACCACACTATCTCACATGATCCCTTGGTTCATCTTGTTTAATTTTAATATTCTATAAATGTCTGCCCAAACCTTGAATGTCACCACTCAGGCACTGAGGGAGATGTGTCTCATTCTTAGTATAGTCCTCCCAGGTCAAGGATGGGATCAAGTTCAGTCCGCAGGAAGACCCTGGGATAAACTGCAAATTGCACTCCTTAAAAAACAAAGAAAAAGAACAATTAAGATTTAGATGGAACATATTAGATGAAGAAGCTCTCTAAGATTAATTAATGGAGAGTCATGGCCGAGCGGTCTAGCTTACCGGACTCAAGTTCTGGTGTTAGCAGCAGAATGTGGGTTCGAATCCCGGCCGTGACACTTGTGTCCTTGAGCAAGACACTTAACCATAATTGCTTCTCTCCACCCAGGGGTTAAATGTGTACCTGTGAGGGCAGAGTTGGTTGATTAGCCCTATATGCGCTGTAATGGCAGCAATTGAGCTGTATACTCCCCAGGGAGCTGAAATGGTTTCAGGAATGATTTATGAGCCTTATGAGCCTTATGAGCAGGGGTAATAATATAATGCGCCTTGAGCACCACTCAGTTGGTGGATACGTGCGCTATATAAGTCCACACATTATTATTATTATTATTATCATTATTGGAGTGTCATGGCTGAATGGTCTTGCGCTTCAGACTTGTGTTCTTGTAGCTAAGTCAGCAGAATGTGGATTCAAATCCAAGTCAGGCTGATTAAAGCAAGAGACTTGACCATAAATTGCTTCTCTCCACCCTGTGTTTGATAAGAATGAGTACCCAACATGCAACCGTGCCTGTATTTGCCCCACGGAGTTGAGATGGTCCAGGAATGATTTCATTGGCTGAGGACCAGGGATAATAATAATGTACAGTGCTTTGAGCCTTCTCATTAAATACCCTTCATAAATGCTTTTAAATGTTATAACTGTCATTATATACATAGTATTCATCTTTCTGCTGCAAACAAGATTTTCTGCAAATTTCACAATATACATAATTGTTTTCAAAAGCAGAGAACCAAATCTGATGAAAAGTTCACATAATGTTAGACATCATATAAAAGTGCAACTCCACAAGCAGACTGGTGAAATCAACTGGCAAGAGAGATTTGCAAGACGGAATAACTTCCGTGTGGTTGGTGTGACCATGTCTGAGAATGAAAATTGTGCCGAGAAGATTGCCAATATCTTCGCTACCAAGTTTGGCTGGGACTCAAGCCCCTCGCGAATCGAGCGTGCCCACCGAGACGGACGGGACAAGAACGGCAGACCAGCTCACATTCTATAGTCAGGCTTCTGTCTTACCAGGACAAAGTGAGAGTCATGAAGTAGTGCCACCGAGCTCTAGAGGGGTCAAAGATTTTTTTCTTGGACGATCTCACCTTGCAGGACTGGCAAGAGAAGAAGCATTGGAAGAACGAGGTAAAAGCACTTTACAATCGCGGTACTAAGCTGAGATTCGTTGCGGGCAGATGGAGAACGAATAATGGTCAGGCTTTTGTTTTCGCTAGGACTAATTGAACTTTGTTCTTCACTATTTTGGGGCCATTCCCCTCCGAAACTGTGACTTTAGGTTCGTTTTTCCCGTTTGGGTGAATTTGATATTTCATTTTTCTTGATAAGGAGCATATGAATATAATTACTGGTGTGTTATTTGTCAACCTAAAAGGCTGTTTTTCTTATTTACTTGGGGATTTAACAAGGGAGGTCTTCAGTGGAAGGGATTTCTTTTATTTATTTTTTGGTGGGATTTTTTGGTGGGTGGTTTTGGGGAGGGTGGGGTACATGAAAATTTCCCGGTGCTGTGTTTTCTACTCAACTTTGCTGTTCACTGTGTGATTTCTTTTTGTTCTTTTCTATATGCCAAAAAACATGTACTTTGCATTTTAAAAGAAGTGTGCCACACCTTTGAAGGGCCGTGGTCAGATTTGGCTGGGGGACGGCTGGACTTGCATCCAGCTGACTATTTCTGTAGTCGGCTGGAGGCGGGTTTGGCTGTTTTCCCGTCAGGTCTGACTACGGTGTTTAAGAGTGTGGTGATGGGCGCAATGATACTCCTTTCTTTTTCGTTAAATCATTATGGCGACGTCAGATAGCCAGCTCTCCATAGCCTCGATGAATTGCCGAGGGTTGGGCAATTTAGTCAAAAGAAGAGACGTTTTTCATTTTCTTAGAAACAAAAAGTATTCTATTTACTGCCTACAAGATGTTCATTTTGATAAGGACATGGAAAATCTTGTCCGAAATGAATGGGGTTTGGAGTGTTATTTCAGTTCCTTTAGGAGTAATTCTAGGGGTGTTGCTATTCTTTTTAATAATAATTGTGAGTATAAAGTTAAAGGTGTCAAAAATGATGACAGTGGTAACTTTTTGTTTGTGGATCTGGAAATTGGTGAATATAGAATTACTCTGGTCAACCTGTATGGACCAAATACCGATGACCCTGTTTTTTATGACGATATTTGTAGCGTTTTGAATGATTTGGACAATGCCCACATAGTTTTATGTGGTGATTGGAATTTGATTTTAAATGAATCTCTTGATTGTGTTAACTACATTAATTTGAACTAGACGGCAGTGTTTGTGATATTACAAACACATAGGTGTTCGAGTTTTGTCAGGGAAGTGATGATGACGTCAGAATGTTTTTTAAAGAAACTTTGCATTATTATTTTTTAATATTAAACTTTGACTTCCGGTTTAGACAGGAATTGGGGGTCAAATTGGGGTCACCTTTGTGTAAATATTTTTCGACAATTAATCTATATAATGCAATGGTGCAAAAAAAAGTCAATGTACATCTTGTGGTTGTTGAGATAAGATTTTTTTTAATATTAAACTTTGACTTCCGGTTTGGACAGGAAGTAAGGTCAAATTGGGGTAACCTTTTTGTAAATATTTTTTGACAATTACTGATCTGTACAATGGTACAAAAATTGTGAATTTACCTCTTGTGGTTGTTGAGACATGATTTTTTAAATATTAAACTTTGACTTCTGGTTTGGACAGGACGTAAGGTCAAATTGGGGTCACCTTTGTGTAAATATTATTCGACAATTAATCTATACAATGGTGCAAAAAATGTCAATGTACATCTTGTGGTTGTTGAGATGAGATTTTTTTAAATTATTAAACTTTGACTTCCGGTTTGGACAGGAAGTAAGGTCAAATTGGGGTCACCTTTGTGTAAATATTTTTTGACAATTAACAATCTGTACAATGGTGCAAAAATGTGAATTTACCTCTTGTGGTTGTTGAGATATGATTTTTTTTAAATATTAAACTTTGACTTCCGGTTTGGACAGGAAGTAAGGTCAAATTGGGGTCATCTTTGTGTAAATATTTTTTGACAATTAACGATCTGTACAATGGTACAAAAATTGTGAATTTACCTCTTGTGGTTGTTGAGATATGATTTTTTTAAATATTAAAGTTTGACTTCCGGTTTGGACAGGAAGTAAGGTCAAATTGGGGTCACCTTTGTGTAAATATTTTTCGACAATTAACAATCTATACAAGGGTGCAAAAAATGTCAATTTACCTCTTGTGCTTGAGATATTTTTTTAAATATTAAACTTTGACTTCCGGTTTGGACAGGAAGTAAGGTCAAATTGGGGTCACCTTTGTGTAAATATTTTTCAACAATTAATCTATACAATGGTGCAAAAAATGTCAATGTACATCTTGTGGTTGTTGAGATAAGATTTTTTTTAATATTAAACTTTGACTTCCGGTTTGGACAGGAAGTAAGGTCAAATTGGGGTCACCTTTTTGTAAATATCTTTTGACAATTACCGATTTGTACAATGGTACAAAAATTGTGAATTTACCTCTTGTGGTTGTTGAGATATGATTTTTTTAAATATTAAACTTTGACTTCCGGTTTGGACAGGAAGTAAGGTCAAATTGAGGTCACTCACAACTCGTGTTTCGTCTACTTGTTAAGTTCTAAGTACATGCCAAGTTTCAAGTTCATGTGAAGTTTGCAAGTATGTGTTTTTTTGCGGACAAACGCGGGGGAGAAGAAGAAGAAGAAGAAGAAGAAGAAGTAAAAAAAAAAATTTAAAAAGAAAAACTAACAAAAACAAGAGGTGTTTCGGGCACATACCCGAACACCTAAATAACCCATTGGCGAGAAGCAGAGTGCTTGATATGTGTAACGATTTTGATCTAGCTGATGTTTGGCGAATACACAACCTGGACTCCCGTAGATACACTTGGAGACAACATCAAACTTTGAAGCAATCTAGGTTGGATTACTTCTTAATTTCATCGGAACTTAATTCTAAAATAATTAGTTGTGATATTAAGCCAGGTTACTGAACGGATCACTCTCTTATCGATATTAAATTTGATTTTAGTGAAATGGAACGTGGAAAAGGTTACTGGAAATTTAACAACTCTTTGTTAAATGATAAAAACTATTCAGTTCTAGTTAAAGATATCATTTGGGAGGTGGTAGAAGAATATGCCGCTCCGCCATATTTACATTCCAACTTGAGAAGCATGCATCCACGTGATATCAGTTTTACCATCGATGATCAAATCCTTTTTGAAATGTTGTTTATGAAAATTAGATCCAAGACGATTTCGTATTATGCCTGGAAGAAGAAAGAAGCTAAGAAAATTGAGTTTGATCTAGAGGAAGAGATTAAGATTTTGTCAGATAGGGTTGCAGAAGGGGACCTTGGTTCTGTTGATCTTTTAAACCTTAAGCAGGCGGATCTACTAAATGTTACGGAGTCCAAAGACATCTCTGGCTTATTTGTTTCGATTGACTTCGAAAAGGCCTTTGATTCTATTTCGCACGAGTTTATTTTTAAAGTTTTTGATAATTTTAATTTTGGTCCTTCATTTAAAAAATGGATCAGGGTTCTTTATAACCAAGCCTCCTCGATTTTGATTAATGGATTCCTTTCAGAATCCTTCAAGATAGGCAGAGGTTGTAGGCAGGGAGATGGTTTAAGCCCATACTTGTTTCTTTTGTGTGCAGAAGTTTTATCCATGATGGTATGTAATGACAAAGATTTAACGGGTATAAAGGTTGGGGGATCGGAATTCCGACTATCCCATTATGCTGATGACACTGTTTTGTTTCTGAATGGTTCGGAGAAGTCCATGCAGGCAGCCTTTAAAATTCCTGACATATTTGCTAACTCGTCTGGACTGAAAGTTAATGTTGAGAAAATGAATGCCATTTGGATTAGTTCTAAGAAGGGCAGGGGGGAGAAACTTTGTGAAGGGATTAATGTAAATTGGGTTGAAGCCGCGCATTCCTTTAAAATTCTTGGTATAGAGTTCTCCACAGACCTAAACTCCATGGTTCTGTTAAATTATAACAAGATTATTTTGTTTTTACGTAGTCAAATTGTTAATTGGTCAAAAAGAAATTTGACCGTTTTAGGTCGAATCACTGTTGTTAAATCATTGCTTTTGTCGAAACTTACTTACCTTATTTTAACCATTCCTGACCATCCTTACAACACGATCAAGGAGTTAAATGCTATGCTCTTTAAATTTATTTGGAAAGGTAATGACTATGTTTCTAGAAATCAAATAATTCAAGATTATGGTAAAGGTAGGTTGCGAATGGTTGATGTCCGGGCCTACATGGACGGTTTGAAAATTACTTGGTTACGTAGACTTTTTAGGTCACAGGCCGCGGGCTGGTTTACCTTGTGTAGTTATATTTTCGATACTGCTCGTCTGTCTTTATTTGAAGGTGGTTCTGCCAATTTCTTTAGGACACAGAGAAATGGTATAAATCATAATGATTTTTGGTTCGACGTATTTACTTCATTGTCAAATTTTACTCGGGTTCACATGCCCACAACCAATGTGGAAGTACGTAAGAGTTCTCTTTGGTACTATAATCATAAAATTAAGGTCGGTGAAAAATGTATTTACTATAGACATTGGGATAATGCTGGTGTTCATTTTATCGGCGATCTTTAAGATGAGAAAGGTATTTTTCTTTCACTAGATGATTTTAAAAATAAATTTAATGTTCGCACCAATTTTTTAGAGAATGGTGCTATTGTTAAGAGCCATTACATTATCCTTCTGAGATTATATGCAGGAGAATACTAGCATTACTCTCCCTTTTGTACCATTCAACCTTGATGTCCTCTTAAAGGACCAGAAAGGGTCCAAAAGAATTTATCATGTACTAGTTTCCTCTAAAAATGTAAACAGGAAATTTATTGACAAGTGGAATGTCAAGATGCATATTTACTACGATTTGTCGAAATGGTCTATTATTTACAACAGTCCATACTCTTGTACTGTAGATACAAAATTAAGATGGTTCCAGTTTAGATTAATTCACCGGATCTTGGGTACCAATTCTTTTTTGTTTAAAATTAATAATAAGGATAATAATTTGTGTACGTTTTGTAATAAGGAAGAAGAGACAATACTTCATCTTTTTTGCTCTTGTACCCACACAACGTCTTTTTGGACCTCTGTATTTTCTTGGATTAAGGAGAAGACCAATTTCTCTTTCGTATTGGACAACAAAGCCATTTTATTTGGTAAAACTATCGCCAAGAGTAAATGGTTAATCTGATTCTGTTGATTTTGTTCATGTTTATAAAATGAAAATGAACAGGAAATGTCCATTACTATCAATTCTGAAAAATGATATAAAGAAGTATTTCTTGATGGAAAAATTGATGTTTCACACGAAAGGAGTAGGTTTGAAATTTTATCAAAAATGGGATTCATTTTTTATTTTAGGCCAAGATTAACTCTCTTTTAATGTCATTTAATGTTTTTTTAATTTGTATTGATCACTGGAATGTTATTGTATGGAATTTGTGATCAAGAAACAGTGAACAATAAATAAAAATCCCTTGGGATTTAAAAAAATTAAAATAAAATAAAATAAAAAATAAATAAATAAAATAACATAACATATTGCAGACAAAAAAATAAATAAATAAAATTAATTTTTTTTTTTTTTTTTTTTAAATTGTTTTTTAATGTTCTGTAACAACACAAAACATTTTGGAGACCCCTGTTACATACAGGCTTTATGAAATTGACATGTACCTGTATTAAGCTGCAAACTTGATGAGTCTTGGTGCTATGGAAGACTGCTTCACCATCCACAATACTCTTACGATACACAAAGACCGTATAGGTGGTCAAGACCCATGGTTCTGAGTGGGTAATGTCCACCACTAACATGTTGATCCGATTCTCACCAACACCAAGGGTGTAGTTTGTTGGCCTAGGGAAAACAACAAGATACATCTATATATATATATAACATTTTGTTTTGTTGTAACATTTAATTTGGTAAACTTCATCAGCTCTATCTATGTATTTACATACATGTATTCATCACATGGTTTGGCAGGCAAAATGGTGGAGTAATGCATGGAGTAATGATGGAGTAATGGTGGAGTAATGGTGGAGTAATGCATCTCCATGGACAGATCCAAAAAGTTGTTTAAAATGATCACAATTTCAGAGTCTTCCCAAAAATATAAACATTATATTCTCTGCTTTACCTGGATATGCCATATCTGTCCTCCAATCTGGCCTCACTGTCACAGCTTCTAGCAAACCCCCACACTTTGATTAATGCGACCTCATGTGGAACCACTGCTTGGTATTCAGTGATCTTAGGATTAAAGGTTGGCGTCAGAATGATCTCTGGATCTGTACGGAAGTCTAGTAGTTCAGTCAAAACTGAGGGATCTGAAATTACATGTATATCAAATGTATCAGAAGTACATTTATATTCCAACATCCACAATGTTAACTATCCTTCTTTACCCTTTCAAAACCAATGCCTTATTGGTATGCCAGCAACAACTAAGTACCAAAGACTCATTGCTACAACAGTACAACAGTCTGAAACTTGTTGTGTTATATCAGAAGTCTATTACCTACACAAAGTGTGACAGTATTCTACTGTATGCATGTATATATGTAGCCCAACAAGTGCATGCACAACAAGCTTGGTAACAAGTTTGTGATTTTTGTTGTGACAAACTGTTTTACATATCATTCGATGGCAATGATAATTTGTTTTGACCTTCAAATAAATTGTTTCAAAAAGCTTTTTAGATTATTCATGATGATTTCATAAATTCTGTAATGATTTCATAAAATCTGTAATAATTGTTGTCTTGTTATTTTTGTTTGTGCCATCTTGGATCTCACGTATCTGCCTGATATCTGTGCATTCACAGCACGGTGTACATGAAATACATGTGTAAAGCATAGCTTTGATGAACTGAAAGTTGCATCCGCGTGCCTATTTCACATTATAGATATGCACTAAAATACTTGAGACTACAAATAAAGTAAAGCAAGGATTTAAAATTGATATGAACTAAACACTAATCTCAGCCATATATATTAAGCTGACCAAACTGACTGGACATTTGACTCACCATCACTACATCTTGGTCTGTGATATCTCGGATCCTTGTACATCGGGTCAATCTCAAACACATTGTTGATCAAGATGTCATTATATCCACCCCAATGCTGACCAGTAACATTCCCAAAGTTCTCCTGTACACTGACATCCTCTGGAATGTTCTGCCTGTCACTGCTCCAGTAATGCTGCTCAAGGTTTGCGACAATGTTATGGAGGTCAGCAGTGCCATGTCGGCTGGTGGGTGATGTGAAGAGCGCCCCCTGATGGTTATACGGCGGAATGTCATCAAGTTGTAACTGGGATGAGAGAAAACGTTGCACGTCTCGCAAGAGGCTGTTGTACTTCAGGCTTGTATAGGAGGGATAGAGCTGTGAATAAAGATTAGGTCAGTGGGAGGGTTTTTCTGTCATATCATGTAATTTGATTTTCTTGGCTATAGGACTTAAACAATGTTGCATCAATGTGTTAAAGTCTGCTCTTATATGTAAGTATAGAGCCAATGTTGGTCAGTGTGTCTGTCTATCTGTGTACCTGTTGGTAGCTCCCTTTATTCACCGTCTCCCTCCTTGTTGCTAGGAGGTACTCCAAGTCCTCTTGAGTCAAACACATCTGGTTATTGGAGCGACAGTTTACACCCTAAAAGGGGGGGGGGGGGGTTAAGCAGCAGTACACAGAAATTTGAACTCAAATTATCTCAGAAAACCTAGTTGTCTAAATAATTTCTCTAAATAATGTTTTGATGAAAGAACTCACAATCAATATATATAAATATTTGTACTATAAATTTTACTTTTTAAGAAACAATTCGATGGTGTTAGTGAAGCACTTTGCCTGCTGAAAATTTGGCAGCCATGAAAGCTAACATTACAGTTAAGCATTTTGCTTTTATGGGAAGATTAGGCAGTCATAACAGGTAATGTTTTCTGTTTTCTTTTGTTTTTGTTTTTGCGGAAAATAAGGCAACCATGATAGCTCAGTCATGTTTACTATTGCATTTTAATTCTAGTGTTGGCTGACATACATACGTGTATACATGTATTGCTTTTTGCTTTTCAGGGAAAGATATGGCCTAGATTAAAAATGGTAAATGTTTTTTGTTAAAATAACATGATTTAACTTACCAGTATGCCAATGTTCAAGTGTAGATGCTCCAATGCATGTGCAACATCCTTGGCTACAGACGTCTGGGACAAGAGAATTGAAACTGCATCATCAACTGCATTCTGCTTAATGGCTGTGCTAGCCCAACTGGTTGTGTCCGAGTTGGCATGTAGATGAGGCTGCCCATTCACCTGATAGAAGAAATTTACAACATTGTTTTGGTTTACAGTAACACCATAGTTGTCAAAAACTATCCACTAAACAGTGGGTGGATTGAGTGCTTGGTTTTAATAAGTAGAGCCATCATGCTGCAATAGCTTGTTTATTCTTGAAATTTAGGGACAGGATAGCCAATTGGTCTAGTGCATCAGTCTTGTGTTCAGATGGCCGAGTTGTAAAAATGCCAAGACCTTAGTGCTTGTGTCCTTGAGCAAGACACTGTTGTAATTCCTTCTATCCACCCAGGTTTAGCATCAAAACTAAGGACATGATCTCTGGCTACAAATCACGTATTGGGTTTCATGACATCTGACTAGTGCCCTTAGAACAAATGTACATTATTAACAATATACAGCCAATCGTAGGGATGGTAAGCTCATTTGGTAGAGCATGTGTAAGGTAATTTGAGTACCGCTTCACTTAATTTTAATTTTTTCAAATAATCAATTTAAGCGGAATTTCATCCATATTTAATGGCAAATAAATTCAACTTGTAATGTCTTTACCTCAACCACCATGGGATGAAGCGTAGAGTTAAAGATGATGTCAAATCCAAGGAGTTGAAAACAGTTCTTGCACCTACATAAAAAAGGAGAGTTTGTTGATAAAAATAGGAAATGTCTTATTATTGTAGCCATTATACTTAAGTTTGTTTGACAGAGCAAAGGTCCACTGATTATTCAGTGGTTGCATGGTATCGGTAGCAGTGCTATGAAACTGGCCCTAGGTCACTGATTTAGTGCCATCTTATGTGTATGATCAAACACAAGTCCTACAGAATTTTAACAAAGGTTTAAACCACTTACCTGTAATGCTCATCCCATGGCTGTTCAGCAAAGCGACCAAAGTGTGCCACCAGGGAGGACTCAGCAACAAGCAAGGTCTCAATGATTACTGTGGCTAGATTCTGGAAGGCAATCTCGGCAGCATCATAGCCAAAGTTATACTTGAGGTAATGTTTGAATTGTGCCAGATACCAAGTTCTATTAGGAATCTAATAGAGAGAGATGATGAGAAACACTGAACAGTATTTTTGTATCATCATGCTTTTTATGAAGGAATACTGCATTTTTAAATTTGTTTTAATGGAACTTATTATTTAAGTTGTGGTTTTTTACAGGTTTAACTGAAAATATTGTAGCAAAAATTAAACATACTTTTTGTCAGTTTAAACTTTATGTGAAAGCCTTGTAGGGCAAAATTAAATCAATTGTTTATCACCCGCTGCAAGAATTTCAACCAATATATGTATCACGGAACCCATTGCTATATAGGATTCAAGCCAGCCAATTGTCATCGGGCAAACTTGGTGGTCGAGAGGTTAAGACATATGCACTAGTAAGCAGGAGGTCATGGGTTCGAATCCCGCCTGAGTCACCTCTGAAGTTTTTTCACAGACACACGGAAAGCACTGAGTACGCAGTGCTACACACACGTCAGTATAGGGCAAAATTAAATCAATTGTCAAAGCCTTGTTTATATTAACAAAAAGAAAACCTGCTTTGTAAGAATGGCTTTGTATTTTATAAATGCATATTTCAAACAAAGCATGAGTAAAGGTCATGTGACAAATGTGATTGGCAAATTAACTTATAAGCAAGTATACACTTTTGTATCTGTAAATGTATTCATACTTTATAAAACCATTTCATTTTGTTATTAATACTGTATTCATTTATGTTTTTTGAGTTTTCCAATAGTCTATCTAGTCCCTTAAAGTTGACATTACCTTTTTAAACCCTCGCTGGTAGTCATGTCTGAAGTTAACCAACCCTTCTGAGTGTATGTAAGCCCTGAGTGGATTAATGGAAGTGACAAGAACGTACGCCCTAATGTTGATGGGCATGCCAAAGACTAACAATGGGTTGGGCAAATACTGCTGCACAACTGCCTTTTTGAATCGAAATCTGAGGGATGAGAAAATTTAAGCATAAATTAAGCATAAAAACTCTTAATAAACATTTAGTCGAGTCTCCCACACAAAATTTTGTCACACAAAATGAAATACATTATGAATGCACATAATGATATTTACCAAAAGTGTACTCAGGCTTCTGAATACATGTACAGTGTAGATTTTTGGTAAAAGGTCATAAGATCAAGTTATAATTATGGTTAAACCAACCTATGAAATATTTAGTTCAATTGGTTCACATGTTTCTGAGAAATATGCAAAAGTTCATTTACTGGTCAATGTAGAATTATTCCTGGAATTTTGATCTACCTTCAGATTTTTATTTATTTATTATAATATAATTTTTCATAAAATAATTTGACAAATTGACTAACTTGTGGTATCACTTCAGAAGAAAACAAGGTAGATATGTACATGTACGTTTTCATCATCAATTTTACATTAAGTCAAGTTTAATATAAAAACTTTTCTTGAGACTTTAAATTGAAGACAAAACTTACTCTTTAACTTTTAAATAATCTCTCTCCTTGGTTGGCCGTAAGACTTGTATATTACCCCCTGGACTTGTAGATTTAAAGACCCACTGAACCTCATCACCTAATGCATCGGCCACTCCAAGGAACTGATCATACTGACTAGGCATCACCCAACACATCGGGGAGATGTGGGTCTTCATTAAAACTGTAAAGAGAGGCAAAATTTGTTGACTTCATTTTGGATCTCTAACATTTTGTTGCAGTGAACAACATTTTAAAGCGGCACTAAAGCCAACCATAATACTGGATAACTTAGTTGGTAGAGCTCCCTGGTACCCTACCCATTATAGCATCTGAATAAAAGTTTGAAAAACAGACTGTGGCCACAGCACCTAACAATCCTCAGTCAAACTTTTAGTGTCATAGTATACAAAGTGAAGACAATGTGAGGCATTGGAATGTTTCTTACCTGGTATTTTCCTGGCTTGGTTCATGGTGTAGCAAAAACCATCTTTCTTCCATAACACATTCCTTATTCCTGGTATTCTATTGATCTGTTGACAGCAACAACATTAGATTCTAAATACAACCAATGTTATGAATTACAGCACTGGAACATTAGTTATTAGAGATCATTTATAATTGTTCTTGTTACACCACCTTAAATGTTTCCCTGTTTAAAAAAAAAAGAAATTAAAAAAAAAATTGTTTTTAGAAAAAAATTGAATATTTCATTTGATAATGCCTTTCACAAGATTCAACATTCTTATATATCACCATGTGTCATTTACAGTATGTAGACATTTGTATCCAATATTCAAAGGTATTATTTCCAAAATTAGATTAGAATTTGGATGTACTGATTTAGCCAAAACTTTGACTCATGTGATAGTGTTCTCCTAACCATTACAGCCATGTACATATACATATATATTTCATTTTATCAATTTTATGATCAAATGCTTTATACTCAGCATTCGGTACTCACATTTCCCCCGTATTCTGTCCTGACACATGTACATTGCGTTCCATGTTGCGTGCGGTGGTGGCCACGTTTAAGTGTTTGTATGTATACATGCTTTGGGCTTTTTGCTTATGTACTGTCATAGTGTTGACAGTTGGACGTGCTAGTTCATTCTGGCAGTCTTGGTGTGTGAAGCTATTTATACTGGTTTGGTGGATCCGCAGGCAACCAATCAGCATAGGCGTTATTTGCTAAGTGGTTTGATTGGTTCATAAGTTGGAACTTGCAGCCAATGAGAGCGCAATAATTGCAGGGCTTTTCTCAATTAGGAAGGAATTTTTCTGACTTAGCGTCACTTTGTCACAGCTTGTGATTTAAGTCAAAATTTATAACAATTTGCTCTGGCAAATTGATCGGATTTTCCTTTGCTTAGCGTATCTTTCCGGATTTTACTTACACGAGGGTGAAAGGTTCCTTTTTTGTTTGCTGTCGTGTGAGTTATTCAGCAGCATTGATATATCAGGGAACGATTTTCTACGGTTTATTTTGCTTCATCCCGGTGCTTCTTGGAATCTTTATATTCGCTGAGCGACTTACGCACGTTGGGCCGGACGGGCCGTAGTTCATACTCGTCGGCTTGGTGCTCCGCTACATTCGCGGCGGGTTGTTCGCCCGCAACAAACTGCAAGGTCGAGCTATCTTCTAGTTCTGGAGCTCTTCTAGCTATATCATTTTTGTGCCCATATCTTGTTTTTCCGGAGGATACGCTGGTTTGTGCTACTGAGCTTGGAGGCTATGCCCCTACTTCCTCTATTTCTTTGTGGTCGGCATTCGCTTCGTGTCTAACTGTTACTGAGTGATGGATTCATCTTTCTAACGGCCTGTTTGATTGCTGGGGCTACCGTCTCCGTGTTTTTTCTTCGCTGGAGGCTACCAAAGTACCATCTATGGAATTTTCGCCGGACTGACATGATTTTCCAGCCTTTCAATAACTGATTTATTCATTTGAAGCTATCGGCTTTGGTGCTTTGACACATTAAAGATCTTCTCGATGTTCGCTTGGACTGGAAGCAACGGAGTGACGGATTCTTCTTCTTCAAGGACTGTTTGATTGCTGAGGCTATCGTCTTCGTGATTTTTCTTTGCTGTGTTTGCTTGGAGCCTACGGAATTGCAGCAATCCAGTGACTGTTTTTATTAAAGACACTGTCGGCGTTTGGTGCCTTATAATTCTTCGCTTTCGTGTTCACTTGGAGGCTACTAAAGGACCAGGAGGACGGATTTTTCTTCACGGACTCTATGATTGCTGAGGCTACCGTCGCCATGCTTTTTCTTCGCTGCTGTGTTCGCTTGGAGGCTACGGAATTTTTTCCAGACTTTCCAGGAGTTCACGCTTGGGGGCAAACGTTGCACCTACGGAGTGACTTTTTCTTCGCCTGGAGTTCACAGAATTGTTCTTCTTCAGTGAATTTTCATTTGACAATTTAGTTTTAACAAGTTTTATTCAATAACTTTCGTTTCGTACGGAATGGCACGGTCGAAGCGGGCAGTTCGTGCGCCGGCACATTTTGCTGAGGGCATGGAGCCGCCGCCGCCCAAGAGGACTCGGACAAGAGTCTCCGGCAACCTTGCTCCTGTTCCTGCTATAAATGCTGAGGAAGCATCGGTGCCAGTGGCAAGTGGCAGTGGAGGTGGCAACTCGGCCCCAGTCACGTCAGTGCAGGGAAGTGCTAACCATGCTAACGGCCAGGGTGGTGAGTTTTCCTTAGGCGTAGGTGCCTCTTCAGATAATGTTTGTGTAGGGGGTTTAATCCAGGGTAGTTTTACCGACAAGCTGGATAATCAGCCCGTGGGGTTGAGTGTGAGCTTGCCTTGCCAAGCTGGTTTGCCAACTGCTGTCCCTAGTTTTAAGAAGGGTAGTTCATTGGGCTTTGCAGTACCCTCTGCTACAAAGCAGAAAATTTGGGACGGGGAATTTGTTGACTTTGCCCAATTGTTACATTGTAATTCTGTGCAGCTTTTGTCACGTAAGCAACAACAATCGGAGATGGTTTTTGCGATTAATGGTGGGGGTAGTATGGTGATTAGGCCAGCTGTGCAGCCCAAAGAAAAGGTCAATACTTTAGATAAGTGGGTTTCAGCATTCCATGTGTTTATGGCCATTTTTATTGAGAAAAACTCGTCTCGGGCGGCAAAGCTACTTAAATATGCTGAGACAATCCACTTGGCTGTGGCTCAGTTTCCCGGGCCGAATTGGCGGGCGTATGATGAGCAGTTTAGGCTGCGCCACGCAGCTGATCCTAGCAGTAGTTGGGGCAAAATGGATATGGAGTTGTGTGGGTCACGGTTGCCGTTGCTTCGTCAATCGGTCCTACTGTGCATGGTTACTCCAGCCAAAATATTTCTAACTCTGGCCATCCATACACTAATCGCAAGTGGTGTTTGTTATGCTTTTAACCGGTCGGGTGGGTGCCGTTTTACACCTTGTAAATATGCACATAAGTGTAGTGTATGCTTCCGTGCAGGTCATAGTGCACTAACGTGCCGTTCTGGTAACCAGAGCAACAAACAGTCTCTAGTGGGGGTCGGATTCGCTGGTGACCGGTCACATGCTGGTAAGCGGGGGTTTGGTAAGCGGGCGCCAGTGCCACAATATGGCGGTCAGCGTCAGCTGTCGCAGGTTGTGCCACAATCAAATTTGCCAGCGGCCAAGTCTGTGCCTCAGGGTAAACCCGTGAATTTTTGTTCCTCTAACGCCAGTTAAGCTGTTTGTGTTGCGGAAATGGTTAGAATGTTACCCTGATAAAAATGCGGTTTCTGTTTTACTGTATAGTTTTACTTACGGTTTTCGTATTGGTTATTTAGGTCTGCGGTGTGTAGGGATTCAGTTTGTTTACCATCCGCCGCACAACACCCACATGTTGTGCATGAAAAGCTTTCTAAAGAATTAAGTTTAGGCCGTATTGCGGGTCCCTTTGCTGCCCGTCCTTTGCCTCTGTTGCAGTGTTCCCCAATTGGTCTTGTGCCCAAGCATGAGCCGGGTGCATTTCGGCTTATTCACCATTTGTCGCATCCGTCGGGTAGGTCAATTAACGATTTTATTGCGCGGGATCGTTGTGTTGTGCATTATGCTTCATTTGACACGGCTGTTGACCTTGTCATGCGGGCGGGTGTGGGCGCTTGGCTGGCAAAATCTGACATTAAATCTGCCTTCAGACTGATCCCTGTTCACCCTGAGGATTATGAATTGTTAGGCTTCACTTTTGATGGTTTGTACTATTATGAATATGATAAATGCTTGCCTATGGGATGTTCTATTTCATGTTCACTGTTTGAATTGTTCAGTACATTTTTAGAATATCAGGTTAAGCAGGTTGCTCATTCACAGTTTGTAACTCATTATTTAGATGATTTTTTGTTTATTGGGACCTCTTCTCAGACTTGTGGGCAGGCACTTTGGCCTTTACAGGTATATGCGAGGAATTGGGTGTGCCTTTAGAAGTGGAGAAAACTTTAGGCCCAGTGCAGGTCATAACTTATCTTGGTTTAGAGATTGATACTGTTTTTCAGCAAGTTAGGGTGCCTGCGGTGAAGGTGAATGCACTCTGCAACAAAATTCATGCCGCACTTTATAAGAAAAAACTTTCCCTTGTTGAACTGCAATCGCTTGTTGGTTCCTTGAACTTTGTTTGCAGGGCAGTGTCACCAGGTTGGGCCTTTTTGAGACGACTTATTGCTCTCTCTCGTGGTCTATTTAAGCCTCATCACCGGGTGCGTGTGTCCAAAGGGGCAAGGCTGGACTTGCTTATGTGGCTGGAGTTCTTGGAACACTTTAATGGGGTGTCCCCAATTTTGGGCAGTGCATGGGATGATTCTGTAGAGTTATTTACAGACGCAGCAGCCTCCGTAGGGTACGGTGCATTTTTTCAAGGCAAGTGGGTCCAAGGTCGTTGGCCATCATGCATACTCGAGCACCCACCTTCTATTGCATTTCTTGAATTTTTCCCGTTGCTGGTGGCTGTATTGTGCTGGGGTCCCCTGTTGGCAAATCGGCGAGTTAAGTTCCGATCTGATAATTCTGCAGTTGTTCATATTATTAATAGTCAAACATCACAGTGTGATAGGATTATGCATCTTGTTAGATTGTTTGTGTTACATTGCCTGAAGTACAATATCATCTTTAAAGCGGTGCATGTCCCAGGGGTTTCTATTGTATTGGCTGATTCTTTGTCTGCAGCTCCCAATGCCGATCTGGTGATAACACCAATTCCAGCTCTTTCAGTCCTTTGGTAGTGGGTGAGATTTCTAAATTGCTGTCCTTTGCTTTCTCCAAGAATTCTTACAAAACCTACTCCACTGGTTGGAGTGCTTTCTGTGAATTGGCAGGGCAGCGGTCGCCGGCTCCCACACTGCCGGTAACTTCTGCAATGGTTAGGGCATTTATTGCTTGGCTCTCACTCAAGGGTTGCGCATCGTCCACTATTGCCACTTATGTAGCTGGGGTGGGGTTTTATCATAAGTTTAATGGTTATCCTGATCCCACAAAAGACTTTTTGGTTTCTAAACTATTGGAGGGTTGTCGTCACGATCGTCAGATTGCTGATACTCGTGCCCCCATTACAGTACCAATTCTCATTACCATTTTGGGGGCTTTACCTCATGTGTGTGGATCACGCTTTGAGGAGCTGTTATTCAAGGCAGCGATGTTGTGTGCATTTTTTGGGTTCATGAGAGTGGGTGAATTTACAGCTGATTCAACAAATCATATTCAGGAATCGGTTTTACTGCTATCGGATGTTACATTTAGTTCAGTTGGTACTGAGTCTGTGCTTGTGTCTTTTCGAACATGTAAGACAAATCAGTCAGGTAGGCCTCTTGTAATCAGGCTAGTTCGTACAGATGATGTTTCTATTTGCCCTGTTACTGCATTACGTGCTTTTATACAGGTTCGGCCATTAGTCTCAGGTCCTCTGTTTAGTCATTTTGGTGTCAAACCTTTAACACGATATCAATTTAATGCAGTACTTCAGAATGCACTTGGTTTTTGTGGCCTGGGTGATCTACGGATTCGGGCTCATTCTTTTCGTATTGGTGCTGCGACAGTGGCACATAGCTTGGGGGTACCTCTTGCTGAGATTCAGCGCATGGGCCGTTGGCGTTCTGATGCGGCACTTGCTTATATTAGACCTGAACCATTATGTGCTTTGCCTGGCATTAGCATGGGGTAATTAATTCTTCATTTGGGTTGTCTTTTTGGATTTGTGCAGGTGGCGTGTGGATTGTGGGGGATTCCCTGATTCGTTGGGCCCAGCGTTCCTTGCCAGTCGGTGTTCCTGTGCTTTGGAGGGGTAGAGGCGGGGCCAGGTTAAGTGACCTGTCGGCCCTACTTTCATCAATGCCCAAAAATGCCCCTCCACCAGCAGTACTAATTATACACTTGGGTACAAACGACCTCATTGCTATGGATGTTTATTCAGTTCGCCAGTCAATTTCTATTTTCATGGAGTGGGTTCGTGCTCAGTTTCCACATACTCTTGTTTTCTGGTCTGAAATTTTGCCGCGGGTTTTTTATTTTGGCGCTCATTCTCAGAAAAGCATGGAGCAGCAGCGTAAAAAGATCAATAGGTGGATGCGCACTTGCTGCCAGCGAAATGGGTGCATGGTTTTGCGGCACCCACAGTTCATTTGGTCAGATTTGTCACTCTATAGGTTTGATGGTGTCCATCTCTCGGAAGCTGGCAATGCTGTTTTTTGTGATAATTTCACTGCTTGTATTAATACTCTTTAATTTTTGCCTGTGGGTTTGCTGTTTGGGGTTCTGTCAATTTTCTTGGGGCGCGCGTTGCGCGTTTGGCAGTTTTTTGCAGAAAATGACAGAAAAATATTTGAAGTATTATAATTTAATTTTGTAGGTCAAATTGTATCAAGTAATTTCTACTTGTAAAGGCCAAGGTTATGTAATTTTTATTACGATAGTGCCTTCCGGGTTTCGGTCGGGCTATCTTAACTGTCCCCCTCGTTTTCCAACTTGGGGAATTTCTGATGTGTTAGTAGGATTGGGTTACACTTTATCTTTGTTAATTAACGGTAAAGTTAGATTTAGGGTGCCTGGCGGTTCCTTCGGGGCCATCCTTTCCCCCTCGTTTTCCAACTTGGGGAATAACAATTTGTGTATGTTTTTAAAATACTTCATTGATAGGTGCACTGTGTGCATAGTTGGATGGTTAAGGCAAGGTGTGTTGACAGGTTGTTCACTTGTGGAGGTCGGGTTTTCGACCTGTATCAGGGTCATTGGACCCCAAGTGTTCATGTGGTGTTGTGTGTGGATACACATGGGTGTGGTAGTCCATTGTGTGGATACACATGGGCATGGTAGTCCATTGTGTTTTATGTTGGTAAGGACATGGTTGTCCTTGTGGTGGCCACATGCGATTATGAACGAATGGTTCATAAATTTATGTTGGATGGACGTGGTAGTCCATCTGTTACATGTATGTCCTGTGCGTTTGTCCAAGCCGGTTTGCCCTGTGTCCGGTATCCGGCTCCTTGCCATTTTCAAAATTATTGTCTATTTGGTTGTTATTATATTTGATGTTTAATTTGCAGGTTTGCATTTAAATAAATTGCAGTGTCAAGCTGTGGCAAGAAGTCAAATAGTTGGTCATTGCCCCTGTTTGTTGTCCGAGTATAAATAGAAATATACGTGTAGTCTTATAAAATGACAAGTACCAACAAATTGCACAGCATGCCATAAAAACTAAATCTAATCTAGCAGTAGAGGTGTGTGCATTTAAACTTCAAATACCAGTAACTTTTACTTACATGTACATGTACATGTACATGTGCATGATAGAATTTCCAAAATAAATACATTATAAAAAAATTTAAAGCATTATTTGAAGTGACCTAAAAATATCCTTTCATTATATATCCTTATATGTTGTCCATTCGTAAGCATAACAAACCCCATAACTCCTATATATATATATATATATATAGGGGCTGGTTAGCTCAGTTGGTAGAGCGCTCGTACGGTATTCGAGAGGTCGCGGGTTCGAGTCCGACATCAGCCAATTTTTCTTTGCTCGCTACCCGTTTATAATATTTCAGGTCAGTTTCTCCATATAAATCTACTTTGTGTACAACCACATAAAAGGCTTGTGTCCCGTTAATTGTGTGATCCCCGCTACTGCCGTTACCCGGGTTGTTTGCATCTGACCAGGGCTTGATCCCTGGCTACTCGGCAGATATGGTTTGGCCTCTGACCTGGCCCCATAGAGCAATAGATAATTGGCATAAGTGGACCGCCCACCAACATAGGGGCTGGTTAGCTCAGTTGGTAGAGCGCTCGTACGGTAATCGAGAGGTCGCGGGTTCGAGCCGGCATCAGCCAATTTTTCTTTGCTCGCTACCCGCTTATATATATATATATTTATATATATATATATATATATATATATATATATACATATATGTATACATATATATATATGTATGTATATCTTCACTTTTTCGGACTTAGGGCGACCGACTTCTATAGAAATTGCTATTTCTCTGCGTTAAGGCGACCGTTTCCGGTCGCCTTAACGCCTAGCTACCCTTTAAAGTCATAATTTTGTTTCGGAAATAGCCTAAAGTGCTTCCTTAGCCTGTAAACATCTTATTTCCAGAGTTTTGGAAGGGTGGAGGATATATAAATAAGGGAAAGGGAAGGGGGAATTTTGTGCACGTTTCTATGGAGCGGTCGCCCTATAGGTGAAAAGAGAGTTATATATATATATATATATATATATATATATATATATATATATATATATATATTCTTATAGCATACATGTGTACATGTACTTTACTGCACTGGAAAATCTATCTTAGTAGCACAACTATTCTGAATTAAAATTGTTGGGATTATTAGAAATTCACATGATATGTAGAATGCAGATACTGGAATCTTCCAGAAGCCCACTGGATATTGTTAGATTGTCAGATTTTGTTAGATAATGTAACCAAAATTCCATATGATCGAAGGGGTGCACATGTCTGTCCTCTTTCTGAAAATGATCTACTGAACATGTGCAAACAATTCATGTGCAAACAATGTCTGTTTTCAAATTTGTAGTCATTGTGCCCTACCCCCCCCCCCCCCCTGCTACACATGTTCTCTGATTGCAACCTCTGAGATTATCTTGTCCAAGACAATTCAAGACTGATACATGAGATTTCTTCTCCGAAATGAACCCTCCATGAGTTGTTTTAACCCACTTTTTTGTTGGTGTCAAGTTACCCTATTTGTGATGAACATACCTTTTGGCTATTGTGTAATTTGGTAAATGAGCTCCTCTCCAGACACTCTGACGAGTCCCCATCAGTGAATGCTAAACAAAGAAGCACCATCCATCCCTCCCAATCACTGGACGACACCGCCTGCAGTGGCCCTGTGGTGTAAAACACTGACACAAATCAGAGTCTGATGTGAAATGTTTATGAGACACATACAGAATGACAGAGATCTCTAATAACAATATTAATAACCATGTGTATATTAGTGATTTGTGCTGTTGTACTGGGAATAAGAACCTGCTGAATCCAATTTACTTTCATTGGTGAAGTGATCAAATAATTGGATTTATAGTGTTTGGAATGCATTTTTTTTTACTGGTTTCCCATTACTTTTCATCAATCTGCAGTGTTTTCTTACTTCATTAGTAAGCAGGATATCTTGGGTTCAAGTCACCAGTGGATTCTTTTCCAGCAAGAAAACACCAGCTCTGGCCAACAAATATTAACTTTTACATACGGTATAGCTTCCAGTGGAGTTAATGATTCTCTAAAATTAAATGAAAACAAATCTCAAAAACTGGCTAAAAATTTCCTTAAATGTTCAAAAAAGTTCCATAATTTCCCCAACATTATTCAAAAGTGGTTTGAATTTAAAATATATATACTTGTTTTATTTATTTTTTTATTTTTTTAATACAAATTAATGTTTCAAACCCAAATGATTTTATATACGTCGGTGTAGGGCAAAATTAAATCAATTCCAAATTACTTTATTTATTTATTTATTTTTCAGCTCAGGTTGAGATGGGGTGGGCCGGGGGTCAAGACAGGCCAAAGTTTAGGGATGGTCATCATCCTTTGAAATTTACACCACTTGTCATGGGCGGATCCAGAACATTTTTTAGGGGGGGGCTGAGAATCAAAAACAATTATTTTTCAGTACTACAAAAATTACAATGAAATAATCAAAGGGAGAGAAAAACAAAGCACAGTGAGGGGGAAATGAGAGTGCGTTCTCCCCTCCCCTCCCCTCCCCTCCCCTCTCTCTCTCTTTTTTTCTCTCTTTATTTTTTTTTATTTTTTTATTTTTTTATATTTTAGGGGGGGCTACAGCCCCCTTAGCCCCCCCCCCCCTGGATCCTCCAATGCTTGTGGCTGTCTGATAATTCTCCCCACAAAAGGAAAATTAACCAAATTGGCAGGGGCTCAAATCCTTCAGGATAGGTTTTTTTTTTATTGTTATGTAAGTGATAATCCCATTAGTAGCCTAGAACTTTCTTTCAGTAATTAAACTTGCATGGGAAAGTTTATTGAACTTTCAATCAATAATAAAGTGTGCGTAGAGAAGTGTCTGTAACTTTCTTTAAGTGATGACGTGATGTCTGAATATAGGTTTTCTAAGTGAGTCTAGAATTTTCTAGAATGATGATTTTGTTATAAAAGAGGGACAGCTTTGGTATAGCCCTGCTAGTATGCCCGGAAGATGATCAAAATTGATCGTTAGTAGAATTATGATCATAAGAATGACAAAGTATCAGAAGGATTAGAAGTGCGTTTGTGTGACATGTGGAGAAGGTGTATGGTTCTTCACTAAATCACTGGCAGACTACAGTAAAGAGAATTCGCTGAGCGTCAAATAGATTGCATTTTCCTGCGAACCATGACTTTTATTGCGAGTCATCCAGGAGTTGTAACTTCAAGTTAACTAATCGCTGGCAAGGAAAGAGAGGACTGACGTTGGGAGGTGTTAGCCACTTTTAATAATTGTAATTTTGATAATTTACGATCATTGTATTAACCAGTTCGCATCGGAGGCCGTGCATACACGCAATTTTTTTTTGCACCACGGATCGGAGTGCGTCTAAACACGCCATAGGAAACTCTGGAATATTTGTATGCATGCTCGGTTCAGCCACACGTGTACGGTGACATGCTCGGAAGTGCCGGCCACCCGCTGTGGAAGCTTCCATTAACGTGTGTGGGAAAAAGAAACCCACCACAGGGGCCCAGAAAAACTTTTATATTCCCGACGTGAACTGGTTAAGCTTGATTCATACTCTGTAATAATTGTGTAAACTTGATTACTTTGTGTTATTTAAACCATTTAAATAATTGTTGTTGTTACAAATATCGAGTGTAACCTTGTTTGAGTTCTTTGTTGCATCTAGGAATTTCTGGAGCGCACAGTAATCGCTGTGGGAATTGCTGGCCATAACATTACCAATGCATTAAAATAATCCAATAATTCTACCAGGATTGTTCTACAAGTACATACAGTGTAATACACTCACTGGCCAAAAGTATTGCAACATGCTCAAAATAGCACTTTACAAGTAACAGGTGAGATGATCATTTAATCCGATTTCATCGATCGTGTATTACATAATTTCCGAGCAAGAACAGTAAAAAAGAACATTGACTTCAAAACACAGGCACTTTCAAGAAGTCTTAAGTAGTGTAAATAAAATAAAATAAATTATTGTAACATAGTTCTCCAAACTGAACTTTGGGGATGTTGCAATACTTATGGCCAGTGAGTACTTTTGCATACATTTTCAACCATGCATAATAATTAAGAAAAACATCTGACCCAGATAAGAATACTTTATATTTCTCCATGAATGTTTAAATGTGCATTAGATTGCATCATAGAGCATCTAGTACACTAAAGCTTCCCTTGGGTGGGCCCCAGAGCCAATGCCGTTGTGGATTCATAATTTGTGCTCTCGTCTGATTCCATTCCCCAATATTCATGATGGATTTTAGCCAAATGTTTTTTCCCACATTCTGGCCTGCAGCGTCATTTCAGTATTTATTTTGGAGAATTTCTGGTCTCATTATTTAAAAAAAGAAAAAAGAAAAAAATTGTGGTTAAGATTAAGAAATCATTTTTCAAAATGGATTCAATAAAGTTACATTTTACAAGCTGAAATAACTCACAATTGCTCACACAGAGCTTCCTAAATGCAAAATTTTCCTGGAGCCCTTAAGCAGGCCCCAGACTCCACGCCGTGAGCTCACTTTGCTCACTGGTTAGAAATCATTTTCCATAATGGACTCAATCAAATCACATTTTATAAGCTGAAATAGCTCACAAATGCTAAACAGATTGCAAAATTTTCTCTGGATCCTATGCTGTGAGCTCGCAAGATCGCATCACTTGCTGGTTTGGATTTTCCCCCTACTTTCAAAATCATTCCGCCACCATTGACTGAGACCCTACCCACCTCTCATAACTTAACCCCTAAACAGAAACATACCATTTTCCTGTGTGTTATTTACATCATCTGTTCTATCAATGGCTGGCTGCCTAACAATGAAACCCTGTTTGATGAATGCCTTTTCATAAAGTGGGAGGTCACGACTGATGACTTCAGTTTGACCTCTGACCTCTATTGATCTTGACTTTATGGTCTTGATTTGTTCGAGGAGCATTGATTCAAGCTGAAGAGAAATCAAATAAAAACAATCAGGTCAGATCCAATCAAATATGACATTTTCGTTGTAATTTGAGGGAGAAGAAAATTGTAATTAAAGGGAAGGTTGGTACTTGGATAACGTACCTCCATTTTACCCCTCTAGTTTTCAAGAAATACATGTACATCGTAAATCTAAGCTGTGAAAATATCATTACAACTATAGTGCTCACTTTCGGAGAAGATGACAGAAAACTGTAACAAAAAGTTTCCAGATGCCAACTTTGTGTAAATATGACATAACAATTTCTATTTTCTCTAAGATGAAGCACTTCGGACAGAAAGATTTCTCAGGATTCTTGATATACTATTACCAACTTTACACCAAGTAAGGTTTAAGATAATAATTTTTTAATTTGATAATTTGGTAATTACCAATGTTGTACCTTCCTTTTAAGCCTTGACTAAAACTTTGAAAACTTTGATGTCAATGTTCAAGCAGACTATACTTTAACCCTAACTACCCCAAATCCTGCAAAATCCTCAAGGGGCACTTTTTGGGAAAAATCCAGCAC
Organism: Zoroaster sp. YZ-2022; assembly: GCA_029582265.1. NCBI lineage: Eukaryota > Metazoa > Echinodermata > Asteroidea > Forcipulatida > Zoroasteridae > Zoroaster > Zoroaster sp. YZ-2022. Next base: position 50,499,884 of record CM055820.1, read on the forward strand.
TGTGGAAACAGGTACTTTCACTTCTTCAAATGGGACATAAATTACTACCTGGCAAGAAGTACAGGCCATAAGTTCGGAATTTGAAGATAAGGGCATGTTTCCAAAAGTGCACTGATGGATTTTGGAGGATTCAGAAGGTTCCTAGCCAGAATACCTAGGGGGTTAGGGTTAATCATGGCGGAAGTTTGCCTGTGTATGTATATACACATACATGTATGTAACTGGTAATGACAAAGTTGTACTAGGTACATGTACATTACATGTCACCTTCCAGAACTCTAGGATAAAATTCTACAACTTTTAATTTAATCAGTGAAATTTATAAACACAATCACTGTGAAAACGTCCTTGTTATTCCGTTACCAATGCCCCGGGGTCTTTTCAGTGGGTGGGGCTCTATTACTCATAGGTCACAACAGATGCCCCATGAGCTGTCCCATCTAGACTGCATTTAAGTACCAAAGGTTGCAACAGAAACTTGTCACAAAGTAAATTTGATCATAAGTGAACGTACTCTTATTGTATGGAGTAGTTAGTGAACAATAATACTTTATGAGAAGTGTATGCAATCATTAGCATTGTTTTTAATCAAATATGGAAATGTGGACTCCTAACAAATAGATTAAAAACTAATTATAAATTCACCAAAGAAATAATAATAATAAATCATTTCAATTCACTTTCACTGATGATAGAGGACTTGTTCTGAAAAAAATGAAATGTAAACTGCTAACTAACCACATCTAGATCACATCTAGACTGTATAAATATACATGTAAATATAAATGAAAGTGACATCACATTTGGGTCATTCCACCAGGTTGGGGCAAGCTTTGTGACATGGTAGATGTACCATTCATTATCCTTATTATGAGTGCACATTCTCAGTTGTTCATTCAAATTAGAATGAAATCAATCTCTGTGCCTTGAATAGGAAGTTACAATAATGTTAATTAGGAGTCATAATAAATGATAATAAATGGTGCATTTAACAAGAGACACCTATCACAAAGCTTGCCCCAACCTGGTGGAATGACCCATTTACATCATACTAATTGTACTGTCAACCACTTATACAAATTAACAAAACTGGATGCAACAATTATTTATGGCCTCATTATTTCTACCACATGTTACTCCAATTATACCATGTAAAACAAATCTTCATCAACCATGTTATGTACTGTATTATCGTTATATTTCATACACAGATTATCCTTGGAGACATAAATTATCTGTTCATATCTTCCTTTGAAGCTCTTTCTCTCTCAGATTTATGTCATCCTCAGCCCCTTCTGCCAACCCTCCCCCCCCGTTCACCTATAGATGTAATATTCACCAATCAATATGACATCCTTCCAGCATAAACACTTCAAACATGGCAGCTGAAGTCGATCAAGAACAAAATATAAATGCATCCACACACCCCAGAATAATATGATTTGTTTGAATAGCATTTAAGATTTGAAATGTATACTTTAAAGGGTTGATCCACATAATTGTTTTATATATGCAGCTTATGCATGTACATGTAGGTCTTCTGTCTCATTGAAAATAAAGACGTTAACTACTGAAATGATACCATTAGAAAAATTGGATTCTTTTTTAAGTTGTCATATGATAGTGGGGAAATCATTTGGAGCTTTGGGAGAAATAGTCATTTGTATTTGGTATTTGGTTTGTGGTTACGTATGTTCATTTCAACCCTCTCATTTCTAAGAAATATATCATAAAAATAACCTAATAAATAGAGAATTAGCTGTTGCAAACTGCTTACCAACCTAAAGGACCTGTAGTATAAATGCAAAATAAATGTTATTGGCATTACGTTTCAAACCTAGCAGGTTCTTTCTCAAAGGCAAAGAAAAGATGCAGAGAAGAGATGTGGATCAGGCATATCCACACCATTCACCCTCATGGTCTCAACATACAGGAAGGCAATGACTAATTTCCCCTTTTTTTCTTTCTCCACAGATATTTTTACATTTATTTTACATTTATTTTACATCTGTTTTACATCTGTTTTACACTTGTTTTGCTTGTTAGTCTATTTGTCTGTTTTTGTTTTACTCCCCTGTTTGACTCATTGCTTTTCACTAATCTCATAATCTCTTCCTCCAGCCAAAAACTCCTGGTATACTTACATGTAATATCATTTTGTCAGGTCCCTGGACCAGTACCTGACACTGCTTTTGATATCACCACCTGACTAACTAATTCCTATATGTTTATATGTATTCTCCTATCTCACTTTGCCTTTGAGAAAGAACCTGCTAGGTTCAAAACATAAGGCAAATTATTTATTTTGCATAAAAATAACCTGTGAAAGTTTAATCTCAATAAGTGCTCACGTTTATGTGAAATCAATGAAAAACTGTTACATGTTTTTTTCTGTTTTTACAAAAAGTTGCCAGACAAGAACTATTAACTTGTAAATGTTGACATACATGTAACAATTCCTGTTTTAACTACATGTATGATGAAATATTTTCTCAGGATAATTGAAACATGTACCAACTTTAAAGCAAGTAAGTTTTAAGAAAGTACATTGTAAATTTTATAATCTGGTAAAAACCAGTGTTGTACCTTCCCTTTAAGTTTTGATTTGTTTGTTTTTGTGAATGTCCACATACATGAAATTGGGTAACCATAGCTCTTTTTTTGGCTTTCTTTATGCACACATGAGTCCATTCTTTTTGTTCAGTTTTTGAGTACCATAGCAACTGTAGTACTGAAGTTTAAAAGGGAAGGTCATTGGTAATGCTGCAATATTGCTTCTATGAGAATGCTTGCATTATAAACTCTCTTGGAATCTAAATATTGTGGCATTCCCACTATTGTGGGTCAACAAAATATTTGTATTTTTTGATGTTTCGATGTAAGGACCCCAATGGAAATAAGCCTATTTTATTGGCTTTTTGGGTTATCCTTGGATAAATATGGTATGTTTTTTATTGTATTTTTGTAATGTGTCTTGTACTTTTATCATCTTTTTATCCGAATAAATTCAAATCAAATCAAATCAAGGGTGGACACAAACTTTGTTGTGACAATATCAAATGGGGTTGGTTTATTAACATTCTCTGTATTTAACAACAATAAAAGGCCCTAATAACATGTATGAAAAGAGATGTAGCGTAGTTCAGGTACATGTCAACAGTTAGACTTAATACTTGCACTGTACAGGGATCGGATTCAACCAGTAGGACCATTGTTCGTTCGTGCGGCTTGTCAACTCGGTATACAGTACGGGCACTGCTACACCGAGAGACGGACGGCTGGTCAGTCTCGACGACGTGGACCACCAGGGCTTGACTACACGGGGTGTCTGGATGGGGCAAGAGTGTGTATCAGACCGCACTAGCTAGGCGAACCAATGGTCAATCGACGCATTGCACCATTGGTTCAACGAACGAGGCCGGCACTGGACTGTCATAGTTCGGTATATCGCAATGTCATGACATCATTTGGAACCACACTTTCCCGAGATCAGGAAATCTCTGGGTTTATATAGAAATCTGGGGCCTAGGAATGAATAAAACATTAGCCTAGTTTAGCGTCTTAGCCAATGAGAAGCTTGCCTTCCGCATCTAAGGGTAGAAACGTGTGCAAAATCAGGTTATACAACAGGTCCTTGTTCCATATAAGGAAAGGTATTTGACGAAAGTAAAGTGAGTGACAACTTAGAAAGGAGGGTGTGTTCTAGGGGTAATGCTTACAGGGGATGCTAAGCTATTGCATGAGGGGAGCAGCGGTTGTGCATGGGAGCACGGCACACAGACCAAGGCCTATAATTAATGCATTGTGTATTCTAATGTAGAATTTAGGAAGAGTATAGCCTTTCCAAACTTTGAAATAGAAATTTTTAGGGAAGGTTGAGATATTCTCTTTAGATTTACACTTAAAGTTTGACTTTTTTGTTTTATTTTCACATTAGCTTGTTAGCTGATTAGCTCACTAGGTTGCCTAGCTAAGCTTACTATAAGTATAGCTTGCCAACATGCTTGCTTGAAACGTTTGTAACTTTCTTTATTAAGCTTTCTAGCAATCCTAGCTTGCTAATGAATGTATTTTATTAAGGTTGCTACACATACATTAGCACTGCTTGCTTGTCATAAGCTTGCTAGCTTTCTAAGCTGCTAACTTGCTTGCTTGCTAGCTTGCTAAACTTGCTATTAAGCTTGCTTGTTTGCTAATTCACCACACAGAATTAACTTGCTTGCGACATCTAAGTTGCTTTTACATGTAAGTTCTTTGCTTGCTCTCGTGCTCTCTATACCACAAGACCCCCCATAACAATTACTAAAGGAGGTTGCACTTTTTACTGCCCAATCCATTCATGATCCAACAAACAAGCATAAGGCTATAAGTACATCTATCAACTGTTCACGGTTATTAGCACTTTTCAGCTTAATTCAGCATTTTTACAGCCTCCCTTGTATTGATGCTGACCTTAATCTATGACCTGTGTCTTTAAACAGGTCATGTGGTTTAGAAGGGGGAAAAACAACATTTAAAAAACAGCTTCTGTACACTGCATTTTAACAGTGCATTATTTATTCTGCAGCAATGGTGTTGTGACAGCCCATCAACCTATTTTTCATCATAACAAGCAGTCCCTCAAATAAATATTTGTGATGAGTTCATGTGTTAAGAATTCTCAACACGAAGAAATTAATTGTGCCCCAATGAACCTAAATCATATGTAAATGGAAATTTTTCCTTGAGCGCAAATATTTACACTGAAGTCAAAATGCCAACTATTTCATTAATTAATAACTGCGTGTTTATGCACTTACTATCTAAATGGTTATTTTTTGTCATTGTTTATTATTTTTAAATTAAGAGTTTATTGGCATACCCCTGTGCATACATGTAGCTTGACATAGTGCATGTGTACAGTGGTATGCCCACAAATATACTACAGTAAAAGCAGCACTCTGAAAAAATAACAGGGTTTTTGTACAAAAATATTTTAATATCGTCAAAAAATGACATAAATGTGTCACTGCATAATAAAAATGCCAACAAATAAATGTACATTGTATGTGAGAAAGTAAAAGCAGCATTATGATGCAAATACAAACAAATCTTTTTCACAAATAATTTATGACTTTGAAAAATTCTGACAATTTACAGAACCTTACCTGTGCTAAGTGCTTATAAATCGGACTGTCCTCAATCGTAATGTCCTCCTTTTGCCGGGATTTTCTCTTCTTCACTACTCCGTCCTCCAATCGTACTCCTTCCTCCATCGGCCTCCCGGAATCTCTGCCTACCAGCCCCTCCTTCAGTTTGCTTAGCTTCGGGGTCCTTCCCGTTAACGTCCTGTCCAACATTTCACCATCGGTAGACTTCAGCAGCATCATGGAGTTGGACTGGTAGGTGAGATAGAGGGAGAAACAGGCCAGGCCCAGGGCGGAGACAAGGATGTTGACAATCCGGGAGCGGCAGAGACGGCTCAGCTTGTATCGCATCACTCTCATCATGATCCTATGCTCTCTCTCTGTTCTGCCAACACTGATTGTTTACTACCACCAGCTCTCGCTCATCACACAGTGCAGTCTTCAGATGGGTTCCTGCCTCTGGCATGTATGGGTCCACTGTCAATATTTCTGGGTACTGGCATTACTTTAACCAGGACACCCAAGTTGAAGCCATATTCCTTTGGACATTTATTTGCACTGTACTCTGAACCCTGCATTGTTGAGAACAGAAAAGGAAATCTCAAATGCAATGACAACTGATGGATAGGCTGTGTCACGAATGTTTAACAAAAACCCAGCCTTTCAATCACAATACCTGTGTACATATATGTCTAAGAACAGACAATGTGGAGGGTATGAATGAGATCTTGGCACTGCACACACACACAACTTGCTGAACAAGTGTGCACTCAGTGTTGAGTCAGATATTCTAAACATTCTTTTAAGACCAGGTGCAAATCTCAAATTGAAGTTTCTTCTGAACAGAAGAACAAATCTAGAACAAAATTGTTGGTTATCAGACAACAGTTCTTACCAAATGTACAGACATTGGCCCAAGTTAGTTTTAGTTTTTGGTATTAAAAGGTTTGTGCATTTGCACTCAACGTCCTGAAAACAGGAACACATATTTAATCAATATTATTTGTAAATTCTATGACAGACTTTTGAATAAATTAGTTTTAACTGAATCAAGTAATATTCAGCTTTCCTGCATTGTAACCTGGGGATTCAGAAGACCAACTCCAACCCCCCCCCCCCCAAAAGAAATAAATAAATAAATAAATACATGTAAATAAATAAATAAATCATTAGGGAAAAAATTATAATTATAATTATAATTGGGGTTTTGTCCCAATGGTTCCCCATTTTTATAATGGCTCTCCCACAATGGCAGCTGTGTCTCCACCCACTTTCAAAACTGGTACCACCCTCTTTAAATGGTTGACATTCCACAAAAGATACAAATCCAATGAGAACAGTTGAGTAAACATGATAATGATAAATTTCTCATTTCGGATCAGCACTGTACAAACACCAAGAGAGGTTTTGATTAAATTGTTTACTTGGCGTGGACAAAAATTCTGAATGTAGGGGGGGGACAGTTTTATGATGCAATAATTCTTTTGAAACCTAGTTGCTTGTCAGGAACAAAATGTATGAAATACAATGTCATTTAGGAAAATGAAAAATTGTAATCAGTCACAACTCTATGGACCTACAAGGGATTTGTGGAGAAAGGTTTAATTAAATCAGGAAAATAAAATGGAAATTTTACAAAATAAATGTTTGTAAAGATTTATCAGTACTTGTGATAGGCACTCTGCAGTTCGGCCAAACATGGAAATATTTGTGGGTTGACATGAATTAAAGTCTAAAATTCATAATGATGTTTTTAGCTATTTTTCTTTTTTTCTTTTTTTTTTGTAGGAGCTATGCTTTCATCTTAATGAAAAAAGGAATTAAGCTGAATTAACAAAACGTTACCCCATTATCATGTACCTCCACCCCCCCTCTCCTCCCCTCCTGTCCACCCATGGCCATGAGCATACAGTACACTTTGTAGTTGTCAATAGGCCAATGCTAATTGCAGTTTTGGACCACTTATATTTGATGTTATGTTGAGTCTGTACAGCTCTGCTTGGGTTATTTAACCCCTCATCGTACAGGGATGACTGCCATTGCCTCTTCAAGGAGTCTAGTTGGAAGCCAGTATGATTATAAATTATTGCACTTCAAATATAGCCCTAGGCTTTTAAGATATTACATCAAACCAGTTAAAGATAAGGTATAGGATTAGTAATTCTAAAATAACAAAATGGTTGAATTGGTCGTGTGAAACTTACTTGGTGTAAAGCTGATGAACATATTAATCTTCCCTTGAAATATTTTTGTCTGAAGAAAAGTGAAATAATTTCCGTTTTGAATTTAGGAAAGAGAACTCAGAATGAATAAGAAAAATCTGAATATTCAACCTAATAAACTAAAAGTTTCACAGGTTGGTTGTTTTATATATACATGTACATGTACATGTATGTACATTGTACATGTACATGTACTGTACATGTATACAGTATCTTGATTTAAAGGGAGTGCCCAGCATACTCATATTTAAGCAGCATCAACAATATTAATCCTGTAGATGTACCTTACCTTTAAAGCCAGTTCATTTATTGTGATTATGGCAATATATTTATGTCAAGCAATACAGGAAAGAGCAATGACTGTGAGGTACAATGTACATGTGGGTAAATTATTCCTATTAATCAAAGTTGTTTAGTTGCCACCATTCCCACCATATAGCTTAACAAATGAGGAGTCGTAAAAACAAGATATAAGTTTAATGAAAAACTAAAACAAAAAGTGCCTTTACTTAAATTAAATATTTCACAGAAAAATGTCAGAGGGTACTGCTCATATACATGTAAAACAATATTTATTCTTTATTTGACTGAATATTTTTTAAGAAGTGGACTCACCTAAAAAGAAGAAATGAATGCTGATTCATGTTCTAATGGCCCTTCATAAGAAACCCTATGGTGCGTATTTAATCTGACTCCAATAATTAATGCACTGATACTAAATGATTCAACACACCCACTTACTGGTAATAGGATATAACAGGAGCGAACATCAAGATTATTGGATGCTCGAGTGACTAAATTTGCCTGGAGCACACAGTAGTGTTCATGTGTAATGTGCATCTTGAGAATTGTAAGTTGTACACGTACACATGTCTATGGGTTTTATCTATGGGTTCAAATCCATCACTTATTTATAACCAGTAATAGTTCTTGTCATTCAGACATGCATATTTGACACAGGATTATGTTTTGGTTGACAAACACCTGAATAAAAGTGCAATGTACATGTAGGCCTATCACTTGATCCCTCAGCATTGGGATGTGTGTAAGGTGACAACAGACTCAAGTTTTAATTTTATTTTCTGGAATACTTTGCTGACAGCTTGAACATATCTCTTACATATATATCCAAAAGTATTAGTCTGAACAACGCTAGCCTAAGGGTCGTACAAAATTTTCAAGGTACATGTAGCACAGAGAATAGTACTTTTGAAGTCCCCTGGTTCCCCTGGTCCCCCCACCCCCCCCCCCCCACCTCCATAAGTTTATACATTCTAAACACATCTGGCAACCCCCCCCCCCTCTCTGTACTAACTTGAAATTTTGTTACCATATTACTGTAACACATACCTTACTACATGTAGCTGCGTACTTGATACTTTGTATTGAATTTCAGATGTTACTTATCAGTGTTCACTCAAATTGCACAGTAGATCAAACAAACATGTTTGTTTGATCTAACATGTTTATTTGATCTATAACCTTTTTCAGAGGTGTGAAGTGTCACACAATTTTTGACTGAGATCATAACTTTGATCAGGAACAGACTATTTACAGTTTTCAAGGTCCCATAAAATGGAATTTTATGTCTCTACATATTTTACCAAATATCCATGGTTCTGTACAGTTTAAAAACAAAATTGGCAATCTATTTTTGACATTAAATGTGTAGTCACGATCAACATGACATGGAATCCGAATGCTAGTTTAAATTAACTCAGTGACTGCCATAATAACCCAAATGATAAGGTCATATTACCGTGCGGTTGCTGCTGTATGAATGATCCATTCATTTTCAGTCACTGTGTTCATCTTAAATGAGAACATTGATTCTATGCCCTGTTGAAAGTCTGCTCTGATCAGGACTATATTGCCCCTTTAAGTAAAGAGTCAGTGTACTGTTTAATTTGGTTTAAATCTTCATGCTTATCCAGATGAAGGTGCTATTTTGTGAGATCACAACAAGAACTCAGTGTCACAGCAGTACTAGTAAACATGCACAAATGCCAAAACCTTGCCCAAGAAAGCAGTGGCTACCTCAAAAGTTTACTGACTGGTAACAAAACATTGTCGTTGACAATGACAATACACAACATTAAGATGTGAGGAATTCATTAACATTTTATGCACAAACCAAACATAACATTACAAAGTTAAAGGGGTATATCGTCCCCCAAAAGTCTGTCTTTGTTTCCGTATACCCTACAAGAAAAACTCTTTCAAAAAAAAGGTATAATAGGAGGACAATGGTGGTACCCCACAAACCTGATCCGTAAGGTTGGGTGTGTGTGTGGGTGTACTTCTGTACAAGATACATTGTACATGTATCTCAAAAAGTTCTCCACGGATTCGGATGAAATTTGCTGAATATGTTGAGTTTGCTACACGGACCAATCGATTAGATTTTGATGAAGATTCAATTTCAGAAAAGCGTATTTTTAGGACCATATCTAACATTTCTAACATTAACGTTATCGCGGATCATTGACCTAATAAGTAGGACCGATAGGGGTGCACTAATGACTTGTTTACTTATAAACTAATGTTTTCATCAAGTGTCCAAGAATCGTTGGTGGCTCAGTGGTTTAGAGACCCTGGTTCAAATCCTGGTTTTTTTGTTTTTTTTTTGTTTTTTTACAAAATTTATCTACGTGTACAGCATAATCAAATAGGGTACATGTAATTGACGACTTCTAGGAATGTTTTTCTCTGAAAAAACTGTACTTGGCGGAGGTTTGCACTCTAAGAGTGCTTTTCTAATTTCTCCATGATTTCCAGGAGCATACTTTTAGGAAGGAGGTACTTAGATCAATATATGTTAGAAAGTAACAATTTGAGGAAACAATGAGACTAAAAATCTTAATTTATACTTAATTTAGAAGTATTGTGTAATTTAATAAAATAAGGGAACAAAATTTACTCCCCATCTGCACTCTGCAGTTCTGACAAACAAGAAGTATAAAATAACATTTACAGCTTCAATTCCAAAAACCACTTGAACATATAAACAGTACATGTAACTTCCAAAACAAAAATAAAATACTTTTGTAGAAACACGTACACATATACTGTACTGTACAGTTACAGTGTATACACTACATTCTGCATGCCATGCCAGTTAATAGTTTAAAATACAGATCTAATAGGCTAGGCCCACAGAATATTGCAGACATAAAATTGTTGGATTCATTCCATACTGTACTTACACTACTGACAAGCTGCTAATGCTTTTCATACAGTGTGAATAGACTTGTATCTTGCTCTTAATCCTACAATGTCTAGTTGTACAATCTTTAAGATGGTGGATACTGCGTTCCTATGATATCCTTACCTTTGAGCACAAGGGCACAGTCCGGCTAAAGAAGTCTTCTACATTATGTTCTGTAGTCTCTAGTTCAGACAAATCCTAGCGTCAACAGGAAAGCTGAATTTAGAACTGGCCAATCACATGCCATGGTTGCATTGCATCATGGAGTCTGGTGAGGAAAAGGATAATTATAGTCATTTGGTGATTTTCAAGAGAAATCATGGCCGACCCAATGTGTGTTGCTTATGTGTATATATCAGGACTCAGTGTGTACGAGTGTGAAGAAAGGAAATAAGAGAATTGTAATTGGATATTCTTGTCTTCTAATGTGATATACCAACTGGTGTGTAATTGAATTATGGAATACTGGACTTGAGATAAATGTGCCACCAACTGATAATAGAAAGGTAAGGAAGTTGCCGATTGTCAACTTTTTGTTGAGATTTACAGTGTAATTTGTTCATGCAGCACACGTGTGTGTGTTTACTATGTGTGTCTATACTCTCGGTTACAAGTTTGTGTAACCTCCTCTATTTCATATTCAGTGTGTTTCGTTATTTCACCGGTAATTTTGTTTTCAAATGGTACACTTCTATTTCTCCTTATGTACATGTGTACAATTTTGTTTAACATTGTCTATACATGTATTTGACTATCAATGAATTGGGACCGTACTCAAGTTCCCTCAGCCTTATGTTCCCTCAGCCCTATGTTCCCTCAGCCCTATGTTCCCTCATCCCAAAATAGACCCTATGTTCCCTCAGCCCTATGTTCCCTCATCCCAACATAGGGTCTATTTTGGGATGAGGAACATAGGGTTGAGGGAACATAGGGTTGAGGGAACATAGGGCCTAATTTGGATTTTTTTTAAATGTTAGGCATTGAGGGAACATAGGGCTGAGGGAACATAGGGCTGAGGGAACATAGGCATGACCCCAATGAATTTACATCTACAGCAGGCTGTGTCATAAATTCATTGATAATTACTTTTTATTCATGCCCAGGTCAATTTGGTGAAGTAACTCTTCAATATTTTTCAATGTAAATTACTTTATTTCTATAAGGAGGAAAAACAATGTGTACAGAATTACATTTAAATCTGAAATTCAAACTAAAAATTTTACTTTTGGGGATAATTGCACTTTTTTAAATATGACAAAACTCACACAAATCTATTTTCAGGGAAGATTAATACTACCATCAGCTAAATAACGAGCGGTCTAGCTTATAATGTATACCGGACTCAAGTTCTGGTGTTAGCAGCAGAATGTGGGTTCGAATCCCGGCCGTGATACTTGTGTCCTTGAGCAAGACACTTAACCATAATTGCTTCTCTCCACCCAGGGGTTAAATGGGTACCTGTGAGGGCAGAGTTGGTTGATTAGCTCTATATGCGCTGTAATGGCAGCAATTGAGCTGTATACTCCCCAGGGAGCTGAGATGGTTTCAGGAATGATTTATGAGCCTTATGAGCCTTATGAGCAGGGGTAATAATATAATGCGCCTTGAGCACCACTCAGTTGGTGGATACGTGCGCTATATAAGTCCACACATTATTATTATTAAAGGAATTACCAATAATATGCTTCAATACCTTTAACCACAAATGTTAGACAAAAAGAAAGAAAGTTAAACTTCGCAAGAAAGAGGGGAGGGTTTGCAACTTTTTATATATTTAAAAAGCAAGGATTTGAAATCATTGCAAAAACAGGGTGTCAAAATGAAAAATGTTTTCCTGTTTTCTTTCAAATGAAAGCATTTCAGATGGAATAATTTATCTAAATGAAAGGCACTTAAAGGGACAGTATCGTCACAATCAACAGGACATGGAATCGGAGTGCTGGTTTTTGTTTAACTCAGTGACTGATAATAATACCCCACATGACAAGATCATATTACCATTGTTTCTGCATAAATGAGCCATTATTTTTCAGTCACTATGTTCACCTTAACCAGTTCACGTCGGGAATAAAAAAGTTTTTCTGGGCCCCTGTGGTGGGTTTCTTTTTCCCACACACACGTTAATGGAAGCTTCCACAGCGGGTGGCCGGCACTTCCGAGCATGTCACCGTACACGTGTGGCTCAACCGAGCATGCATACAAATATTCCGGAGTTTCCTACGGCGTGTTTAGACGCTCTCCGATCCGTGGTGCCAAAAAAAATTGCGTGTATACACGGCCTCCGACGCAAACTGGTTAAATTAGGACACCGATTCCATGCCCTATTAAAAGTCTGCTTTGATCGTGATGATACTGTCCCTTTAAGATGAAATCATTTCTCCAACTTCAGTTAAACTTTATGATAACAAATCATGAATTGGTTCAATCTGATAATTACCAAAGGTGTACACTGAGTAACATACATTAGGTAACACAGGTACACTTGTATTAAACAGACAGTATATCATCACGATCAGAGAAGACTTTCAACAGGGCATGGAATCGGTGTCCTAGTTTAAGATGAACACAGTGATTGCAAATTACTGGCTCATTTACGCAGCAGCAACGGTAATATGACCTCATCATGTGGGAAATTATTTTCAGTCACTGAGTTAATCTAAAACAAGCACTCTGATTCCATGCCCTGTTGATCTTGATGATACTGCCCCTTTAATCATCAATTTAAACCAGACAGTGTAAAGTCATTAAAAGCAAAGTAAAACTGGAAACATTTATTCATTTCAACTCTCTTATTTTCAACGAATCATAAAACTAACCTATTTCATCACAATATAGGTACTCACACTTTTGAGAAAACAATGAACAAATCTTAGAAAACTGTTACATGTTTTTATATTAAATTAAACACATTTGTGTAAATTTAACATAACAATTCCTTTTTTCTCTAAGATGAAACCACTTTATGTTTCTCAGGATGAATGATACATGTACATGTATGTACTTGTATGTACAGGATATACATGTATGTACTTATACCAATTGTTATACTTTTCAATCATTATTTGTGAATTTTAAAATCAATTACAATTGTAATTCCTTCCGTTTAAATCCTACATGATTAAACCCTTTAGTGACATCCTATATATTACAAGTTTTCCCTTTTAAAATGTCCTTGCAAAATAAATTTCTGAAAGATTGATCATAGATTATCAAGTAAAGGAGATTTACATATTTGCTATCACAATCATTTACAAGAATATTAATGACAACAAGAAAATAAATGAAAAACAAATTACTGTATTTTTTTGAAATAATTTTGTTTTCTTGTAACTCACTATTGGTACAACATTGGTAATAACCAGATCATTAAATTAACAAATTATTATGTCAAGTTGGTACACATATAATTCATCTGAAGTGCTTTCATTTTACAGAAAAAAGGGATTGTTAATGTAGTTTTTAGGTTTCCTGGACACCATGACCACCAGTCACATGATAACCAAGTTTTTACGTTGTTACTTATGATCCATTTTTTATTTATGTCTTATTGCAATTTATTTGCTATGGACCACTCTTCATCTTTATTGATGTTTTCACCAGGTCCCTGAATTCAAGTTTAAAAAAAAAAAAAAAAACTTAAAAAAATTACCAGCCAGCAACTTTTTGGTAAAACATAAAAACATCAATTTTTGTTGTTATTTATTTATTTATTTAAGCTTTCTTTATTCAGGGTAGCACCATTCAGTGAGTGACACTGCTTTCCAAGGTGGCCCTGATACACGTATACATTTACAATGATTTCTAAAAAGAATGTATCAGTAGATCAAACACACAGGACTATTGCAGAATACAAGGTTATGTGTGGATATGGATAATATATACACTAGATATAATACAATTGAATAATTGGATATTAAATAATATTACTAATAGTACAATTTTAGTGAATGAGGGTATTATTTTTAAACTGGTTGATTGACATAGTGTGATAATTAATGCGAATATTCTGTGGTAATTTGTTCCATAGTTTTCAAAAAAGCACCTAGATTGTGATGAAACTTTCAAAGGTTAGATTGATGTTATATTTCTTGAAAACTAGAGGGTTGAAATAAATGTACAATACCAAATACCAATGTTATACCTTCCCTAAAGAGTTTTGCTTGTAACCCACAACTGACATTTCAAAATGACAATCTATTTTTGCAAAGACCCAGTATACACGTACATATGCAACTGCTATTCATACACTTTTGTGTGGTAAAGTGAAAGCACTTAAAAACTTCAGCCACTTCAACCAGCCATGCCAAATACTTTAAGTGTTTGACATTTACAAATGAGATTAAATAGATTTTTCATGCTCAACATGATTAAGCCAACATGTGCTATAGGAGAGTAAATTGCATAAAGGATTACATGTACCTTCCCACATTCGAGGAATGAACTTTTTTCACATCCGAGTAATAAAAATACACAACAGGCTGATCAAAAATACACAGAGAATTGTCTAGAGTAAAAAATATTAAAAAAAACAAATATACTTTTGGTAAAATATAATTTTATTAACATTCAATCTTACATGTACATGTCAAGGAAAGGTACAACATTTGGTATCTTGGCAAAACTTCTTATTACAAGCATGTTTATTTTCTTAGAATGAAGATACATTATAAAACAATCAACCTGTAAAAGTTTATCCGTGCATAAAGCTTATTACGTTGTTTCATTTACAAGAAAATAGCTAAATTAATTCAACTTTTGATGTATTCATTCTAACATGGACTTTAGAATGAAAAGAATACTCGGTCATACTCTGTCAAACTGGAAATGATATCACTTTCCTTAAAAGTGACTTCACACCTCAGACAAAGTGATTTATTGGGTAGATTGATGCCTTATAATTTGACCATTTGATTAGGTTTTAATCCTATACAATAACCTTTAATAAAGTTCAAGTAATATCATTGTTAGAAACTTAGAAACATTTTTGCTCACTTGACAATTCTCACACCAATGTATCTAGTTTGTGGAAATTTGATGTGGTACCAGAATTTAAGTTAGTAAAGTATTCAATCAATGAATCCTAATGATGAGTTCTGATCATGAAGATCTCAGTATTTGATAAATAATGGATCAAAGTTTGACATAATTATCGGAACCTGGTGGTCAGGGCTGGAATCTAGGGTCTCAAAAATGGAGGGGAACAGGGCAAAAAACAGTGACACACTGACAAATAAGGGTGGAGAAGTATGGTAAACTTAAAAACACAGTTTTCAGATTGTATTTAAATTATTGAGAATTTGAGAAATGTGAATTTGTACATATTGACCAAATGTCTACTTTTACTATCTACTTTTAGGCTGTGTACAATGATATCCTGTGCACTGTCAGACACACAGGTAACACATGAACTTGGTTTGCAGGGTCAGGTCATTGGTCGGTAGATTAAAACTTGCCTTGGTCATTAGTTTATTATAGTAGTTAAAGTATTTTATTTAAAAAAATGGTTGATTAATTTGCCACTAACCAATAACCTTAACCTCAACTGCGATTATTGAAGCAGTGGTTTGTACATCCCAGTAAGTGCTTTCATATCTGAACTTGTAAACCAACTCCTGCAACATGATATTGTGACTGCAATTCAGTTCGAGGCAGTTATCAGTCGATGGTCACCTACAAATATGTACTTTTCCTTGATCTCTTTTCCAGCAGTTTTCCAAAAAAAAATTGTTCAGGTTAAACAATGCAATACATCGAAAGAAACAATCTTCAGCCTAATGTACTATCCACCAGTCAGATAAATGCAATGAAATCCCATGTTGAAGGATAAGGTTAGTCAATGGTTATACTACTTACTAGCTGGTGTGTGAGTAGGAAGCTTTTAACAACAAATGGGTATTTGAAAGTCATGTTACGAAAGTTGTCAAAATAAATGTTTGCACTGAATTCATATCTAGAAAAAAAATATGAACAAAATCTGTAGTGTAAGCCTTATCGGAATTGCCATGTGCATGTGTGGTGACAACCTCGTGGTATGGAAAAATTAGACCCTCACATAAAGTACATGTATGAGGATGTATAATACAAAGTCAACTACCTGGCAAGAAGTACAGGTCATAAGTGCTGAATATGAAAGATCAACGAAAATGCATGGTGCATTTTGAAGATAATGGCATGTATTGTTTCCAAAAGTGCACTGATTGATTTTGGAGGATTCAGGAAGGTTCCTAGCCAGAATGACTAGAGGGTTAAGGTTTTTAAGGAGAGTTTTTCTTTGAAATTTTCAAAGAAAAATTTTCACTAAATTCTCACTAAAAACATGCGCTGCAATTCCGATAAGGCTTATTCCATATTAGAACTTAAAAATTACACTTTTCTCATTTTAGTGTCAGATTAACGAAATGAGCTGGGCACTGCCCTGTATAGATATAGTTTTTGTCTTGATGAAAAGATCATTCTAGCTAGTCACTGCTGACATCAACACAGAAGAAAGCAGAACTATGACTCATGATCTGAAGCATTCGATACCCACTTGATTAAACCATAATCGCACACGTGTACCGGACTAGTGCCAGCGGCCAGGGCAAAATCAAATACCGTACCAAACGGATAACGTACGGACCCTCTTGGCTCGCTGCTATCCCGTGGTACATGGTAGAGATCTAGCTGTCAGCGCCGGTCACAGTCATGCCGGTGCACAATCTCGAGTAAAGAACATTTGTTTTAAATTAAATAAATATATAGTAACTTACGATTTATATGATCGTGTGATATCTGTTTGACGCAGTTCATTTCACACCACGTGGTGATATAACTTCATAAAATTAAATTTCTGCACTTTCTGCAACATTTTGTGTAAGACTCGATCTAACGACGCATTGCCATTGTGTACATAATAATGTAAACAACGTGTATGCATCACATGCACATTATACACTGGTATGGCCGGCTTGTATGTCTCGATCCCGCGTTTGTTTACGTGTACCTTGAAAACGTTACAGCGCCCTCTGTTGATCAACCCAAACTTCCCCAGGCCGGGGGGGGGGGGACTAAAGACCATTCCCAACGATCGACGATTTTGGCTGCACAGTACATGTTTGTTTTGAGTTTATTACTGTTGTTTTTGTTTGTTATTTCTACATTCACATACTTGTTCAGCTGATGGTGTATTATTGTATTTGTTCGGTTGTTCACCTTGTGGGAGAGTGATGGGATGAGGTATCCCGTGTCTGATCTGTCATAAAATTATTCATCCGTAGATAAATTGACTCAGTGACTTGAAATCAATGAAGACGATTTGGGAGGGGTGAGGGCAGGGCCGTAGCCAGGGTATGATAGCCCCCCCACCCCCCCCCCCTCCCCCCAATATCGAGTTTCAGTCAGTAAATCGTGCCTCAGTTGCCAAAATTGAGCCCCAGTCGGCAAATTGGGGGGATTTATTACGTCAACAACCCCCTCGTTTCTCACGCCTAACTATCCTCCCCCAAAAAGTATCACGCCAACCCACCCCCCTCAAAAGGTTTCACGACTAGCGCCCTTCCCCCGGCAAAATGGTTTTACATCCCTTTAATTCTCCATCCCCTTCAAAGATGGCCTGGTGAGGAAGGCCAACCCATCCACCTTTACATGTATTCCTTTAAGCCTGTATTTTTCATAGGCTCTAGGAATGTCATGGTCTGATTATTACACCGGGAGATGCCTTCATTAGCAAGGCCAGGATATCTAAGGATGTCATTGAGTTTGGGTAGCATGATAAGCTTGAAACTGGTGGTATGGGGTTTTATCCAGCTCACTCCTATACCTTCGACCCTAACCTGTTGAAGTGATGATCCGTGTTTTTAAAAATAGCAGTTGGAATTGCGCGCAAGAAATATAGTTTTGTGAATCTACATTCCCTGCATTTGCAAGCCTTTTTCCAAAATAAAAATCCCGAAATTAAAAACCAATCATATCTTATTCGAGAGGTCCCGCAAAACTATCGTGCAAGTGCCGAACTGTACAACGCAAACAGCGCCACCTGTTGAGAATACATATTTTTGTAAAGAGCAAAACTATTCCACCTGCTGTTTAAAATGGTTTCTCCTAATTGAAAGATATGTAATTAAATTATATATGGATGATACATTTAGAAAGTACCAATATATATTACAAGTTTGAATTTGTTTTATTTCTTGCAAATTATAAAAAAATAAAATGTGAACAGTTTCGTATAATTGATTATTTAAATGAAACCATAGTATAGAGGGGTTTAGTTATGGTACACGCAAACATTGTGAGGCGCGCCATTTCATTAGCTAGCTGGCATGTGCATGGCCTGCTGGCGGCGCTACTTATACAATTCAAGTAGTAAAAACAAACTTAACAAGCAGTAGCTAGCTAGCTAGCTAGCTGTGGTTATACCGCGTACCGGTGGCTGCTGCACTGTATAGCTGTCACGTCTGTTCTTGCTGCTGGCTGGACACGCACGTCTTTTTCCTGGAGTAGGCAACTGTAAAACTGTTGCATGTTCGTCGTTTGACAGGTGAATATTTATTCTTCTGATGAATCGTATAATTTTATGATAAATTAGCCTTGAGTATGACTATCGATATTGAAATTAAATAACTTATTACTGTCATGACTAGTACTGGTAGTGATACTGTCTGTGTGGTAGTGAATAGTATTCGACCAACCTCCATTAGGGAGTGCGGCACTTTTCATGTTTTTTTTAGGAACCCCACAAGTGTACTACCATTGGAAAGGGATTCTCAAGAGAAATCCAATGGTGTAAAAATCAGCTCAATAACTGGAAGTATAATGAAGTTATTGTTATTTAAAGCCTCAAAATTAGGCATTTTCAGTCCGTCAGTTTTTCACTTACGCAGGATATTCATGTCACGAAACTTTCTGCTGTAGCCATTAAGAAATTAACAAGATGGTCTTTTAAGTTAACCATAGGCATAGATGTCATAGATTACAATGATCTGGAGGTCTCCTTTCTTGTGAAATCAGCTTTGATATTTCAAATCATTAACCTAGTAACAGACTAGGCCCTTTTGCTTACACATAGCCCAAATCCTCCTATATCCTTCAGTATTAGAGAGTCAAAAGCTCAAAGTACCCAAATCCTTCTAAATCCTCCTGGTTTTTCTTAATATGGCCAACTGCCCAAATCCTTCCAGATCCTCCTGTGACAGAATGGTTATAAAATTACCCTCAAACAAATGGAAGTGCCCTACTACATATGACCTTTTCATACCAGGACAATGGTCATAGAAATTCCATTGGTGTGCACACTAAGCATATTTCATTTTATCGCCTTCACGATTGAATGCATTATACTTGGCCATACACATCAATAGGGCGCCCTCCCATCACTTGCGTTCCGTTTTTATCTGGGGGCCGCTTTATGCAAATTACGATTTCAGGTCTTGCGTAAGCTGAACAGGGCTTGCTCTGGCCAGGCTGGGGATTTGGCAAGCTGCCCAATTCGGGTCGCGGGCTCTTTCAGGAGTGGCCAGCGCTTTGCTTTTATCGCTATGGGGGTCAGCTTCAACCAATTAGGCTGCCCAAAAAATGTTCAGGGAAAACTTTGTGATCGGGCGCCAAGTTGTGAATTTCATTTTCGTTGCAGCTTTCCATTAGACGGGATCATCAACCCGCCTCCACCCCTGCACCAACCCAATTTTAAAGTAGTTCCAACATGGAGAAAGGAAATACAGTGTTTCCTTCCTCCATGGTTCCAACAACGCTCCAGGCGTTATTCATGGGACAAGGACTGCCACTGCCTCATTTTGTTAAATTTTCCTGTAAAATGAAAGCCGAAAATTGTAAGCATAGTTTCAGCTCCCGATAGTCCAACGGGGCTATTCCAGCCGCGGGTACAAGCGGTGGAATCGAACAGTGCATTTACGGCTAAAATGTAATGTTGACTTAATTGTCAATAATTATTCACTGTATTTTATTTGTTGGCAAGCTGCCAGGTTCTGACTTGTTGGCAAGCTGCCATGGGGGTCTGATCAGCCCATTACAAGTCTTAAATTTTGGGGCAAGCGTGCCCGTGTTTGTATAGGGCAAGCATGCCCTATTTGTTTCATGTAAGTGGTCCCGTGGGCAATGGTGCCCGTCTTTTGGCAAACATTTTTGATTCAGGCAGATGCCCAGTTCTTGAAATAAAAGCAGTAGTTAGCTGCGACAAAATGTCATCAGTGAGTTCATTGTCGATTGTGTATTTGTCCGAGTATAAATATGTGTTTCTTATCAGTAATACATAAACATACAATGCCTAGGGACCCCCAGCACTGACCCCTTGACCCAATAGACCCACTTAACTTGTTACACTTACCTTGCCAATAATCAAACAAAAAATTGTTTAGGCTACATCACATTCCCCTCCCCCAGCAGCCCAAATCCTTCTGAATCCCATTTTGGCCAAGCTGCATAAGACCCTAATCCTTCTCTTTCCTCTTATGTCAAATACAGCCTGATGGCCCAATTCCTTCTAAATCCTCTAATAGCAGAAACCCACTATGGCCCAAATCCTTCTGGATCCTCCTCCACTGAAAAGTCCTAATAGCCCCAATCCTTCGGAATCCTTCACTTTGGCAAAGAGGATATAGAAGGATTTGGGCTGGTTAGGGTTAATAAAAACTTAAGATGTTATTATTATACATGCCGACCCACAAGCCAAGACTGCAATGCATAGAGACAGATAGTAGTCGTGACAATACAATGTCACACATTTATTTTCATGTTGGCAACAACTTAATCCATATTGAGTACAATAGTACATTACAGATTATTAATATTAAGCACAGTTGACAATATGTTAAGTGTAAATTACAGTTTGACAGAATTTATACATTGAAACTTGGCATAATAATAATAATAATAATAATAATAATAACAATAATAACAATAATAACAATAATAACAATAATAATAATAATAATAATAATAATAATAATAATAATAATAATAATAATAATAACAATAATAACAATAATAACAATAATAACAATAATAATAATAATAATAATAATAATAATAAAGTTAGTATTTATAATGCGCACATATCCACCAAGAAGTGCTCAAGGTGCTAAAGTTATTACCAACATGAGAAAAAATGAAATATAATGCTTTTATATTTTTCCCCTATGACAGACAAAGACTTAGACATGACAAGGACATGAAACAGACATGTGAGTCCTGACTAATAAATAATTCATAACAATAATCACTTTTATTTTGTTTATGTTTTTTAAACGAATCGTCACGATCAGAGCCTGACTTTCAACAGGGCATAAAATCGATGTTCTAGTTTAAGATGAACACAGTGACTGAAAATTAACGGCTCATTTATGCAACAGCAATGGTAATATGACCTTTATCATGTGGGGTATTATGGCAGTCACTGAGTTCATCTAAAACTAGCATTCCGATTCCATGCCCTATTGATCATGAAGATACTGCCCCTTTAAACTGCATTTTATATACATATTTTTAAAATATTGTTTAAGTTTTTTTTTAGAATGAACTAAGCGTAAAAGGTTTTTTAGATCCGGTTTAAGATGATTCCAAAATATAATCCATGTGCCCATGAGAAAACACACTGTTTTTACATAATGATGTTCTGTTATATTGTAAAGATTACCCTTCGATGCACCACGGGTGCCAAATGTTCATCGATATAGGCAAGCCACACCGAGTCTTGCTCTTCACTTCATCATCTGACCCAGAGTTGGACATAATCTGTATTTTGGTATAAAATAAAATTTAATTATTAATTGTACCTAACATTAACATGGTCATGGGCCTTGAAAATAGGCTCTGTAGGTCAGTGTTCATAGTTTTGTCATGAAATATTCCTCATCATTAAAACCATGGTTGGAAGGAAATTCCTCCATTTTAAAACAAAAATTAACAAATAATAAAATATAATCTAAATTTTGAATGTTCACATTGTAAAAGAAAGTCTTGTAAAATCCAGTGCAGTATGCCCTGCATAGTGCATGGAGAAAATTCCTCCATGCATAGTGCAAGTGGACTTGCACTTGCACCTCTGATAAATCCAACCATGTTTTTTTGCAGTTTGCCATAAGACATCCCCATCAAAATTGCCCGTGCGGCACTAATGCGTCATCATTTTTCAAAAAAAACCAAACTGCCCCGTCTTGCTGAATGTTCAAACTTTCAGAAAAGCATAATTTCATATAGGTTTCATCAAATCTTTATACATATATGTATTTTGAGGTTTTTTTAAACTAAAAAATCGGTAGAAAACTGTTCCTTTTTTAGCCTTTGGTAAATGGACAAAATAACAACACTCTGCACTGACAAAACTCACCGTGTCACATATATATCAAAATGAAGTTTGTTTTCGTCTACAAGATGATGACATCATCTTTCCAAACCCGGTTAAATCTCGTGAGATATTAGCCTACAACGCGACTATGTTTCGTGACGTCAAATCAAGATGGCCCCGCCCAGGAGTTCACGTATCGCTAAGTGGCTCTGATCATGTGGCATTTTCCTCAAATATTTCAACAAATAAACGATGCCAATGGGGGTAATAAATAGCACAAATGAAAAGATGAATCTTTCAACTTCCCAAATGTTGTTTAAAATATTACATTTGATGCACAGAAACGACAAAAAAAGGCATATTAAAAATAGCTATTTTTACACGGTGATAGATATAAATCTGAAAACAGTCATTTTGCTGCACTCCCTACCTCCATGATATGACTGACCGGAGCTAATACATCTTGACCCTTGACAACTTGACACGGACAACTCCACCCAATTTATCGTTGCATAGAAGTGGATCATCGTTTCCCTCAAAAAAAGATTGATCACTAGGCTTATTCTAGCACCCAGTATGTCTCAAATTCTAGCACACAATCATTTCCCCCGTAATACACTCACTGGCAAAATTAGTTTTTTATGAATTGAAGTTTAATGTCAATTCATGCGACGGTGTGTAAGTGCTTTGACGCGCTCTTGTTTAACATTGTGCATGTAACTTAGTCGTCGGTATGACATGACATTTGCAGACAACATCTATACCAAATAAAATATAGAATGGGATAAGGTTTGGGATATATTTAACTCTTGGAAAATCCTTTTTAGAATGTAGTAAATACTAGTTATAGTAAATATACCTAATCGCCAGGAAAAATATAATGTTAAATAAAAAGAAGTGTGTAAAAATTTTAAATATTAGTCCTATATTTTATTGAATGCGTCCTATATTTTATTGAATGCCATTTAAATGATAAAACATAAAAAGGCCTATAAAATCAATGCGATAATAGGCAAAAGCATATAATTAGGCCTTACACATTTTTAAAACGTTCATGCCCATTGCTGGTGCCGGCTTTTCCCTCTCCACTGTGGACGAATGCGAGATATAAAATTATAGATTTAAAATTATTAAAAAATTATTACAGAAGGGCAATTCCATGTAATAATGATAAAGTGGACATGACCTTCAAATTTAAAGGCAATCAATCATCTTATTTTGTTGTTTATACCTCAAAGTTTGTAGAACAAGTGAAAATTCTTAATTTTTATTTGTATATTTTGAGAAATGATCATTTGAAGTGGAATGATGTGCAGACTCAAATATTTTTCCAAAAAATGTGTTGATTTGGTATTTGTCCTCTTAGTTAATTGATAGGTGATAGCCCATCGAAATTTTGATTTCCTACATGCATGGCACCAACACTTATATTTAAAAAAAACTTTGTGCATATCTAGTCACGTAAAGTTTTCAGAAAGCATGATATCAGACACTTGAGGGTAATGTAACGTGAGTAACCAAAAACATGATTTTTTTTATAGTTGAACTTTTCCTTTGATTCAAAATCTGACAACTGGAATTTTCTTCCTACTCATGATCTCTAATATGAAACCAGTTTAATAAATTATCTTTATACAAACACTTTAAGAATATGAGGGAATGAAAATGGTAACGTGAGTAACTATGTAACGTGAGTAACCGGTTTTGTAACGTTAGTAACCATGATAATCGTGTCAATAAAGTGGTAAACATATGTTTTACATGTATGTGAATGAATGAAAGTGTGGTAATGACTGGGTGAATATCATTTTACAATATAAAGGCTAGTTTTAAGGAATTTACCCATCATGCATTGCATTTTCTTCTTAACCAGTTCGTGTCGGAGGCCCTGTATACACGAAATTTTTTTTTGCACCACGGATCGGAGAGCGTCTAAACACGCCATAGGAAACTCCGATATATTTGTATGCATGCTCAGTTGAGCCACGCGTGTACGGTGACATGCTCGGAAGACGTGGCCACGAGCTGTGGAAGCTTCCATTAACGTGTGTGTGGGAAAAAGAAATCTGCACAGGGGCCCAGAAAAACTTTTTTATTCCCGACGCAAACTGGTTAAACACATGGTATTATCTACATGCGCACATATGCAACAACTTTTTGTAGTCTGTATTGATTTGAACTAGTCCATCTTTACCAGTAAATCATTTAATTAGGTATAATTGAATATTATTTTTTATGCATTCTTTATGTTTTTTCTTTATGACAGTAATTAAACTAAAAAAAGTTAAAGAAAAGTGAGGCAAAGATACATGTACATGTACAATGCAGAAGGTTCATACAAATATGCATACAATTATATATACATACGTGTACATTTACGTGTACATCAGTCCAACCCTTCTTTCATCATCTAGTCAAAAAGTGTTTTGGCTGTTCTTTTGGATGTTTTCTTTAATGAAGCTACACGTACATATAAGAGGAAAGCATCTCTTAGTACACTCTTAGCTGGTACATGTATGTGATGCAAATGTCTATAACATAACATACACGTACATATGTATGTACACATGTACACACGTCTATTAACACAGATCTACAGTGTATGCACCTGCAGTTGCTTATAACCGTGGCCACTTCAAATGTTCTATGAAGCTTTAGGAAATGGACATGAAGCAATTTGAGAACAATTTTTTTTAATTCTTGGACTGTGTTAATCAACTCTGATTTCCAAGTACATTTACTTAGTTGCACTGTTGCAGTAACTAACATGGATGCAGTTTTTAACTAAAACATAGAGATTGACTTTAACATGTTTCCAACAATTTATGGATTTGAACTGAAAAAGCAAATAAGTTTACTTTTAAATAAGTTTACTTTGTTAATTGTTTCCAGTAGATTAAGGAAATGGAACAATTCTTGTTTGAGAAATTGAAAGGAAATAATCTTCACTTGACTACATTGCAACATTTGGCATTGTTAGTGTTATGTAATTAATCTAAAAGTGAAAAACTAACTAATTTTACCAAAACATAAATTTTTGGGGCCATAATTGACATAAAAAGTAAGCATTATAAGCTAGAATTGTTTGATAAACACATTTAAGCTAAAATTTAGTGAGCACCATTGTGAATTTATGGTCTTCTTACAGAGGGACAAACTGTAACGTGAGTAACCGTAACGTGAGTAACCATTTATTTTGTCAATTCCCTGAAAATCTTCAATAATAAAATATTTTGTTCACACCTACATGTAATACATGTACATGTACATGTATGTGTACCACTAGGTAAGGTATATCAACCATATAACACTTAGTTCCAAGAATACTTGGTACATGTATGAGGACACTTTTTGAATAAAGCCAGTTGACGTTTTATGCATACCCTCCGAAAAATGTAACGTGAGTAACCAGCACTTTTTCTCATATGTATAACAATTTTTTTTAATTATTATTTTATGCTGAGTAAGGTCTGGGCATAATGTAAAGTCTACATGTACTATGAAAAAAACTGATGAGTGAAATTTATAAAGGAAATTATGGCATTAAGAGTGGGCCTAATACCTACAAAATGTAACATGAGTAACCGTGGAATTGCCCTGAATCGGAACATCCTTGATTTTCCTTACTCTACGATTTCATTATGATTTCACTATGATTTAATTATAAATAGAAAGGAAAACTTTTCTTTGAAAAGTGAATATAATTGTGTCTTAAGCTTGATTTAACGTTAATAGTAGTGCCTAAATGACATTATTTACTGTTTGGTCATGCTTCTTATTTTGAAAAATGTGTAATGATCTGATGAAAAAAAAAAAATGTTTGGAAAATGCCATCAAAATAACAACACTATTTGGCCTGTGTGTTGGAAATGCATCCCTTTCTGGCAAATTTCAGCCCTTTTTCATTCAAATTAATACCTGACTCATTCAGCAAAAAGATACATTCAAATTCATAATTTGCGCATTCTATCGTCATTTAACCCAAGCGCATTGTGAATTTGACATCAGCGCGAGCAAAAAAAGGGGGTCGAGTTGTCACAAATGATCAAGTTGTCACGAGAGTCGACTTGTCTCGTAGGTCAAGTTGTCACAAAGATCGAGTTGTCATGAGGGTTAAGTTGTCACAAGGGTTGAGTTGTCTCATGGGTCGAGTTGTCACAAGTGTCGAGTTGTCACGGGTCGAGTCTATAAGAAAATCCAGCTTGGCTTCTTGACTCTTTCATGGTAAAATAAATTAAGAAAATCCTCTGTGATACATGTACATGGCCCAGGGCCAGGGACCCTCCCTGCATGCATGGAGCAATAAACAGTGTCCACTGATCCAAGCACTGACCTTGCAATCACTACAACAAACATGGATGTACATGTACATTGTACCATGGAAAGGCAAGTATGCCTAATAACCTCAATCCTCCAAAATCATATTTTGGACAGACCAACATATACCATGTACATGTACATGTAACCTCAATCTTCCATTTTCATCCAGTGTCAAATATAGTCTGATTATAACCTCAATCCTCCATAATCCACCAAGCAAATAATCACATCTGCCCTCAATCCTTCAAAATCCTTCACCACTGCAATTTCCACATAACCTCAATCCTTCAAAATTCTTTACTTTGGCAAAGAGGATTTTGGAGGATTTGGGAAGGTTAGGGATAAAGAATGTTGGGAAAGAATGTTGAACCCAACCACCACCACTTGTGCACAATGTCTAAACAATTTTTAGCAGATGACAAAATGGCCAACATCTCACTGGATGTGCATAAATTCATTGCTTAAAATCTCACTTGACTACACACTTTCCTTAAGTGTGTCCTCTGCCATCTTTTAAAGGAAAATTTGTGACATTTGTCATATTTGGATAGAAAAGTGGCTGTTGTATTCTACATTCTTTCGGATATGGACCCCATTTTCTGATCATCGTGCATAAAGTAGTATACATGTTTTTAATAATTTTATTACTATAGGAAGTAGCTTTAATTCCACGAATTTTTTTTTTGAACTAACATAGTAACAGCATTTCTTGAGTCATAGTGTTACATTATGAATGAAATTCAATAATGATCCACTGTACTTACATGTATACACAATTACCTATTGCCATCCTTCAATGACCCCATGCCAGGTCAAATTCCCATCTACTGAAACATTCCTGTGGGCATAAACAAAATGTACTGACTGTCATGGCTTTGATCTTCTTGAAGCTTCATACACTGCTTTATCATGTATTACTTACTACATATAGTAACCATACTTGTAATAGGGTCATTCCGTGCCAACTCATCTAAAATTTTGAAAATGTGACAGTGACCGACTCAGATTTTTTGGATAATTTTTTTAAACAATCCACTGTGGGTGTAATGAACTCCCACAAAATTTTGGCTTCCAAATCATTGTCGTTCTTAAGATGTGACCCCTCTAAACATTTTAGCCCCGCCCCTTTTTTCACACCCTACATGTATATTGGGTCGGTGAGTTTATGGCAAATTCAGAGGCCTATATATATCTCAAAATCTGGAAAAGATATTCCTCTGAAAATTGATATTTATGATGACTGGCACCCAAATTATCAGAATCTATTATCAAAAGTGGTATACAATATTTACTTTTTATGTTACAGGTCCTCAAAAACCTACATTTGTACTAACGTGAGGGACTTTTTGTCATTTTTGGCCACCCCCCCCCCCCTTTGTGCCCACATGAAATATCAGTTTGCTTTAATATTATACATGGGTAATGTCTAGGTACATGAGTTCCCCCAAGCAAGGAAAGACCATTCATTCCTTCACTGGGTGGTTGGCAGGGGTGGAAACATGGGTCCAGAGGTGAAAACGTCCAAAATATCCTTCATTCTATTGGATTTTTGGAGATGTGGGACATTACTCAAGGATTTGACAAAAAAATATTTCTGGAAACATTGTATCTAGGCTATGTCTATAAGAAAATCCAGCTTGGCTTCTTGACTCTTTCATGGTAAAATAAATTATTTTGTGAGATGGGTATTTTGCCTTATTTGTAGTACACGTTAACATATATAGACTTTTTGGAGAAGTTACAGGCTAACTCCTTACAATAATGATGATACTAACAATACCTTTAGTGCCCCAAAGCACAGTTTAAAGGGAAACATCACCCCAGTTTTGAAATAAAATTATGTGAAGGGTGTGATGTTTCATGGAGACTGTCTTTTTATTTTTTTATGATCGGTTGTTGCAATTGCAGAAAATGATGATTTTATTAAAAATCGCTTGCCGCGCCGCTGCCATTTTGTTGCGCTGATGTCTATTCATCCGGGACATTGTGACGCATTGACTGCACCAACAACCCGAAAGCGCCCTTTTCTTGAGGCATTACCGCACATGACTCACAACTGCACCAGTCCGTATTTTGCCTGCGTGCAGTCGGTCGCCCACTCGACCCAGGCAGCTGCACGCCTCGATGTTTTCCACGTCCATTGCGATATCGTTATTTCTGTTTTGTAGCTCTTCGTCCAGAAAACTTGGTTCAAAATCGTACGGAGATGGCCCTGATTCCATAATTTTGATACCCAGATTTCGTAAAAGCAAAGAAAAATACGTCGAAGGTGAGAGTAAACACGGGAGCTTGTGTTTGACCGTGAGAAATGATCGAGCACAATCGTCGGGCACCTTTCTACCGTGAGCACTATGTATGCTGATAGGTGCGTCTAGGCGTGATACTATCGCCACATGTCAGCTGTACACATACGCTTTTTCGCTGAGGTGCAGTCAGTACGTCATAATGTCCCGGATGTGGCGGGATTTTTAAACAACATGGACGCGCTCTATGAACAAGAATTTAAGAACACAATAGACCAGCATTTCGTTCTCGATAATGAAAATCGATCATTGCTCTGTGGATTATGTTCTTTACAATATGTCCTTTCAGAATAAATACAATTTTGGCGGGCCTGGAATTTCCCTTTAATGGACTTTTAATAGGCATACAAAGTACATACATTGCATGCTTACATGTGTACATTTAAAAACAATATACTTACTCTATATGTTCAATGTAAATCCTGCACCCATCAGTGAAGGAATGATTGGTCTTTCCTTGCTTGGGGGAACTCATGTGTATCTAGATATTACCCATAGCAAACTGACATTTCATGTGGGCACAAGGGGGGGGGGGCGCCGCAAAAATGACAAAAAGTCCCTCACATTAATACAAATGTAGGTAAGTAAATATACCACTTTTGATAATAGATTCTGATAATTTGGGTGCCAGTCATCATAAATAGGGGGCGGTACTAAAATGTTTCAGGGGTCATATCTTAAAAAACAACAAGGATTTGGGAGCCAAAATGTTGTGGGTGTTCATTACATCACCAGAGGATTGTTGAAAAAAATATCAACAAAATCTGAGCCGGTCACTGCCAACCCCCAGGTGAATTGGTACACAATGACCCAATACACTGTTCCAGTTACATGTATAGCCATAGTACCTGTTTTTAGCAATGCAACACACTACCTGTATGAAAGCCAAGCACTTGACCTACATTAAACAGCAACAATTGTCATGGAAAGACTTAATCCCTAAATTGGTTAATCTGTGCTGTTTGACTGACATGCTGGAACAGTGCATTGTACATTGTATGGGGCATTCAAGACTTCTAGATGAGCCCATGTTTACTGTTATGTAACACTAGGATACACAAAGGCTTTTTTTTCCTCAAAAAATATCATGACTATATATATTCTAAAATACAAAGTATATTGTCATTATGATTATTGTGGAAAATAATAAATATTTCACTTTAAAAACTACAACTTTGTGTTGAAGTATTTTTGACAATTGCCATGAAGTGAACATGTACTTGAACATCCAGTTTTGAGGTCAGTAAAGTTACAACATACCGTAGATCAAACGGTTAACTTCATTATTAATTATCTCAAACTATCTGTGACTGTTAAAACTCAATCCCCGTCCCCTTAAGTAAATAAAAAATACAAAAATAAAATCACTTTTGCAGTGTTTTGATTATTATCTAGACAAGCATCTCTTTATGCTAAGTCACTAATTAGATTGCACTTGTAATGGTATATATGCAAAAGAAGTCCATGGGATAAGTAATCAATCATTTTTTTTTATTGATGTTGAAGGGAATACTGTTTTGATAGATTTTGCCGCTACTTTGACCTCAAACCCAGACCTTCTGATTCACTTTGTGCAGATACAAATGTAGTTTCAGACTACAGGGTTTGGACACTGGAATGTTGTAGGGCACATTTTGGGGCCATTCCAAATTGAAGTCCCTCTGATTCGTATCATGTATATTTACCATATATATATATATATATATATATATATATATTTATGTGTGCCATATTAACAGCTGTGTGGCCCCCCTCCCCCCCCCCCCCCCCCAATGCATCTCTACTTCTTAGTCACAGTGGATCAGTCACAGGCAGAGGAGGACCCTGTTTTCTTTCTTCCTCATGATGTGATTTTGTCACTGGTCACACCTTTGTTAAATGTAGCCTTGGTAGTGTTTTGACTTTATGAGTAGTCCGCTATGAGTAGTCCAAAGTTGAACAATTTACTGCATGAATGCCTTGTAGTTATATTAAATTGCAGCTTGAGTTCAATTGTCCATACCTAAGGGATACTTAGACATGTCCACAACAAGTGTTGATTGTATTCATGGTGACAGATATTTTGATTTATTCAGTTATTAGAAATGCAATCAGCCATTAAATACATCATCAAACTGTTGTGTCTACATGTTATACTGTTAGTGTTAGCATTTAAAACACAGTAGAAACTTATACATGTTTTGATTGGTAAAGTTACACAATGAACAATTGCATCTGTGAAAGTCAATAGTTACATTATGTTAAACTTTAAAACCATACTAGGCGGGGTTCACAGAAGTCAACTTCACAGACCTGTTTAAAAAAAGCTGAAGATTTTTTAAGGAATATATTGCTTACAAATTTGAAACAGAAAACCAGCCAAAGTGTGTACATTTCTTATGAATGATTGACTGGTAACCAAACAAAAAACTGTTCAGCAAATATCACTGCTTAGTACTGGTACCTTGAGGTGCCTAACCCATGAGGTTGACCAGTTTTGTTCTAAATATTTAAAGTTCAGTGTACACAAAAAAGGATTGACTTTTGATGTTGATTCATTTTAGTATACCAAAAAGGTTTTGTTGGTTGTCACAAATTGCCACCTGCCTCCTACCATTACCTGCCTCTACCATTACCTGCCTCTACCATTCACTGTGCCCGTAAAACTTCCCATGATTTCTGTTGATGAATTTAAAAGGGGATTAGACTTAAATCAGTTACCTAGAAGTAATTTGTATAATTTACATTTCAAGGTTAAATTTGACATTACTAACATTATCGACGTGAGAAATTGATTGCTTGTCATTGAAGTGAAGTATTGGTTGATAAATTCAGGTTAGGCTTTGGGTCTTGAATTTAATGAACGTTGAGACTTAAACTACATGTACATGTAGCAGGTTACACTTTTGATAATGTCAAAAGAAATCACAGTGTAACGTAATACATCTTATTGCAGAGTTGTAAAGTTGATGATGGTATATAACATTCCTTGAAATATGTCTGTCCGAGATGCTTTCATTTGAATAAATTTGAATTAAATAATTTCTTGACTGAATTATTGACTTCCTCGGATGAACATTCCACATTAGAATGAATACACAAATTTGAATATATTTTCATTATTTTCTGCTTAACAACACAATCTGAAATTTTGACAGGTTGGTTGTTTAATACATCTACACTGTACATGTATGCTATCTTGATTAAATAAAGTATGCATATATGTATGCTATCTTGATTAAATAAAGTATGCATACTCATACTCATAGAAGCAGTTTACCAAAAGTGAAAACTCCTTTCAGAGGTAAGGTATAGGATTGATATTTAAAAATAACCAAATGATTCAATATTAATGTCAAACAGAACTTAATGAGTGTAAAGCCAACGGGATTGTTCTTTTCAATAAATACAATGTATGTTGGTTCTGTAATGTTTAAGAAAAGTTACATAATTTCCATTTTGAAGCACACTTTCCTAAATTCCACATTTGAATGTGTACAAAATATATGAATGCATTTTCACTATTTTCTGGTGAACGTAATAAGCTGAAACTTTTACAGGATGGTTGTTTATGTTTAATGTATATTTTTATTAGCCCTCCTACATGTACTTCTGGTACCTTTTTCATACAAGTTGATGCACCATTTGATGAAACCATTTGCTTTTGTGGTTTTGAATGGTGAAATAACTGTGTACAGTATTGATTCCCCCAAATGGTTTTGAATGGTACATGTACATGTAGGTCAGCTAATACAAAACCTTGTTTGGATCTTTCCAAATGGTAGTACAGCTAATACAAAACTTTGTTTGGATACTTCTAAGTGGTGAATCAATGGACCCTCTATGCATTTGAATGGATTTGAATGGTAGTAAAGCTTGCTACCAACACTGTTCAAATGGTATCACCATGTGTGTACAAAACCAATGGGCATTTTGGTAAGTGGAAATTTTTAATGGTTTCAAATGGTCAAACAGTAGGAGGGTTAAAAGAGTGTAAGCCTACTCATAGAGGTAATTTTGCCAACACTTTTCAATGTTGTACCATCCATTTATACATGTAGTTACTGAAGTTTTAAGTTTGACTTGACTAAGGTTTGAGACTGAAATTACTGTCAAAAGTTTGAGACAGAATTTACTGAAGTTTTTGAGACTTTAATTTACTGGTGTTTATAGGGAGATTCCCAAGTTATGGAGGTATACATCACCTGACAGATTAATTGTATTCTTTGTTTACCATTCCTACTTAGTATGTCCTCCTTTTCTCTAAGGTCAAATCTATAAAATGACAAAGTCTGCAAAAACATTCTGCCCTGACAGAAGCTCCTTGTATTGTACGGTAACTTCTTGGGTTGGGTTCTGCACTGATAGAAGCTCCTTGTATTGTACAGTAACTTCTTGGGTTGGGTTCTGCACTGATAGAAGCTCCTTGTATTGTACAGTAACTTCTTGGGTTGGGTTCTGCACTGATAGAAGCTCCTTGTATTGTACAGTAACTTCTTGGGTTGGGTTCTGCACTGATAGAAGCTCCTTGTATTGTACAGTAACTTCTTGGGTTGGGTTCTGCACTGATAGAAGCTCCTTGTATTGTACAGTAACTTCTTGGGTTGGGTTCTGCACTGATAGAAGCTCCTTGTATTGTACAGTAACTTCTTGGGTTGGGTTCTGCACTGATAGAAGCTCCTTGTATTGTACAGTAACTTCTTGGGTTGGGTTCTGCACTGATAGAAGCTCCTTGTATTGTACAGTAACTTCTTGGGTTGGGTTCTGCACTGATAGAAGCTCCTTGTATTGTACAGTAACTTCTTGGGTTGGGTTCTGCACTGATAGAAGCTCCTTGTATTGTACAGTAACTTCTTGGGTTGGGTTCTGCACTGATAGAAGCTCCTTGTATTGTACAGTAACTTCTTGGGTTGGGTTCTGCACTGATAGAAGCTCCTTGTATTGTACGGTAACTTCTTGGGTTGGGTTCTGCACTGATAGAAGCTCCTTGTATTGTACGGTAACTTCTTGGGTTGGGTTCTGCACACCATTTTGTTCTTGGGACCAACAATCTGGAACAACCTCCCACCTACTTATTACAGGTATTTCCTCTCTTCCTGTTTTCAAGCGTTCTGTCAAACATTTTCTTCTTGGCTAATAAAGTGATGATCGTACATGTATCTCTGAATGTTTTTATTGATTTGTCTTGTATGAATAAGACTTGTGTTCAATTTATCTTCAGGTACCCTCAATCCCACCTCTAAAAGTCAGTTCTCTCTCTGCCAGCCTGAACAAAGCTACTTGTATTATCCAGTGTTTTGTCCTCATTTTAAGTCCTGTGTTTTTTGTGTTTTATAATTATAACCTTCTTGATACTTGCCAATGATAAAGTCAGAAATGCCCCTTGTCAACACTAGCTTCTGTTTTCTATTTATGCCCAGGTTTCGTCTACTGCCCTTATTGCTTCTCCATTAGAAACAGTAACACATGGTGTTATCGCAAACCAAAACGATAATGATATATACAATTGCACTGACAAAGCTTGGGTGATAACATGATAATATGGAATATCGTGATCATACATGTACCTTTTTTATTCGATTACGATATCCAGATGTTATTGAGATATTGGTAAATTGCGATTAAAAATGTATATCGATTAAAAACAAATATTGCGATTGTGAGATAAGCCATGGAAATAAAATTAGGCCAGTCTTTTCAACTTTCTGAAGTGAGAAACAAAAGATCACAAAGGTACATACACAGAAGTACATACACAGATACACTTGCCAATGATAGAAACGAATGCAAACGAATTTGCCAATGTCCGTGGTGCACGCGCGAACGGTGTGGTTGCACGTGTCTCGCAGCTTTATTGTGATGCTTGCGATTTATCGTGATGCTTGTAGAGGGGTTATCGGCTCTAAAGCAATCATGTGTGAATGAAAAAATAATCGCGATACTATCAAAAATCGCAATATATGTTTGACAATATATCGTGGATGAAAAAAAAAAAGATATCGCCCAAGCCTAGCATTGACTAGTATTTTCACTCTACCATTGGCACCTACAAAGGGTCATCAATACAAGCCCCATAGGTTTCTAGATGGCCCTCCAGCCTCCGCTCATGAATTGTTATTTTATCAATGTAACCATTGTGACCATTTTGATGTATGAGTGGAAAACGTAAGAAAAAACAAAAGAAAAAAAAGAACAGTTGAAAACATTTGATTGTCTAAGCTCCTTACTCCTCAACTTTTCAAACATGTGCAAATGGTTATGAATATTGATGTGTGATATGTACCTCTCATCCCCTCTCCAGCCCCATTGACGTGTGTGTTATAAATAGCCAATAGTTTCATGGAAGCCCAAGTGTAACATAATGAGGGTGCTGAATTTCTTTTATGGAGATTAAATTTGATGTGATGCACAGTGTACTGACATTTACTGAAGATATTTAGAGGATCACATACATGTGTACTAGATCACAATGCCATCTTGACACAGATGTGATTGCTGACAGTGTAAATGATTTGCACATTCATTGGACTGCTCATTTGAATTTTTTTTTATATTACAGCACAATTCATCATGTTGTACATTTATAACTTTGCGTACATGTACATGTATGCTTTAATCAGAAGTTAGTTATTCTGCAAAGTACTGTTATGAGGTGTACGGGTAGTTCTATTGGTCAATAATACAATAGGGTACATGATACAAAACAACAATGTCCAGTACCTGTTTTTTTTTAATTAATGGAATTCTTGTACTTGGGGGGGGGGGGGGGGGGATAGTATTACATGTACATGTTGTAGTTCGCTTTACAAGAAGTACAGTTCCTTGACCAAACAAAAGTTGGGCCAAAATTCTCATACCTTTTTTCAATTCTGGAAAGTGAATGGTGTGTGGGTGTTAATGGAGGACAATGTGTACCTTCATCATCTACATGTACACATCACTTTAAACACTCACTCAACAAATGCCCATTTCCCAAAGAGCAAGCGCTGATAGATTTCACTCATGCTGTAATGTAATTGCTAAGCACTCTATATATTGGACAGCGTTCAATGACCCAGTCAACATTTTAGAATGAATTCAGGCAAATGAAATTTGTCCACAATGCATAAGAAAGAGACACGACGTGTGTACATTGTTAAACTTCAGACTTTACTTTTATTCTTGATATTATTGTGGTAATGAAATCAATTACCAAGGATTCTGCGAAAGTACCTATAGCACTGTACTGTAGCCCCTGAAAAAGTTGATGAAGACATGTTTAGTTTTAGATATGGGAGAAAAACACCAGCCAAAAATATAGGGAAAACGCACATAATCAGGTAGGGACTGAAAACCCAATGGACATGTTAGCTTGGGTCTAAGTGGGATTGGAATCCTGGGTCCACAGATATGAAAGGCAACATGATCTCTATCACCGTCAACGTATTAGTTTAAAAATTGATGATCCCAATTTGTTATTCATTGTAAACAGGACATCCTAATGTTAAACTTATTTCAAGTACTGTACAATGTACATCAGAGTATTCATTTACCAAACAGGGTATCCAGAAGATGGCCATACATTATACATACTACATGCTATGATATCACATACATTTGTTTGTTAATGTGTGATAACATCAAACAATTATCACAGTGAATGTATGTGTATGCTTGTGATAGTTTTGGAAGTTTCTGATTGGGTCAACTTCTCACAGTGTTTCAAATGTCCCCCAATTGAACTACTTTGGTTGAATGTAACCTTCTTGGGGCACCTGGAATTAGAAAGTAAAACTGGCACAATGACATAAAGTGGTCCCTTTAGAGGGCCCTTGGTAAATACCAGTTGAGCTGAAACAGCCTTTGCATACATACCATTACTACACCAGGGTATGTGTTGGTAAATTTCCACAGTACAGTCTTTGAAGTACATGTACACATGTAGGTTTGGCTGTTGGTCACCAGTGCAGCTACCTCTACTCACAAGATTTACACATAATATGGAACACTGTGAAATACTAACTTGATCCATCAGAGTATATGTGAAGTAGTGCCAACACATGTCCCGGTGTACCTCTGGGACTCCATTGAATATCCTTAGAGTGTGAATAAACCAAAGACTTTAAATGCTAAACCCAGAAATACATGTAGGCATGTAGACTGGTTGTAAATCAACTAAAGAGCTTGCATGTGGTACCTCACAGATCTTCTAGATCAAACAACATGTAGCTCTGCATATGATGTGTATCCTCCATTTACCCTAAATGATGCACCTAAGGTTATATAATCAACTGGACAGTAACTTACAAATGAAATTAGAAATTCGGTGTTTCAGTTTGTTTCAGTGAAGGATTCTCTTGTAAAATGCTGAATTTCAATGCGTGATCATACACGTGGATGTCTGGAGCGCCAGTTTTTGAGACGCACAGAATTGTGGTCATCAAAGAATTGATGTTGGTATAACTCACCACTGTAACAGTTTATGGGGGCACAGAAAATGTACCCAAGAAAAAAAACGGTTGAATCATGCTTCGTCCATTCCAAATGGTTGTCAAATTACTCATGTATACATTTAAATTCTTGTAAATAAAATTTTAGTTTTTACAGTTTTTAACGGAAACTTTCACGGTTGGTTAACCGCAAGTCTGCACCTGTGACGGCCACACACACTAGATATAGTCGGCAAATGGCAATGTGTATTTTCAATCAAAAAGCATCAATAAACTTCCCGCAATGATTGTTTAATTACCAATTTGAGGAAAGTCCAGAAACTCTAGGACAACAAAATGGGTGGAAAATTCATCTGAAATTGTTGGTCGTATTTTTTAAATATTGGTTTCGGTGAGTCGGTTAACAAATTTCTAAATGGTTAGTGCACTTTCAGTCGGTTAACCGTTCTTGTAATAAAATGATATCATTTGGAGAAGCTCTTAAAACTTTTAATCAATATTCTTAAAAGACCAATAAAATGGAATGTGGTTATAATTTGTGCAAAAGGTACTTTGAAACATTCAAATGTGTAAAAATGCAGTTAACATTTTGTCAAGTAATAGATTTCTTTTCATTTTCTC
The DNA here is from genome assembly GCA_029582265.1 of Zoroaster sp. YZ-2022. Classification (NCBI taxonomy): domain Eukaryota; kingdom Metazoa; phylum Echinodermata; class Asteroidea; order Forcipulatida; family Zoroasteridae; genus Zoroaster; species Zoroaster sp. YZ-2022. The sequence continues at coordinate 50,538,372 of CM055820.1, forward strand.
AATAATTTTCCATTACTGACCAAATAAACATCAACGAATTAAGTAGTCTTTGTTCTTTGAGGATCAGTATTTCTATCAAAAATCAATGCAAATGCAAAGCATTCATATGTTTTGGTTTCCACTGACAAAAGCTCGTTGACTGCATAATATAGAACAATAAAATCACAGATGCTCATGAAATAAATTGAGGTCATGTACATGTACACTGTACATCCCTTAATCAGGCCTGTGATTTCTTAGGATTTTTCCTGATATCAAGATTTTTACTATCTCCCTTTGCCTCATAATTTTCTTAAAAGAAAAGAAGTACAATATATATGTAGCCTCCAAGGAAAGAAAGAAGTACATGTAGCCTGCATTATGTCCAAACCTCTAGTTTCTTGTTTGTTGGGATATGGAGAGTCTGTAAATCCTCCAAAATTAAACATTCAGGAGGTTCAGAGGACTTTGTCCTCTAGACCAAAGGGAGACCCAGGCCTGCAACCCATTTTTCAGGATTTGTTACTTTTACTTAATATTTTTATATAGTCAAATAATGGTTTAAAACAACTTTTTCCACTTTCACAAGCACTAACTCTCCAGTAAATCATACAATTTCACAAATTTTTTGTAACAAGTATGACTTACATGTACGGGTTTATGCAACCAGTAGTACCCCCATAGTTTTGTAAATTTTCTGAGAAATGCTAAGCCAAAAGTAAGTGAGTCATTTCACAAGTGCAGTATACAGTGTACGTACATGGACGATACACGCATGGACGATACACGCATACATGTACTTGATGAATATATTAGTGCATGTTTTTATACTAGTACATGTACATAGCATATGTGCTTTAAAGGGAAAGTATGAATAAAGGTCGTAAAACAACTGCACTGTGAAATATTCAGCTCATTACATTGTGTTTATAACAAGAAAAAAAGTGAAAATGCATTGATACAGATAATTTTTTAAATTCTAATGGTCATTTTGAGAATACCACAGGTATACACTACATGTACGTGTACCTTTAACTTAATGTACAATTGTACAACTACAGTCTGTCAAAACTTATTACAAAACTTTGGCCGAGGTAAATGTACATGTACATTGAAACACAATCAAGGCTAACCATCTCAAAGTTGTTGCCCCAGGGTTTGTCTGAAAAAAAAGCCCTTCTAAGCCCCATTAAACTTTTTTTAAAGGGAAGATACATGTACAACATTGGTATTTGGTAATGTTCGTATATTTCAACCATCTAGTTTTCAAATTGTTTATAAAAACTAACCTGGGAATGTCTCTTTGTACATGTATTGGTACTCATGTTTTTAAGAACTGCCACATGTTACATGTATGTTTATATGTTGGACATAATAATTCACAGAGGCACACTGCATGGAGGCCAAGTGCAAATACTTGAGTACTGAAAGTGCATAATATACAAAGTCTTGAACTGTTGTCAGGTTGGGTCCCGCCAATGGTCCGACAGGAAGTTGTCATCACTACAGACAGTCATTATTAATTTGAGGAAACTACTAAACAGAAGCCAAATAATAAATAGCTATACAGTAGCTCCCCCAGGATCTTCCCAACTATATTTGGTGGAAGTAGCTGATTTATGATGAATCAGCAATATTTGATGACCTCTACTGGTCTTGAGGACAACTGTTGTGGGTGGAAAACATTTAATTAACTATAAGTGATTGGTGGTGGTTACAAACACCATTACTGTTTGGGTGCCCAACACATACATGTACATGTACATTTAGTCTCCACCGGTTTTACTTACAAGTTACTGTTTGTGAAATGTTTATGTAGAATATTGTATTTTTGTGAGACCAGCCTCATGACACTTAAATCTTCCATATTTTTGATAAGACACCATAAATTAACAAGGTATGGTAAGATGTACATGTACATGTGCTTAGGCACCCAATGTTGCAGTGTATTTAATTTTATAACAAGTGATTGGTTTAATTTTAAACCTACACAAATATGATTTGAAGCTTTGTATGAAAGAGGGGGTAATATTGAAATAAGGTTTGTGGATTATCTCTTCTATGAAGTGTAGCTCTGAGAAGATCCTGATCATCTGCTCTTTTCAGAATTACACTTCTTCATAGAAGAGATTATATCACATGGTGTATCCGGTCGGTGATGTGATGTAAATACCAAATTGTCAATTTTCTATTTCTTTTTTAGGAGTTCTAGTGTCATTTTATCTTGAGTAATACCAGGATTTGCTCTTCAGATCTATAGGTGAGTTCAGTAAGTTGTTACATGTAGCTTATACATGTTGTGTTTTTGTTTGTTCATGTTTGTTCATGTTTGATTTAATTAAAACCATTTATTTTGTATAGTTTTCCCTTTGAATGGTTATCCAGCATTTTGTTTTAATTGGTTAATAAAATGCATTTGTCTGGTTTCCCATTAGCCAATATACCAATCTAGATTTGGCACTAGTCTCCACCCCACCTCATAGTCCTCGCCCGGCCACCACAAAAACTTGGACATGTCTAGTCTTGTATCAAGACATTATTAAGAGAAATCTATCTGCAATACACATATGTTGGTACAGTGCGATATGAACACATGCACAAAATGTCTGGGCTCGAGGTGCAGTCAAGTTCTATAACCCTAACCCTGCCAGACGCAGCGCAGTGCATCAGGTGTAAAAGTCTGGTGCACTTTGATGCATTCAGCTGTCAACACCAGTGCATAAGCAGCCAAGTCTGTTTCTATTGAGAGCTGGTCCCATTGAACAATGCCAGAGTTGTATCCTGCTGGTTTGGTGACTACAGACTCTGAGGCAGTTCGGCCTTGAGATTTGTGACCTGATGGATTTTGCTGCACTGGGCAGTCAAGTCACTTTGACAAACGATGCAATCTGATGCATCTGGCAGGGTTTCTAGCCAAAATACCCTGGAGGGTTAGGGATAAGGTCCTTTTTCATTCAAGTTTGACACAGACTGCTAATTATTGCAGTTGTCCTGGTTAGCCTAAGTCATCAGTAAAATGAATTCTAGTGGTCGAGAATATCAGGGTAAGTGCATTGTATACATTTGTACTGAAATTGATTGTAAATAATGCAGTGTTTTCTGCTGCTTCAGTCAGCTGCACAGTGTCCACTGTCTCTACCTCCATCATGCTCCAACTATGGTACCTTAGTTTACAGCAAACCATTCTACCAGGCAGCCATCTGCATTGCGTCACTGTATTACTTCACATAGACCACATGGGATGAACTTAAAAATTTCGTGATCCCCATCACAGGACCACATAAAATTTGGAACATAGGAGTTTCAATGGTGCTGAATCTAATTATGATTGTTGCCAAGTTGTAAAATTGCACATGTATTTTAAAGATATTAGTTATTATTACTTTAATATTGATTAACCCTATGGGGGGTGCACAATATGTCCCCTAAGTGTATTTTTTTGCATTTATTTTTTCAATTTAAAAGATTTTTTTAAAAAGACATGTGATGGTTATTTGTCACATTATCATATCAGATGCATTATGGGAATTCATGGATTTTGTCTTTTTATTCTGTAATGTTGGGGTAATGAGTTTTCACAATGGAAGTTTCTTAATTTTTATGCCAAGGAAGGATAGAGAAATGTCACTTCATCCTCAGAAATGCATTCCAGGCCTCAAAAAGCTGACGTCCATGTTGATTTTCAAATGACAAAAATGTATGTTAACGTTTTTTCGCCTCAACTTGTGAAAATAATGGATGACAGCACCCCAACAATGACCCCAGGGGAAATCCTATGTCATTTTGTTTATTTTTATTTGCCAAAGAATACAGAAAATGTGACAGAAATAAGTTTTTTGGGCAAAAACACTTAAACACACCTTCTAGTGGTGACTTTTAGAAATTATTTTCACGTCGTCATGTAGGTTTTGCTGGAAGGAACATTCTTGCCAAGTTTAATGAAAATCGGCCGAGGACTTTGGAACATACAGAGGGGTGCATTATGAGGGTGCCCCTAGGCTTGGGCGGTTTTTCGGTAAAACCGAGTAGTCACAGTTTTTTCTTAAACTGACACCGAACCGAGGGATTTTTACTGAACCGAAATACATCCAAATTCGGTGTTGAAAAATCATCCGTTTTTGAAACCCAAAGCGGGGCAATTTATCCTGACAGTGGAGGCTTACTTTTACTGGTCCTCATTGTATCCTTGTTCTTCGCTGATGATTATTAAAGCAACGCGTTTCCCGTGATCATTAGGAACCCCGATGGATAAATCGATATCTAAAATCCTATTTGTAACACCTGTTTGGCCCACAACATACTTCAGTTTGGTACAGTCAACACATACAGTCCATTTTTGTAGTTTACATAGCACCGACATTCGTACAGGCAAGGTATAAAAATGAATATGCAACATAATGAACATATTCATGAGCAATCAAACGGCCAATAAGAACAATATAAATTTTCTAACATGCAAAGCTATCCAATCACGATGCACAGAAACAGGCAGGGCAATTCCATGGTTACTCACGTTACATTTTGTAGGTTTTAGGCCCACTCTTAATGCCATAAATTCCTTACTTACAAATTTCACTCATCAATTTTTTCATAGTAGTTGCATTATGCCCAGACCTTACTCAGCATAAAATAATAATTTAAAAAAATTGTTATAGGTACCCTACATATCAGTAAATGCGCTGGTTACTCACGTTACATTTTTCGGACATGCATAAAACGTCAACTGGCTTTATTCAAAAAGTGTCCTCATACCAAGTATTCTTGGAACTAAGTGTTATATGGTTGATATACCTTACCTAGTGGTACACATATTAGGTGTGAACAAAATATTTTATTATTGAAGATTTTCAGGGAATTGACAAAATAAATGGTTACTCACGTTACGGTTACTCACGTTACAGTTTGTCCCTCTGTAAGAAGACCATAAATCCACAATGGTGCTCACTAAATTTTAGCTTAAATGTGTTTATCAAACAATTCTAGCTTATATTATAATACATGTACTTAATTTATATGTCAATTATGGCCCCAAAAATTTACGTTTTGTTAAAATTAGTTAGTTTTTCACTTTTAGATTAATTACATTTACACTAACAATGCCAAATGTTGCAATGTAGTCAAGTGAAGATTATTTCCTTTCAATTTCTCAAACAAGAATTGTTCCACTTCCTTAATCTACTGGAAACAATTAACAAAGTAAACTTATTTAAAAGTAAACTTATTTACTTTTTCAGTTCAAATCCATAAATTGTTGGAAACATGTTAACCAGTTGACATCAGGAATATTTATTTTTTTCCGGTCCCCTGTGTGGGTTTATTTTCATTGAAAAATCTGGAAAAATTTCTAGCCATTAACCCTAACCCTGCCAGACGCAGCAAAGTGCATCAGGTAGAAAAGTCTGGTGCACTTTGATGGATTCAGCTGTCAACACCAGTGCATAAGCAGCCAAGTCTGTTTCTATTGAGAGCTGGTCCCATTGAACAATGCCAGAGTTGTATCCTGCTGCGTTTGGTGACCACAGACTCTGAGGCAGTTCGGCCTTGAGATTTGTGACCTGATGGATTTTGCTGCACTGGGCAGTCAAGTCACTTTGACAAACGATGCAATCTGTTGCGTCTGGCAGGGTTTCTAGCCAAAATACCCTGGAGGGTTAGGGTTAATAATTTTTTTTGTCAATGAAACTAAGTTCGGACACCCAAATAAACACCTTTACTCATTGACATTTTGAGAATTAAATGGCTAGTGGTTTAATTACGGTTGTGTTTGTTCAGCACAATTAGACCGTTGGCAAGCCCCGATGCAATGGCCTATTACTATTAGTGACCAGTGCCCGGTCGAAAAGACGGCATACCTGGAGAGAGATTGAATGCCTCGTAAACAATGGATATAAATCCCTCTTTACAAATCCCTGGCTGGTACGTCAAAGGAACAGGTCTTGGATAAAGCGATTAGGCAAAAATCAACGAAAAGAGTGAACTCGTTCAGTATTTGCAGTGCATTTTGTCCGGGGCCACCGAACCGTGACCCCATGGACTCCGAGAAACGATTGCGTGTATACAAGTCAGCCGCCACGACGGCACGCCACGTGTGGCGTGTTGACAAGTCTCCCGGTAACACACAAAAAAATCGGAATGCGTGTTTAGACGCTCTCCGATCCGCTGTCCAAAAAAAAATTGCGTGTATACACGACCTCCGAAGCGAACTGGTTAAAGTCAATCTCTGTTTTAGTTAAAAACTGCATCCATGTTAGTTACTGCAACAGTGCAACTAAGTAAATGTACTTGGAAATCAGAGTTGATTAACAGAGTCCAAGAATTAAAAAAATTGTTCTCAAATTGCTTCATGTCCATTTCCTAAAGCTTCATAGAACATTTGAAGTGGCCACGGTTATAAGCAACTGCAGGTGCATACACTGTAGATCTGTGTTAATAGACGTGTGTACACGTACGTGTATGTTATGTTATAGACATTTGCATCACATACACATACATGTACCAGCTAAGAGTGTACTAAGAGATGCTTTCCTCTTATGTACATGTAGCTTCATTAACCCTAACCCCCTGGCCCTTTTAGGTAGGATGCATCCTCAATCACACAAAATGCTACAAAATGTCTTCATAAAATTTGGAAGGTTCCTGAATACTCCAAAATCACCCAATATATTATACTGTATTTCGTGTGTAGTGTGCCCACTGCCTCAATCACACAAAATCACACATACCTGTACCCTTTGCCTTTATCCCTTTATTATGAACAAAAAATGTGAACTGGGGATGCGCAGCAGTTTGTACTCACATTTATAGGAAAGTTTAACAAAAAGTTATGTTATCTTATTTGAATATGAAAAGTAACTCACCTGGTATTGTATTCCTAAATTGATACATGGTGTGAAATGTATGCAAATAATACCATTTTATTATTACCAGTGCATAAAACTTACCTCAGTATAAATTGAATAGTCTGTTTGCTGGCCAAGTACAGTTGTATGAGTTGAAACAATACAAGTAGTTCCATGGAATATCTTACCTTTGCGATGCATTACAGCATGGAGCTATTCAACCACAACATAGCCATCCTATCTCAATCCTCCACAAAATCACACAGCACATGGCCATCCTACATGTATCTCAATCCTCCACAAAATCACACAGCACACATGTACATGTACATGTAGCACCTTCCTCAATCACCCAAAATCACCCAGCACATATATCTAGCATCCATCCTCAATCACACAAAATAACACAGAACAGATATAGCATCCTTCCTCAATCACACAAAATGCTCCAATACCTCATAGAGCATTTTGTGTGATGTGGGGTGGTTAGGGTTAAAGAAAACATCCAAAAGAACAGCCAAAACACTTTTTGACTAGATGATGAAAGAAGGGTTGGACTGATGTACACGTAAATGTACATGTACATGTATGTATATATATGCATGTACATGCATATTTGTATGAACCTTCTGCATTATACATATATGTACATGTATCTTTGCCTCACTTTTCTTTAACTTTTTTTAGTTTAATTACTGTCATAAAGAAAAAACATAAAGAATGCATAACAAATAATATTCAATTATATCTAAATGATTTACTGGTAAAGATGGACTAGCTAAAATCAATACGGACTTTACAAAAAGTTGTTGCATATGTGCGCATGTATTTAATACCATGTGTTTAAGAAGAAAGTGCAATGCATGATGGGTAAATTCCTTAAAACTAGCCTTTATATTGTAAAATGATATTCACCCAGTCATTACCACACTTTCATTCATTCACATACATGTAAAACATATGTTTACCACTTTATTGACACGATTATCATGGTTACTAACGTTACAAAACCGGTTACTCACGTTACATAGTTACTCACGTTACCATTTTCATTCCCTCATATTCTTAAAGTGTTTGTATAAAGATAATTTATTAAACTGGTTTCATATTAGAGATCATGAGTAGGAAGAAAATTCCAGTTGTCAGATTTTGAATCACAGGAAAAGTTCAACTATAAAAAAAAAATCATGTTTTTGGTTACTCACGTTACATTACCTGTGTGATATCCTGCTTTCTGAAAAATTTATGTGACTCGATATGCACAAAGCTTTTTTTAAATATAAGTGTTGGTGCCATGCATTTAGGAAATCAAAATTTCAATGGGCTATCACCTATCAATTAACTAAGAGGACAAATACCAAATCAACACATTTTTTGGAAAAATATTTGAGTCTGCACATCATTCCACTTCAAATGATCATTTCTCAAAATATACAAATAAAAATGAAAAATTTTCACTTCTACAAACTTTGAGGTATAAACAACAAAATAAGATGAGTGATTGCCTTTAAATTCAGATTTGAATTTTTGAAGGTCATGTCCACTTTATCATGGAATTCCCTGGCACGTGATCCTCAAACACACTGTGTACATGTACACTGCCCACACAGCCATCAGTACTACACGGTTGCACCATGGTCGCACGTGGTTTGTAAACTGTATGTACAATGTCATGTAATGTACATGTACAATGTACTGTGTAGAGTATTGCGTTCTCGTGATGGGGAATTTCCTTTAAAGTGTTTTTGTGCTGATAAATCTTTATGAGTTGAATTTCCCAATGCTAGTATATTTAAAAATGAAGAAATTATGGCCCAGTTTATACTAGTAAAAATTAATTAGGATTTAGTACAGTCTTTATGATTTTGACTAGCCCGCCGGACTACTTTGAAAGGCGTTTTACCCCGTCCGCCGCCATTTCAACTGGCATTTGGCTAGGCCAGCGGACTACCGTAATAATGTCAAACCCTGGTTTATGTTTCGTATCATACAAATTAATAACCAACAGTAGAATAGATAATAGTAGTTTTGTATTGCCCTCTGATTATATGGTGAAAAACATCAGTAAAATGTTATATAAGGACTTTTGTTAATAATTTTTCTTTTCTTAAAAAAAACCCAAAAAACAAATCACAGTAAAACCGAAAATCATGTTTTTTTCCCAGCGGTAAACCAGCTAGCCAAAAAATGAAAACCGCCCAAGCCTAGGTGCCCCCCCCCCCCCATAAAAAAAAATTACCTGGTCCTGATCTAGGTACATTAATAAAATGCAAAGTCTTTATTCTTTAAGTTATTGTAAGATTTATTTACAGCAAATCCATCTGAATGATATTCTAAAACATAAAAAAAAGTTTGATTTTACATTTTGAATGGTCAGCATTGTAATATTCCCAGTTTGGTCTTTATAAACATGCCTGCAGCAAAAACTGGGCTGAATTTCAAATGATGCAATGCTCTGTGGAGGCTGCCATGTTTGCTTGTATTTACCACACATTATTTTCAGAATATACATAATATGAACGAGGCTGATCAACATGGAATTTCATTGGTGGATTCCGGGTCTCAACGATGACGTAATGCGTATATTTCAGAGCTTTCTAATCACGAAATTGTCATCAAATTCAAATACATTTAGAGATAACGTACAACTTATATGACAAGCAACCTCGTGTTTTGACATTTTTATATTTATTTCCTCAATTATACATCAAAATTTCGTGGTCCAAAAGAGGGCATCATGGTTTGAAACAATTTCACTGTTCATCTAATGCTAAGCTTTGGAATTTATGTTCGCTGCCTCTGTTCTTAATCCTCTTGCCACCTGCTACAGTGTACCTGCTCACAGTAAATAAATATACCATAAGCATGAGCATCCCTCAAAAATGTACTTCTTGTTCTCTCGAGCAGAGTGTAAATTAAATAATTTATTTCTAATAATTTGATATGAGAAGGTTGGATGCCATCACAATGCCATATTAGAGACTACAAAACCCCAAGATACCTTTACATGCAGTGCTCATATGAGCTGATAACTTGTGTCCTTTATTCCTCTGAGAAAAGGGCACACTTCATTTAAGCGTCATGACTACAAGTACACTTTATACATGTAATGAGCGAGCTTATAAGATTGCATTTTGTCATTTGCTGACACAGTGAAGTCGGATTTTAGTTTTTAATCAATATCCAATTTCAGTTTTAGCTCTCTCCCCCTTTCCCTCCCCGAGAGAAAATAATTCATGCAGCATATTAGATTCTACTCTTTTCACTTATTAGAATACTTTCCAAGTTAAAAATTCCATCGAGGGATGATGTGTACATAGTCAAGCCTAATTTCCCAAGTGATGGGGGCTTGACATTTGCATAGCAACAAGATCCTGCTGCGCTCCTCTGCATATTTACAAAACGCCTCATATCTGGAGGTTATCTGCGTAATTAGGGAGACAATCATGAATATGCACATGCTGCCCTACAGCATGTACTTCTGTACATGATGATGATGGCAATTATTCATTGTTGCAGACAAAACCACTTTGAGGAGATGTTGTGTCGAAAGTGGACGATCATAATTTCTGATATCCTATGCATCAGCCACAATCAATAAAATTCAAAATAAGTAAGACTAATTGCTGTAACACCATGTGAAATTCTCAATTGAGTAGTAAATAGTTCTGAAAAGAACTGGAGGTACAACTCGACGTTTCGATCAGTGTGCTCTGATCGTCCTCCACTGGTAAATTACATGTATGTTTAAGATAAAACTAAACACAAAAGACTGGAAAAGAACGGAGAGAATTTTTTTTTGAAAGGCAGCACTGAGATTTAACCTTTTCTTCTCCATTGTGTTACATTGACTTTCCAGTAATCTGGAAATAATCTGGAAGTACCTGCACCTTTGGATAAGGTCCTTGGTATGGGCGAAATAGCCAACATTTGCATTGGGGGATACAAATATTTGGTATGAGGAGTGGTACAGTTAGATTGTACTTAGATTCAGGGTTAATGCATTTGACAATTATTAGGGTTTCGGCATGGTCGTCGAAACCCTATTGTTTTTGTTCGATTATTTTTCTTCTTGTTTCCGCCAAAACCCCATAGGTTTAACACGTGAAAGTTGTCGATGGATGATGTCATACTTAGCATCATCACATCAATACAAAACATGCACCATATGAAAGCCCGTAATGTGAATTAGTGTCTAAAACAAAGTACGTCATCATAACGTCAGTAAATATCATGTTATTCATATTTTAGTGTGACGCTGCGGGGGGTAAGACGTCTCGACCCTTGTGACGACTCGACATGAATAACTAGGATCCACGACAGCGCTCGAGCCTTGTGACAACTTGACCTACGCAAAACTCGACCTACGAGTCATACTTCGCATTTTCACATAAATGCAAACCATGCAACATAAAAGCTCGTAATGTGACTCAGTTTGTAGAACCAATTACCTCATCATTACATCAGTAAATATTATTTTATTAACATTTTAGTCTAATCTGCAGGACGTATAAATTGGCGAGAATGGACAAGTCGGCCTAAACAAATAGTGTGACCTTGCGGGGGATTAAGGCATCTCGACCTACAAGCTGTCATATAAGCACTTGGCATTTTCGCATAAAAACAAAACATGCACCATATGAAAGCCCATAATGTGACTTAATTTCTAAAACCAAATACGTCATCATTACGTCAGTAAATATTATTTCATTAACATTTTAGTCTAATCTGCAAAGATTATGATGTAGTCAATATAAACTTTGAAATGCTATTGCTCGAATTTACCAACTATGGGTAATGTGGTACCATCCTTTCATGAGCATCCCTTTATCACGATAGCAATAAAAATAGTGCACGTTCTGTTGTCATTCAACTCTTGTCTTGTTTTCGTATGTTTGAATCGTTTGAGAATCGTTGCACACATTTAATGGAAGGGCATTAACTTGATTCGTTACATCCTTTGCATTTATCCACATACAAATTGTCTCAAACGTCTGGAGGACAAACAATGAAATTTGTGTGTACAATGATTACAGTTAATGCGTTTTAAGTTTATGTCAATATATCGTAAATAGTTAAACAAAGAACTCGGTGTCCCAATATTATCAATATACATGTAGCCGAAACCCCTGTGTTCGTTTTCATTGAACACTTCATTGCAATTTTGTACTGTTGTAGTAATATCTGTACAGATAATACTGCAAACAATAATGTCAATTTCGAACAATAACAAACACCTCATCAGTCTCCTGCCACCTACTGTCCCAAAAAACTCAGTCTCATCTACCCACCCGTCCTGTTGATCAGGTCTTGCCTAAAATTATGTTTGGACGAGTTAGTACTACTTGGACGTCTAAGGAACACACAATGCAACTTTTGTATACAATGACTACAATTAATGCGCATTTTCAGCTTATTTCAATATATCATAAATTTCTTAACACTAAAAAAATAACTTGGGACATCAGTGCCCAATTTTTTTCAATACATACGAAACCCATGTCAGTGTTTAACCTCTAGTTTTACGTTGTTGTCACTTTGTTTTTCTGTCTTAATGTTTATTTATAAGTGAGAAATTTAATTATCACAATAATTTGTGATTCACTGGATTAAAAAAAAACTGATAAACTTTGACTTCCGACACGATCTTGATAAAACTGTTTTGATCATAACAGGAGGATTGGGTCATAACAGGAGGGTTGGGTCATAACGGGAGGGTTGGGTCATAACGGGCATGTTTTGTTCCCCCAGTTGTTATAAAGTTCTGTGCACATGTACATGTAAGTTGACCATATTTTGGTAGTGTACCCCCTCTTTCTTCCATGTACTCTCACCTTTCATTCCCTGGATCAGTACCAGCCAGTGGTTTTGGATAGACTGGTGGGTATGAATGAACACATTTCAGACCTAGCCATTTTAGCTCAGTTAGTGTTTTCAAAAGGAAGTTATGCCTGATGGGGACGTGGTAGTTTAGATTATAAGAAATAATCCCTACTTAGATTGAGGTGTTGATGACAGGATGCCTCGCTTGACAAAAATGACTTGCCATAATAGTGCAGTTCTGTCTTTCATTATGAATAAATCGTGCAGTTGGGGGAATAGTAGGGAGGATTATGAATATAATGACTTCTGAAAAACACATTTCAGTGGGTTTTCATGTCACAGTGCAGAAGACAAATGATGGAAATTAGGGCTGCACTTTGCAGGCTAATTCACTTTGATTTCATAGATTGGGTTTGTGATGTCCAAGTCTCTTACTTTTTTAAAAACAAACATTTGCATTTATATATTAGTCATTACCCATTATCTACGTGTACTCTGTAAATGAAAGTACAGATTGAAATTTGCAGCTTAGTGCAATATCAAGGTGAATGGGCAATGACCTTAAAGCTTGAATTTGTGGAAACGGATCATTGTTTGTACAGGTTTAACTTCTGTCAATGAGAGCAGCTCTCACCAAAATACAAAATGCTAGGAGTGCCATAGAGGTCATGCCCCCTGTAGGGTTCAGACTCCAAATTTCACTGATCTGGAAAAGTACTTATTATGGTGTTAGGTGTCAATCTCTCCAGGGCCTGTCCATGCTCTGACACCTACATTGTACTGTCAAGATCTCTGCCTACCTTTACTTCATCTGCCCTCTACCATATACATATAGTATAGTTGACATTGATTAGAGCTGTTTTGGGGCAAGAAGAAATGGTAACCAGAGAATATCTTGGCTCAGGAAGTGATGTTGAAAGGCACATACCACTTTTGTTAAATTCATTTTGTTTTTTGTGTGGGTAATTTAAAAAAAGTTATCATCCTACATGTGTACTTTTAAATTTAAGGTGATTAAAAATAACATGAAGACGAAAATTCAGTTAGGAATTCTTTTGACTAATTTTACTAAAAGTGCTTTAAAGCTGTAAAAAGCAGTTTCGCCAATATTACATTACCAATGCTGTACCTTCCACTTTTTCATGATCTATAAAGATGTCTCTAGTGGGAGTATATGTACTATACATGTATGTAGAACGCCTGATAACACATCCTGTAGTCTTGCTCTTGGCCTGTTAGGTAGTTGGTCAAGGTAGAGATAAGGTTCTAGTTGTAGGATAGAATATAAATTGAGGTCCAAAACCGCTCCTCATGTTGTATACTCAGCTGTGTTGCTGATGGTTCATAACCCAAGTTTCTGACTGGTGCTCAGAGTTTAATTGCTAGTGGTAATCATGTCAGCTGTCAGGTGCCAGAAATAGGATCATTGGGGGTGTTTTGCTCAGAACTGCTTTATTTTCTAATTAGCTCAAGCCATGCACATTGTAATAACATGTACATGTACATGTCAGGGTGGAGAAAATGATTCATTTGCGGAGATGATTCGTAATGTTTATGATGTCAGTTACATCATAAAAGTAAGATTATTCACCGACCCTAGATTGGCAGACTTGTATGACACGGACTCGAGTCCGACTCGAGTCCGACTCGAGTCACTTTTTTGGGGACTCGGACTCAAGTAACCATGTACAATGACTCAGACTCGGACTCGACCCTTCAGACTTGGATTCGACCCTTCAGACTCGGACTCGACCCTTCAGACTCGGACTCATGACTCAGACTCGATGTTTGTGACTTGAGGCCATTTCAAACAAGACCGTTTTAACAAAGGACCTTGACGATAAATCGCATCTATGTTAAAAAATAGCAAATCCCAGTCGTGTGACAGCTATCCTTGTTAAATAATTACCACGGACCCTCGTTATTTATAACAGAGATTGAGACCTCCTCCAAAAAATCGCAACAATATTAAAATCGCCACGATAGGTTGTGTGAAACGCTTAGTGCACCCAAACAGGTGACCCTTGCTTTGGCGGTATCATTTCGCATGCGCAGTACGTGTCACTGGACCAGATGTGTAAACAACTTGTGTGTCTTTCCCGTTTTTCTTCGTTGATGTTCATTAACCCTCCTACTCTAGGTGCACTTTAGTGGGAAGTTACTATAGTGGTCAAAATCAGTCAATTGACCGTTTTTGACTGTTGAATCAACTGTGCACACACGGGCACTGGTGACTTGTTTTGACCATTTGGGTAACTGCCACACACTGTGCTATGACTGCTGGTGACTGATAAGATCATTATCAGCTTCTGGGGATCACTGACTTGTTTTGACTGAACAAACAATGATAGGGTGCTGGAGGCTGACAGTTGTTGACTGATAAGTCAATGCAGGGCCACTTAGGCTAAGGGTCACTGACTTGTTTTGACTGATAAAGCATTCCTGCCATGCTGGTGGGATTTTCCAAATGATTATGCATGTTGAGTGGAAAGTTCCATTTCTTACAGGGAGGGTGCTACATTATTATTATTTAAATTAATAATTTCTTTTGATTATTAACTATTATGTAATAATACAATTGATATCCCATCATTTCAAATTTAACAGTCGACTCATTTTGACCAGAGTGCCTTTACCAGTCAAAAACGGTCAATTCATTTTGACCACCTTCAACATTGCATGATAGTGCTTTTACCAGTCAAAAACAGTCGACTGTTTTTGACTGATTCATGTACTTGCTACACATTAGGTTTGACAGTGTTTGACCTGTAAGTGCAGTAGATATACACTGGCATGAACTTTGAAATTTTGACTGATTTTGACCCTTGTAGTAGTAGGAGGGTTAATGAAGAATTAACGTTAATGTTAGCATAATAGCTGTGAGAATTGATTCCGAAAAATAAAACTTGAGAAACTTACATAGTATAGTAATGAATGATTTCGCGGAACGATGTAATTTTTTCGAGGAAACTTAAACCATTGGTAACCCATACAAGAGAGTTCAGTGAATGGGTGCTGCACACAGTACCAGCGAAATATGGATTGCACAATATGGATTGCACAATATGGATTGCACATTTGCCCCTAATAAGAAAAGCTCTGAAATGAGGGACGTTGGTGGTTTGGACATGGTTAGGAAGTCGTGTGAAAGGAAAAAATGCCCAATATTCACTTTTTAAAACATGTACAAAATAAAGAATGTTCAATGCAACATTAATGTAAACAATGCGAACAGTATTATAAACATTTATTCCATGCATCCTATTCTGTAGCATTATAGTGTTTTTTTCTCTATGGTTGTAGAAATGCAATCAGAATTGCTTACACGGCCACATGAAAACAAAGTGCATCTTCTAGAAATCAATTACAATGAATTATGTACCCAAGCTTCAGCATACAACATCATGGGAATAAAAGCTCAATAGTGATGGGTACCAGACTTTGTACATGTATTACACTGTCCCAGTCACTGGTCTCTCAACTCTCAATTTCCATGGCATTTGCTGTCCGTTCTAGAGAAATGGAATAAACATACATTGTACCTTTGTACAATTCAGTGTTCTGGCTTCCCTTTGATTTACTTTGATAAGACATCTTGTGTGGACAATTTGTACATTAACAATTTATTCATCTTTTTTGCAAGTTTGAGAAATGAAAAAAATATTACATTACGGGAAAGCTCCATTCAAGAATTTCCGACTTTGGAGCTACAAACTCGGAAACTATACATCCTTTTGAATGTACATGTATGACTATGTTTACCTTATCAGTACTGTGTCAATAAACTAATCGGATTAGTAAGTTAATCTTCCTGGGGTGGTTAGCAGGACAGCCGGCTGGAAGTTTTGAATCAATAAATATCACGTGAAACCCTGTTTCCTACTTCTTATATTCAAGAATAATGTTAATACTGACAAAAAGTTATCATATTTTCAATCTTGAATCATGAAAAACAACCAAGTATGAGCAGAGAACGTTCATTTACGTTGCCATTGCCGGCCTTTAGACATCCGCGATGTGTGCGAATGGATATTTAATGTTGGTGATGTATTGTTGAAAATTGCTTACTAATTAATTTTTCACAAAAAGGAGCCAAGTAAATCCATATTTGATTGTACCATCGGACAATGTTTAATAAGTAAACTGGGTATGTTTATTTTCGTGACTCGTATCCTTTCATCTATTTGACTGACGTTCAACCAGAAAAAATAGTCCTATGTCATGCTGTTTTTGTATGCTGTTATGCCCTACTTTTCTCTCGGCGTAGTCTAATGTATGGCTGTGTACATCTGTTATGGTTGTTTACCAGGTGTTGCTTATTATGTGCGTTGTGCTGTTACAAAAAATGTGCGCCACGGTTTCAGCTTAGCTAGTTTTTATGTTGGGAAAACTACAATCAGCGCTGGCAAAATGATCCACTTTATTTTGAGCATAAAAGGTAATGAAAAAAAAATCCAACAAACTAGTGAACGATGCCGCCTTAATGTTCTGGGAACGTTTACAACGGCGGAGAATGCACCCGCTATTTATAACCTCGTGCGGAAGCCCAAAACATGCACACAGTTCGTTGTGTATCGCCCGCTGGCTATTTTTTTTCTTCTTCTGCTGTCCGAAATTGCCATTATTGTTTTAAATTGAAAAAAAAACGGAATCCTGCAAAATAATTATTTGTTTTTGAAACGAGAAATGGCAATTTTGAAGTGGAAAAAAATAAATAAAAATGTCCCGCTGATTAGATCACACAATCTCATGGCCGACAGCTCACTACATAAACATGTACACTGCCATAAAACCGGCTTCATGCATATGGTGCACATTAATTTAAAAAAAAAAATGTTTATTTGAGAAACATAGAAGCTGCCAACGGGCAGGGAATAAGGTCGCTGGGTTGATTTTTGAACATGTTTTTAGTTTTTCGAAGAGAGGTAACTGTCAAATATGTTTTTCGTTTATTTTGTTTATCTGTCGGACGGCGGAAGTTTGCAAATACAAAATACACATTTTTGTAGATTACTTTTATGAGCAGCAATTATTTTCCCATTCTTTTTGGTTGGTCTGCTAGTAACTTTTTTAGCGAAGGTCTGTGGTCGTTTTATTGTGTTTTTTTTCCGTTAAGTAGGCCTATTGGTTGACATCCAGTACACACCATATTTCAGATTTGTTTTTCAAAACCGCCTAAATCCAATGACAGGCCGGCGGGTCAGTGTATGTCTTTTAAAAAGCGATAGGCAGAATTTTTCAGATAATATAGGGGACTTATATATTTTACCAAGAAAAACAACTTGCAAGAATTGTGTTTGTTTGTTAGTAGACGAACTTTACCGTGCATTTAATTTACACGTCATACAAAAAGACAAGACGTTTTAAAGACAAAAACCAAACGGTTATAGAACTACATTTCTAATAAATTTGAGATGTTATCGTATGACAGCATTCTCAATTGTCCAGTCAAAAAGGAGCAAACAAAAAATAAAACCTTGTAAGACATATCTGCCAATCTGGTAATACCGCAATTTTATAATAAACTTAAGCTTCCCTTTCTGTTTAAAATTTTCAAATTCGAACACTCATAGGCTGCCACGTGTATATTAAATTTGCATAAAAATGCAAGGTTTTCAAAAATTGTTTGGAAACGCACCAGCGATGCTGCGCTTGCGCTTGCAGTGTAGACATGATGGTCTACATGTTTTACTTTTAGATGTGGGTACGAG
The DNA here is from genome assembly GCA_029582265.1 of Zoroaster sp. YZ-2022. Taxonomy (NCBI): domain Eukaryota; kingdom Metazoa; phylum Echinodermata; class Asteroidea; order Forcipulatida; family Zoroasteridae; genus Zoroaster; species Zoroaster sp. YZ-2022. Next base: position 50,556,724 of record CM055820.1, read on the forward strand.
TTTACGCGTGATACGTTTATGAAACGCTCTGCCCGGCTAAAGTTGAAGTTCACAGACCGATTTGCCTTCGATCTGTCTGTGTGTGTGTTGGGGGGGGGGGGGGGGGGCAAAGGGCAAAGGGCAAAGGGAAGCAAAGGTTCTGAGCCCGGGGGGAGGAGGAGGAGGAGGAGGGGGGGCTCAAACACCCCTCGCACTACCCTTTTCTGATTACGCCGCTGCGATGAGACCCATACTTCGAATAGGCTTGCAAAGAAAGCCGACGGTACAACTAAGGAGATAAGAACTATTGGGCCGTGTAAAAAGAAGTTGCTTAGCATCCCCTCCCGCCTATCGAAAATGCCTCCGATTTTATTTTAATTTTAATTTTACAATTATTATTATCATTTTTCTTTAAATACTTTTTTCTCCCTCGTTTTTTCTTCGTTCCCCCTATTTTCCCTTTAGAGAACAAAACAGACAACAACAAAAATAAATAAATAAATGAAAAAAATTGGGTCGGTATGTCAATAAACACTGTCCATGCTTCACTGGTTATAAAAAAGTAGTCCAGGCTGTATCCATCTTTAATCTAATTAAAGGCTTAGAGTCAATGTTTGGCAAAGGGATTACATGGAGATAAGAGGTGCAAGTTGGTAAATACGAAAAGGATGTGTAAATCTGGCTTTTCTCTTGAATGGGCCATTCCCGTAATGTATGCCAAAAAAGTCTTTTCAATTTCATGACTCACGTTCATTAAAATAAGAAAAGTAAATCAAATAATGTTATTTTGGAAATAAATCTTTGGTTTAATAGTAAAATTTATGAGACACTAGCCCATACATGTACATGTATGTCGAGTATTTTTTTCACTCTACTTTGAACATTGACATAAATGTATAAGGTTTTTTTTTTCGTTTGATTTTTTTTAAGTGACTCGGACTCGAACTCGACCCACATGACTCTGGACTTGGACTCGGACTCAAGGTTTGAGGACTCGAATACAAGTCTGTACATGTATATTGGACGTACATTGTATGTGTACTATACATGTATGTCATAGTTGATTGTCCCACATGTTTGTTGGTCTGCCACTTGTTTAAAACAGCTGAAACCATACTACTGACAATATGTTATGAAAACAAATTATATCATAACTCTAATGCTGTAAAAGAACTGACCTTAACATTTTGGAGTTTTAGTAATGATATCTAGGGTACTAACATCGCTTTCGCACAGGACATCGGTCAATAAACAATGGATCGTTTCACATGAGGAGTATACTAGGTTCCATGAGAAAACTTCCGCGAGCATATGACTGTATCATAGGTGGGGACCTCCGACCAAATATCTCAATGTTTGAGACAATCTCTCAAGGAATGTAGGACCGTCTTAAACATTGGTGCCCTTTCACACGAAGCTCATTTTGTAATATTTCTCAAACACTACTAGAGAATCTCTCAAGGAATGTTGCCTTTTTTTCATCGTGTGAAAGGGCTTTTGTGTTTTCTTGGTGACAGGTACATGTATCATAATGTTGTGTTACTGGTTTCAAATTTTTCTTAAGGATTGGAAGTAGGCCTTTTCCATTTTACTTGTTTCTACATCATAGCCCTAGGTTACACAAATGAGCATTCACAAAAAATTCACATTTAATAATAATAATAATAATAATAGAGATTTGTAGCGTGCACATATCCACCCTGCTGGGCGCTCAAGGCGCGGAAAAAAAAGAAAAAACACGAATACAAACAATATACAATGATAGCATAGGGAAAAAATTATGTACTGAGATACATGTACCTACATACAATGCAATTACAAATATACAATGTACATCATCTTTGAAGAATTGTGACATAAGATGAGTTTTAAGCATCGACTTAAATCTAGTTATACTATGACAAGATTTGAGTGTAGTTGGAAGATGATTCCAGAGTCTCGGAGCCGTGACAGAAAAAGACCTATCACCCCAGTTCCGTTTTAAAGTTGGTTCCTTCAGAGATGCTACATTTCCGGATTTTTCCGGAATTCCGGTGTTTTTTTAAACCTCCGAAAAGTTCCGGAAAAAAAAAAATAATAAAAAATTTAAAAAAAATATATAAAAAAATAATAATAAAATAAAAATTAAAAAATGGTAATAAGGCAGACTGCAAATATAAAGAGGCATGCAGAGCAGCAGACAGCACCCAAAAAACTAAAAAAATGAACTTTTACTTCTATGCAACAGGTAAGCAATGGTAAAATTAACTTCCAAAAAGCTTGAACTCATGCATTTTCTGTCTTAATTTGTATGTTTTATCCTGTGAAATATATGTTCTAGAAGGGCCTCCTAAGGGTTTATTAAGCCTAGAAACCCAGGAGCTTTGCCCCCTCGACCCCCACCAGGGGCGTTGCCCCTGGACCCCACGCCGTGAGGGGCGAGAGCTCCGCTCGCTTTGCTCGCTATGCTTCGCACAAGTTTACTTTCAGGATTTTTTTTGGTCTGCCTGTAGCATCTCTGTTCCTTTAGGAGTGACATGTTGCTGGAGCGCAAATTGTGTGATGGAGTGTAGACTTTACGCAGTTCAGAAATATAAATTGGAGCAATGTTATTAAAAGATTTGTGAACAATTAGCATAAGTTTAAAAACAATTCTCTGTGAAACAGGAAGCCAGTGCAGTTCTTTCAATATTGGCGTGATACATGTATGGCATGACTTTCTGGAAGTCACAACACGAGCTGCTGTGTTTTGTATGTGCTGAAGACGAGATATTTGATTCTGCGGGAGACCGTAGAGGAGAACATTCCCGTTATCGAACCGTGATGTGACAAACGCATATTTGTTCAGCAGCACTTTTATTCAAGTATTTCCTTATTCGGCTAATATTTCTGATATGAAATGATGATATGCGAACAATGTTGGAGATATTGAGGTTTTAAAGTCATTGTCGAGTCAAATATAACACCCAAATTACGTGCTTGTGATGAGGGGTGGTTATCTGCGAGTCACCAATTGTAATAAAAGGAAGAGAAACTTTAGACAATTGCTGACGTGATCCAAATAGAACAAATTCTGTTTTTTCGATGTTCAATTTCAGGAAGTTTTGTCTCATCCAACTTCGAATCTCTTGAATACATTTCTCCAGTGTTGTAATGCAGGAATCGGCAGGTTCTTGAGAAGATTTAAAAGTAATGTAAAGCTGCTTGTCATCAGCGTAGACATGGTAATTTAAATTATACTTCAAAATGATATCACGAACTGGAAAGGTACATGTATAAACAGTAAACCACTGTGGGCCGAGTACGGAGCCTTGGGGTACAGAATAGTCAAGAATAACAGGCTCGGAGATAGTGTTACCAATACAAACATGCTGAGGCCTATTTAAAAGGTAGGACTTACACCAATCCAGGGCTGTGTCATGTATTCCAAGATGATATTGAAGGCGGGAGAGAAGGATTTTGTGATCGACCGTGTCAAAAGCGGCGCTTAAGTCTAACAAAACTAATGCAGTGATTTTTCCATCATCCATGGCAGATAAAATGTCATTGTTGACGCGGAGAAGAGCAGTTTCCGTTCCATGAAATGGTTTATAGGCTGACTGAAATGTGTCCGACAGGTTATTAGCACGAACATGGTCAGAGATCCGTGATGAAACAACTCGCTCGATTGTTTTTCCAAGGTACTTTAAATTCGCTACTGGTCGGTAATTTTTGAAAACTTCCTTGTCCAAATTGGGTTTCTTTAGGAGTGGTTTAACATGAGCAACCTTCTGGCTATCAGGGAAACAACCGGAAGAAAGAGATCTGTTTACAATAATTGTGATATACTTAGCAAACACATCAATATTTTGTTTTATTAGCGAAGTTGGTATTGGATCAAGTTCACATGATTTTGATGGTAATTTCATGATGAGTTTCTTGATCTCCGTAACACTAGTAGGCTCAAACATAGACATTATGGATCCTTGCGTGACGGTGTTTGTGATAGAATGGCAGAGGTACTGGGGGAAAAGAACGACGGATATTCTCAATTTTTGTGACAAAAAAGTTTGAAAATGCATTTGCGAGGTCCTGATCGGAGTGTGTAGATGGAAGCACTGGAGTTTTGGGTTTATGAAGCAGCTTTTCAACAATGTTAAAGAGTTTTCTTCTGATCGCCAGAGCTCTCTTCCACAAGAGATGAGACGAGACATGAATAAAGGCATGGACACAAATTACACAAATTACACAACTAGACATGCATATTACATGTACAACAGTACACAAGTATGGTATGTGTGGATGTGTTATGGCATATTTTTATGTTGTTTGAAACTTTGATTCTTTGATCCAAAAAAAATAAACCGAGCCAAAATAATAACAAACTTGAAGGAATGCACAGAAACTGAAGTCATGTTGACAGTGCTGGTAGTCAGTTATTGAGGGAAGAAAAGAGGGTGTTTCCCTGACACTCATCACATGCCATGTGTCAACTTCATACCATGTCATTACAATGGTACAATTAAATAATCCGGATTCGACCATAAGCCTTGCCCATCCTTAGAAATGCTGAGAACTGTACCAACCACACCACCATGTATGAGCCTGATGAACATTGCCCAACAGTGAGAACTCAGTCATGCCAACCACACCACCACGTATGAGCCTGATGAACATTGCCCAACAGTGAGAACTCAGTCATGCCAACCACACCACCACGTATGAGCCTGATAATGAAATATCTAAAAATTTCTCTCAATTAAGCCCTTTTCACACTACAGCTCTTATCCCCGGGGAATACAACCCCAGGGAGGCCCCGGGAGTTTTTTTACCCCACGGTTACCCCAGCATAGTTTCACACTGTCCCCACCCGCGTATTCCCTGGGTCCTTATTCCCAGGGGTTCCGCACGCACGTTTCACACTATGATCAAACCCCATTGCAACCTCGCTGTATTTTTTGGCTAATGGAAGTCATGAATTTAGCTAACTAAGCCCGCAATCCCAGTATGCAATGCGTGCATGTACTCATAAACAATCAAAATGGCTACGTATAACATGAACGACGATGTAGCTCAACAAATATGCATGTGTGTTTTAATTTACGCATATTTGTGTATTACGGAGAAAGGGTGCTCATTTGGTACAGGCAACACTAATTTTACCTCGTCCAAAACAATTTCAAGTTTAACCTACATTTGTACATGTACTACAAAATCATTAGTTTGGGAAATTGATAAATTCTTCAAAAAATATAAAGTGAAATATGTTTTCATTGATATTTGGTTTCTATAAAATACAACAAAACTTTATATACTTGGATCTGTAAAATCTGTAAGCGCGCATTTCCTGACCTTGATTGTTTATCTCTCTGACCTTTCACAGCTTGTTTACGTTATCTGTCTACCATGTAAACTGGGGTAAGCACAACCTGCTTTCGTTTCCCACTAGCCGGTTTTACTGCTTACCCCTGTGCAGGGGTGGCTATTCCACAGGGGATGACCATTTACGGGGCAGACTGGGGGTAAAGCGATCCAAGTGTGAAAAGGCCCAGACTGTAATTCCCCAGGGAAGCCCCCCCGGGAATTTGACTAGTGTGAAAAGCTCTTTACATACACATGTACATGTAGCTGATCTGATACAATGTACTTCCGGTCAAAACAGGAAGTTCAAATTCAGCATATTCTAAGGCAAAATTGACAGGTCTTTTAAAGTTGAAATTGATAATGTTACTGTACATGTATTTACAAAACAACATTTTGGGCAATTTCCAGAAAAATAAGATTGTGACATCATCCATGATCATTCATTGAACGGAAGTTACAATGTAACCCAAACACTATGGGTTTGTTTCAACAAACACTCAATCTCTAGTTGCCTTTTTGACTTGTACTGATGAATGTAATGGCTTTAAATGTCCCATTTATAACACTATATCACATTACGCACAAAAATCTATGTAAGTGGTATGAACTTAACACAGGGTTAACTGCCTTTTAAGCAGGAGTGCATGTCATGTACATACATACATAACATGTACATACATACATAACATGTACGTGACCATGTAATAATCAACAATTTCCCACTAACTATTACTAATTTCCACAATAACTTTACCCTTCCCTGATCATGACTTTGTTAACACAGTATGCAATAATCATGCTTATTACTACTGTACATCATAATCATTTGTTATTCACCAATTCCTTTAAAGCTACGTGTAAGTGTACATGTACATAGTGATCAATTGCAACTAGGATTTGCCCACTTCAAATTGTCATCTTTCCCAGATGCACAGAAATGTTCAGACTGCACAATTTCATGAATTCTTACTGTCATCAAACTACATTATTGACCATTTTTGTTCAGTGTTTTTATTCTTAGACAAATAACAGAATTAACAGGTCATATTTTGTTCAATTGTACATTGTACATTGTACATGTGTTTTGCCTGGATGGTATGGTTTTAAGTTTCAATATGGTCAACAGCATGAAAGCAAGTTGTTTAAACCTCAAATTCTTGTGGTTACCAGAAACCAAATGAAACAGTAACTTAGATTAAATCTGAATCCAACAAAATCCACCCTCCTGCAATCCACTGTACTTATCCACGTAACTTAAAAAGATACATCAAGTAAAATTATTCTACAGGGGAAAAGAATTTCCAAACCCTATTAAGTAGAGTCCCTCAGGGTTCCATATTTGGTCCAGAACACAAATAACTTTGCCTCTTTGATCTCCACATACTGTACAAGTAAGTTTGTTTCCATTTGGTATGGCATGAAACTACACCAGGAAAGTTAGATGACCTTTCAAACACCCTTCAGGGGTTTTGATGTGTGGTCTCAGAATTCTTGTTGCTGTGGTAACCACTGGCAATCTCTCACTGCTCAGTGGACAGTGTATGCTGTGGTAGTGCTCATGCATGTCCATTGGTTTGGGTCCAGTTTGGGTCCATGTTTATTACTCCATATCTGTCATAGCCTCATAGTCCAGTATGTGGATGTGGTACATGTGGATTGTTGCACTTTTTCAGAAAGTCCTTCAACTTGACTGTACATTGTATAGCTTTCAAGCAGTGTGCAGCTGTTATCTCCATACCATTTCTTCACCAAATCAATCATTGGATTCTAGCCAAAGACCAAAAGTGTTTCTGAAAATTGGATGCCATTACAAATCATGGGCAAATTTCATGTAGCTGCTTAGCAGAAATGTTTGTTTAGCAAATATTTTTGATTTAAGCAATTTGAAATAGACAACCAGCCATGGTCTGTACATTTGAAAATTTGTTGGTAACCATCTAGCTGCTTAGCACAATATGCTACATGTAAACAATTTTATCTGCCCATCGACAGCTTAATGAAATTGACCCCTGGTCTGTTATATATTATTACCACTACATATGTACATTAGAGTGTCATGGTGAAATGACTTTTCATCTATTGTCACTGTCAGTAAAACCGTGGAGGTAAAATTGAAGCACCCTTCTCACACTACAGAAGTACATGTGCACACATTCAATTTACTGCAGGTGTGCGACTGTACATGTTTATTACTCCATACATGTATCTGTCATGGCCTCAAGTCACCTTACAAAAAGGGTGAAGAGAGGTTTACAGCTAGATTTAGTTGAAGTTGGTCTTTGAAGAATCTGGGGCCTGGAGCTGTGTTCACACCATGCTAAGCATTTTTTTAAATTCAAATGCTAACAAGTGAGAGACTTGCATTACAACTAACCTTTCCCCCAGTAATAATATACTGACTTGTCTAGCTTTTTTGTCTTATCTCAATTGTAATTCAGGTTGAGAAATTTACTGAATCTCGGGTTATCCTCCAGTTAGTTTGGTTGCCTGCAAATTTTGGTTCCATTGTTTTTTCCCTGACACAACAAACATTATGTACATGTATGTACCTCAAACTGGCTAGATCCATGGTCTAAATCAATTAAGATTTTCATGTCAATCATTTTTAAATCTTCAAAATTAGAGAGGAACCTATTTAAAGGTTTACTGAAATAGAAACATCTAACATAATGTTTCATATCTTTATGTCGGTCTCGGCTTGTCAGTATTAAAAATCAAAATAGGCCTTCAAATTGAATGTTTCAGATGTATGGAGCTCCATACACAGACTCTACATGTATATGCAGCAAGGCTCTTCATATGATGTCACCTACAGAATTATCAGCGCCCAAATTTGCTTGGATTCTTTTTCAACAATAAATGCTCTAATGAGTGCATGACACACATTCTGACACACATATTACAATGTGCATTTACAGCATGTATACTTCATATATATTTTAGTTTTGATGTTGCTGCACAATAACGTGTGACACTCCTGACCATACAAAAATCACTTTTTATTTCAGAGGGGTGAACAGTACAGCAAAAGAACACAATTGTCTTCAATTGAAAATGTATTTTGAAGAATTAAAGCAGGAGAAGCTTTTATTTTTAAGCTTAAATTGCCAACAGGTACATGAAGTATTTAAACCTGGAATTTTGCATACTGTAAATGATCTTGGTGTAATGTTGATGATACATGTATGTTAACATCCCTTGAATTTTGAAATATTTCTGTAAGTACAAGCACAATTTAAATCAAATTATTTCTCAAACTTGCAGAATTTTTTTTTTTATTAGGTGTTCATGCGACAGTGTGAACACATTTTGAAATTGTTCGTTTTTTTCTTCTTCTTCTCGATGAGACTTATCGAACAAAAAAACACAAATGAAATTGATATTATAATAAAAGATGATACACCTTTGCAAAATATGATTGACATCATCGATGATAATTTGATTGAACCGGAAGTTGACACGAACACCGTGTGTTTGTTCTAACAAACACTTGAGTTCTAGTTTTTTTGTTTTTTTTTACAAAATTTATAGATATACGTGTACAGCATAATCAAATAGGGTAATTGACGACATCTAGGAATTTTTTTTCTCTGAAAAAAGCTCTACTTGGTGGAGGTTTGCACTCTAAGAATGCTTTTATAGTTGCTACTGTAAAGATGCACAGATATTTGATAAATATGTTTACTGGCTTTGGTCTGTGCATGGTCTGCCTTTCTCTATATAGATGGTCTGTGATACCTGGGTATGTCTACCCTATTGTAAGCATTACTTGTTTGTTTGGCAATGACTTTGGAAAACATGAAGTCTGGGTGGTTTCCTGTTTTCCCTTGTGGATAGAGTTGGGGGGGGGGGGGGGTTAAGGCACATTTTTTTGTTCAAAAGTGGTATTGTTCTATTGAAATGTTGTCAGAACATCAATCCAGGTGTTAAATCAAGTTGGTTCATGGAAAGTGTCTGTGGTTGGCTTTGTGGTTTGCAAAACTCACAGTTCTTGTGTACCTTACTGTACATTTTAATCCAAGGGGACTATACACACTTCTGTTGTTCAAAAAGTTTGTATAGCAACATTTCTGGGCAGAAATTTGTGTGTGTGTAAACTGTACATACATGTACACGTACATGTATGTAATGATAATTTTGAATTGCAAATCTTGAATTTGAATTAATTTATTGGCAAATTGTGAATTTCTTGTGGCATTTTGGTATGCAATACAAGCAAAATGTTCACTGTGAAAAGTTGGAGAGACAAATGAGGTTCAGACAGTTGGATAATAAAACTTTTATTGTATAGCTTCCTTATGACATAACATCTTCGTTATGAGGAAAGGTTGATATTTGCTTAGAGTCCCAAGTCTTTATCGTTAATTGTGAATATTGAACTACTGTACAGTATACATGTATGGCATATTTCTTTATTCTTGGTTGAAGGGGTTCAAACAGCATTACTAATTGGTGAAAGCATTTTTTTAAATTTGTATAATCAATGACTTTGAATGCACTCATTAGACAGTCTTTCATGGCATGTCTTTAGAGTGGAGAAATAGGCCAAGCGAGGGTGTCATGAAGGCAAACACTTTGGCTGGAAGGCAAACACTTTGAACCTATACTGTACAGGGGCGGATCCAGGATTTTAAGAAAGGGGGGGTGCAAACTTTGAGGGCTAATTTCACAGTTGAAAAACGCGAGTGCGTAGCGCGAGGCCCTATACAAGGCTTATTTTTATTTTTTTGACTCGGTAAAAATAAGGGGGGGGGCACACCCCCCTAAATCCGCCACTGCTGTACATTATCTAAGTCCATATTCTTTATTATTTACAATGATCTTGGGGAATAACAAATTTCTTCCTTGTCTCAAGTTTGCTCAAGTTCACAGAAAGTGAAGGGAAGCATATGGCAGACAAAACAAAGGCAGATAACTGGTAAATGAAACAGAACAAATAAAATCTAGACAAAATGATTTACCTAAGCATGAGATTTGAGGTGGTGGATCAAAGTACATGTACATGTACATGTATGTATGTTACCTCAATATCAAAGTCATGGATCTGCATTCCACGCCACTACAGATTTGCAACATATTTGTAGCTCAGGTCAACTGTGTTGTTTGATGTCTTATTTCTTAAAATAGATTGGCCATGGACAAATTGTGTGTGTGATGTAATGGAAGAAGCAGTGTCTATGATGTCATTAGTGAACCATGTTATTTACATGATTCCAAGTGGAAGGAGAGAGGAACTAAGTACCACTGCTGGCACTCGCATGTACATTGAAGGGCTGGTTACCTACATGTATACTGCATTCACATACATACAGTGTACATGTACGTAAATGTATCATAGCAATGTACATGTATAGCAACGTACATGTGCACAGTGTGATTCATGCAAATGTACTGATACCTGATACTTGCTTGAAAATCATAAAATTTGGTTATTTGGATGAGATACCTACATTCGTACCCACGTTTTGAAAATTTGTGTGAAATACATGACGTCCTTGGTTATTTTTAGTCTTGTGTCACACATTCTGATTTGTTGATGCTGAAATGAATCTCCCCCTTCTCTCCTGCCTGTTATTAAGTATATCTGCCATCATTGCAGAGACATATGCACACACATCTTACATGTGACTAATAACAATTCCATCCCAATGTCATCCATATTCACCAATACTATTTTCAATTTTTGTCAGACAAGATACACATCATCCAGGCAGTCATACCTCAAGAATGGCAGCACTGATGTAGGGTTGTCCTTTGTGGAAGATGCACTCAAGTGCATCATACCATAATGTCTCATTACTTACAGTCTGTAACCCAGCTTCCTTCAATCATCAATAAAACATTTAAGGACTGTTACAAGTCATTGTGATCCTTACCCACATCTGACAACAACTAAAAGGAGCCCAAGTGACTGCATTATTTGTCAGTGCTCCCAGAGGTTGATCAAGTTGGCAAGAATAGAGCTGTGAAATCCTTCTTATTGATTGTCACAGCTAATTTGATTCAGTCATGCCTTTACTTTTGAGGATCAAAAATGATAGGCAAATCAAATCATGAACTATCCATGCTTTAAGAGATATTCATAAATGCCCAAGATAGTTGGACAATCTGATTGGATAAAATGTAATCACGTGGGGGTGTATTAAGAGATGGTGTATACTGGCTTATCAAAATCAGAACAGACGTATGTGCCAGCTGTTTGCCAGCTGTTTTGTGTGAAGCGTGATACGGATTACAACCAATCAGAGTGATGAAGATTGGCATTACGCGTCTGACTCATGTACTTTGGAAGTGTTTTGTGTGTCCCTAAAATGTGAGTTTGCCTATTTTCATTTGGCTTTATTCAACAAAAATTACATTGATACGGGCATTTATGAATGGGACCCGGGCATTTACATGTATGAATGAGGACCTCGCCTATGGCTCGGTCCTTATAATCGCCCATGATCATGCCCAAAACTGGTCATTAACCTGCAGTTATTCCCTTAGTAAACCCAAGGGAGCAAACTCCTGCATGTGAATGAATTGTAATACCTTTATCTTCAGACATGTAAAACCACAATTTTGATGGTAGGCCTACTGGAGGCAGATGATACATTGGGCAGTGATGTCACAGGTTATCCTATTCACACTGTTCCAACCATTGTGCAGCATGACAGTTTGTATTGTGATGTATACAGACAGGTAGGCCTACATGAACGTACATGTAGACTGTGTTACTGGTGGACAAATCTTTGGCCCATGGAAACTTAAAATATTTTGTCTTCATCCTCGGAGAACAAGTTTTTTTCAACAGTTTGTATGTATTGCAAGGGCTAGGGAGAAGTAATTTTGTAAGTACTGTACATGTATGTACACTGTACATATAATGTACATGTATACACATGTTAGTTGTACATCAATGTACATATCATAATAATCTTCAACAGCAAATCTTGAATTTTGATGAGTAAATTGTGGATTGCATACAGTATGCTATTCAAGCGAAATCATTCACTTCAAAATGTTGTGCATATTACATTAGGCAGGTTCATACAATGTTCTAAAAGGCAAATTCAAAGCAAATTTGTGACAGATCATCAATATACACAGTGAATGACTCATTCAAGTTGAAATGTGTTCCACTTCTGTGAATCATTTGCTGCAAACCTAAGAAGGTTTTGATGTCACATGAAGTACATACAGTATGTATGAATGCAGCTGAAATAAAGTGAATATGCTGTCAAGTGTCAATGGTTCTTGCACATGCTGATGAGTAGACAATCAATCTAGCTATTCACATTCCCAGATTAGTAGCGGGTGAAATGGTTTTCCTAACACCCATGTCTGGAAATTTTCCTTAAAAAGGAAAAGAGAACAATAACACATAAATGTACATACATGGTCTTTGTTGACTTAACAGCGGCATATGATTATATCCCTAGAGATTTTTTGTTTCGGGTTTTAGAACTACGCACTGGTGCCAAACTCCTTATCTACATTCTCAGAAAATTATATGATGGTACAACTGCATGTATTTCTGGGACTAAAGTAAAATTTGATATTTTATCTGGTTGTCGACAAGGAGGCCTAGAAAGTCCAACACTGTTTAACTTCTATTTTGATTTTGTCTTGAAAGTGTGTGCAGAGGCTATTGACAGAAAGTATCCAGGTGGATGGGGTGTCTCGTTCGATTACCGTATTTCTAGCGAATGCACTAACCGGGAACAAAGAAAAACCAAGAAAATGAATGGTATTGAAATAATAAGGTGGCTCTTGTATGCCGATGATTTGGTTTTATTTTGTATAAGCATTGCTGAAGCACAAGGAATTATGAATATAATGAACACAACTTGTAAACGTTTTGGATTAACAATTTCTTTCAAAAAACTAAAGTGATGCAATTTAATACATCTACGAGTGACATAAATATTGTCATTGATGGTACTGAACTTGGAAATGTGTCTGAATTTTGCTATCTTGGCCACACCATCTTCAATGATGGTAGAAATTCCACTGACCTAAGAATTGCAAAGGCTACAGCTAAATTTTATGAACTTAAGGGGTTCTTTGTGACAGGGAAGTACGTATGTCCATTCGGACTAAAATCCTGGAAGCATGTGTTCGTCCTAGACTGACATATGCTACCCAATGCTGGAGGCCTAGTGAGAAAGAAATAAAAAGGATTGAAAGTAGTTGGTATGGTTTCCTAAGGCGAATGATTAAAGATGGTTTCGTAGGAAACCTTCACTTGTAGAAGGTGAAGTTAATCATGCTCTTTACTTTGCTAATATAGATCTAGAGCGCATAACAAAAAGTCAACCACTTCGGAATTATATTAACTCCCAGTATCTGAAATACATAGCTCATACTTGTCGTAGGGAAAATACAAATTTGACCAAGCTTAGTTTATTTTTTATTCCTAGAGTCCCATACTATCGAGATCCCTGGATAGGTATCTCAAGACTTCTGGGTGATATTTCTATTGAGCAGATTAAAAGAGAAACACAGTCAAAGACTGGTTTCACCAGGCTCCTAGGAGTCCTGACTCATATGAAGCCTAAAGCTTCAAAATGAGGACCTAAACTGTACTGTACTGTATACATGTACATGGGTAAAATTTGTAGCTTTGCATGGTGAGGATGATGATAAGTAAGACTAATTGCGGTGACACCATGTGGAATCTCAATTGAGTAGTAATTAGTTCTGAAAAGAACTGGAGGTACATTGTACAACTCGACGTTTCGATCAGTATGCTCTGATCAGTAGTAATTAGTTCTGAAAAGAACTGGAGGTACAACTCGACGTTTCGATCAGTATGCTCTGATCAGGACGATCAGAGCATACTGATCGAAACGTCGAGTTGTACCTCCAGTTCTTTTCAGAACTAATTACTACTCAATTGAGATTCCACATGGTGTCACCGCAATTAGTCTTACTTATGTAGAACTTTATGTTAGGTTTATCAGTATTGTAAGTCCTGAGAGTGTTTGTGCCGGTAAAATAAATTGATTTGGGTGCTTCATTACAGTTCAAACATTTTATGTAGTTCATTCATACAATCTGGGAGTAAATGTCAAACATTTGATTAAAGGAATTTGTACACCATTGGTAAAATATTGGTAAATACATCCATCAAGAATCAAGAGAGATCAAGAGATAGATAACTGAATGTTTCTGGGTAATTCCATGGTCACTCACTGACTCACATTACATTTTTAAGAATTTGGGCCCACTCTTAATGCCATAATGTATATTTTACTCATCATTTTTTTCACAGTAGTTGCATTATACCCAGACCTTACTTGGCACAAAATAATAAAATTTGTTATATGAATGCTATATAAGAGAAAAATGTAACGTAAGTAACCAGCATTTTTTTATATAGCGTACGTACAGTACGTATATGTATAACAAATTTCTTATTTTGTGTTGAGTAAGGTCTGGGTATAATACAACTGTGAAAAAACTGAGGAGTGAAATATATAAGTAAGGAAATTACATACGACAAACCCTCCTACAATCAGTGAAATTTTTGAAACGACCCATTCAGGCCACTCCAAGCCATTGCTATGGAAGGCAGTGGCTCCTCATAGCTATACTGCGTAACATAATGCCTCATATGTCTGTTGGTTTTAGTGGTTTGTGATTGACATATTGCAGGGCATATTACTTTGTTCCAGACTCAGTGGCTGGTGGTAGGTTAATTACTATGGAGAGTCTGTGTTTACAAAATAACTGCTGAAAATCCCAATGGATGATGGAGGCTTGGTATGGTTTATTGGTCTCAGTGGTTGATGGTGATTTATTATTGGGAGTTTGTTTACAGTATAACCTGCTGAAAATAAGGTCAACTGTGGTATACATGTGTCTTTGTATGCATGTATGTACATTGGAGATTACTTCAAAGGGTCAGTGTGGCTTAAAGTTATATGCACAAACAATGTGTGTACAACACATTGGACATTTAGTGGTTTACAGTAGCCTCTATGTGTAGGAGGGTTAAGAGTGAGTCCAGTACCTCAAAAATGTATATGAGTAACCATTGAATTGCCCTTCAACTTATTTCATTGTGTCATTAATAAGAATGACAAAATGCATTCATTATTTGCATTCATTTTAATGTGGAAAATGGATCAAGGATGTGATCCGAATTTGAAAATAGATTTCACGTTTTTCCTCAAATAATGACATCATCCCAGACAGAATAATTTCTTGGGATGTTTGGTACATGTACCTTCACTAGCATTACACTGGCATTGTACCTTTATCATTCAAAACTATTTGAATTATATTGAATCATCAATCAACAGGAGGGTTAATGTAATTGTATTACATGTATTAATTGTGGAAAAAGAAGTGTATTGTGTGAAATACATGTATTGCCAAACCAGGTCCTTCAAGATAAAAGCACTCAGAATAAATGATATGGCAGCATCTTTATTGCCTGACAGTCATGTTATCATGAATTTCCACCACAGCTACATAAGCCACTGTATGCTACACAGCATTGTACGTTACCAAACAGTAAAATATACGCGTAAACGAGTGTGACGTAAGAATATCAACACTAATTGATTTTCTATTTAATTATTAATAATTAAATACATTCCGCCCTCAATGCCTCAGACTGAATGTTCCTCAAACGTGTAAACGTGTCAAGAACCACAAAAGACATTTCACAACAGTTGCGTCATCTTAAAGATCTTGAATTATGTCACATTTCGTTCACAGACATGACCCTAATTGACCTCTCCTTCCCGTCGAAACTGGGAGTTTAAGTGAAACAAATATTCTGAAGTATTTTCCCTAATGTACATGTATTATGGACAGCATGGTTATTTCGCAATCTAGATACGCACACAAACCTACAGATGTACACCAAGGTCTCCGGCCGGCCACACACTGTTGCATTACGTAACACACTTTCACATTAGCATACAATGCTCGAAAGTGGAGGTGGAGTGTGAAACGTGAATACCGCCTTCTGGTGTCTTGGCTGGTCAAGGGGCATTTACTTTCTGTTATATCTGGAAATGTCCGCATGTGCCTTGGAAGGATATCTGTTTTTATGGCAGCACAGTTAGCAGCTGTTTTCAAGCTTATTATATGAATTTGGAAAGTAGTGTTTAAATTGTTAAAGAAGCAGAACAAATGGAGAGGGATTTCACATGTTCATGTAGTTTCATTCTCTGGTTTTGATCATGATGCACGTGCATAGAAGACACCGTGAGCTTTCCAATATCGCCATTGGAGGAACAACAATTTTCCAAATGAATGTATAATACGAACATTCTGAATGTAAATTTGATATACCACATTTTTTTCATTTCATTTATTGATTTCACAGGTAGAAAAAACAAATAAACACAAATTTACATTAAATTAACAGAAACAGAAACAAAGGTAGCACCCCTGTAGGATTACAAAAAAGTAAACTAAATTACTGTCGAGTTGATCTCCTGATGCTACCACTTAGGAAGTAAACAAATATTGAATCACACAAAGAATGATAAATGGCTTTAGGCACACTTTTGAGATATAAAAATAATATTAAATAAAAATATAAAAACTTAATACTACACAGTTTGAGTTAGGGCATCTCCTAGGCCAGGGACTAATAAATGTTTTCTAAGTGAATTAACAAATAAAGATAAACTATAAATAACTGTTTCTTTAACATCTGTTGGTAGCACCTCCCATAATCTAGGGAATCTATAAAAAAGAGAATGATGAGCAGCATTGGACCTAGCCATTTGATGAGAAAACTTAATAACTTCAGTGTGTCTACGATTAACATGGATTAGACCAATAGGAATGTCAAATTTATTATATAAACATTTAATAACAAACACAATTGAAAGGAAATGAATTCTATTGTTTAAAAAGGGAAGACACACCTGTCGGAATATTCAATTTCACTATTGGAATTAATTAAAGCCTTTCTCGGCAGGCCTAAACAAAAACGGGTGAAACGTCTTTGTACCTTCTCAAGCGTTTCTTGCTGGGTAATAAGGACAGGGCACCAGACAGGGGCTGCATACTCAAGTATGGGTCTGCTAATTGAGCGATAAAGTGAAATAAGAATTTTAGGGTCCCTAGTTTTAACTACTCTACCAATAAATCTGTTTAGCCATGTGGCTTTTGAAGTAACATTGCTAATATGGGTTTTCCAGCTTAAGTCCCTAGAAATAATAACACCAAGGTATTTGTAGTTATCAAAATTTTTCAAAGTATAATCACCAATATTATACAGTGGTTTAGCAGGATTTCTAGAACGGGTCACAGTCATTAGCTTACATTTATTTGGGTTTAAAGCCATACAGTTTAAATTACACCAGGTGTTTATGTGCTGCAGATCATTCTGGAGTGTCACTTCATCATCTGGAGTTTTAATGACTCTATACAAAACAGTGTCATCTGCATATTGAAGAAGATTCGACTGAACACAAAATGGCAGATCAAAAGCAAAAATGTTGAAAAGTAAAGGTCCAAGAACAGATCCCTGTGGCACACCAGAATGAACTGCAGCCCAGTCAGATGATGATCCCATAAACTGAACCCGTTGAGACCTATTTGTAAGATAAGACTTGAACCAGTCCAACATTGAACCACAAACGCCATATTTATGTAATTTGTTCAAAAGAACTTGATGACTCACACGATCAAATGCTTTAGACCAATCTAAAAATATGGCATCAATGCGGGAGGGTTTCGGAACATCAAGTGCATTGGCCCAGCTATGATAAAGAGTTGTCAATTGAGTAACGCAGGAGCGCTTTGGCAAAAACCCATGTTGAGTAGGTGAGATTATCCCCCCTCTATACATATGATTAATGAGATGTTTACATACAACCCTTTCAAGAATCTTACCAACAACAGAACAGAGTGAGATGGGTCTATAATTAGACATAACATGAGCATCACCAGTTTTAAATAATGGAACAAATTTGATACACAGCATGGAGAATGACTTAGTACAGTTATATTGAGTGAGGTCAGACCTTTAAAAAAATATTGTTTGTAATGTCATTAGTGCTAAAAGAATGAAATCTGGAAAAACATGAAATTGCAATGACGTCATAATTACATCATCAGGTGTCAAATTAAACTAATACAAAGGTTATTATGAGAAAATCATATCTCCTGAACCAAGAAAGGAAAAATCTTAATTATGTGAAACCAAAGTAGATACTAGCGTTATTTTTCATGAACATGAGGAAGTTTTATTGTGTCAGATGTATGACCTTCAAATAACCTCATCTGACCTTTACTTCCAAACAGGAAGTTCAAATTCAGCACATTCTAATTGATATTTTTTATAATAAAAGATGATCCACATTTTAAAAATATGATTGTGAGTGTTCTAGCCAGGCATACGATAGCGTATCGGGCCGATACGCTATAAAAAAATGCCGATACGCTATAAATCGGCCGATACACTATAATTTATTCCATGGTGAAAAAAAAACACCCCAAAATTTCCTTTGTTCAGTTCGAGAACTAATTGTGAACAACAATAATTTGTTGCCACTGAGGGATTTATTTCATCTTGTAGGAAGCTTTATTGATACATTTTAATTGGCCGGCAACTTTGTTTCTTTTCAAGAGAATGTGTTTGATGCGCCGCATTTGCAACTATGCGGCCCGCCACGATCTATTTATGGCATTCAACGTTAAACACATTGACACTGGTTCCGCTACCACACTGCTTAGGCAAAAACCAGATGAGCGGGGTACCCACGTGCCAGGCAGAGTCGGGACAAACACCGCAAAAGTGAAGTCTATAAAAAGTGTCTGTCGTGAGTTGCTATGAATGATCATGATATGACATGTTTTCTCAAATAATTATTTCTGAAACAAAATCTACTGTCGGAAATTTGTTTTGAGTGAAAGTTAAAAAACAACAACATCTGATGTCCGCCGGCCGCCAGCAGAAGTTCGACCTACATGTATGGAAACAGTTTTGTCTTCACGGCATCAAAACATTCTCATTCCAATATCATTTCCCTGCCACCACTTTGTCACCAAGCGGATATATTTTTGTTTTATAAATTAAGATGTTATTGATGAGAAAAATTAAACAAATGAAAATCGGAAATGCAAGACTTAAATCGGCTATTCCCGGTCCCCAGGATACGTTCAGTAGGTGGGCGTATAGCACAATTGCACACTTCAAACAGGCCTCCATTTACTTTTAAATCAGGAGTAACGGTAAACACTTTCTAAAACTGTTTTTCTTCTTAATTTACATACCCGACCGCTATTTATTTAATGCCGAAAGCATTATTTCTGAGCTGAGATTCTCCGCCACAGGTATTAATCCACAGAATTTAATTCCATAAAACAAAACATGTCATAAATTTCTGAAGCTTTTCCGAGGTAAAAAATTCACCAATAGTTTGCTCTCAGTCGAATAAATAGCGTGGGGCATTTGTACGACATGAATCTGCGAGCGCGTAGCGCGAAGCCATAATGACATGGGTCTGGGGCCCGCTTAAGGGCCCTGGGAAACTTAAGTTGTAGATGCTCTCTGGTGCAACCTGAGGCTATTTAGGGGCGTATTGCATAATATAATTTGTCACACAAAACCATATTTCTTTTAGACATAAAAATATTTCTTGCTTTTCAGTTGGTAGGTTTTAACATGTTTACATGTGCACATGTAATTCTGTCACATTTTTCTCAACTAATATCAAACCCATTTTTAAATTTAAAATGGAGTAGGGCCTACAGGACTCATGTTATTGTTTGAATTATTGTTTTATTCACTTTACATTGGATTGTTGTTAGTAATTGTAGCTTTAAACGTGTGAGTAAAGTTAATCGTTTTTATCAATAATTCAAAGCCAGATATGATCAAAAAAATTCCATACATTACAATACATTACAATGTATGCCTTGACTTATGCCTACTTTAAATTAAACTTGACAAAACTATAAATAAAACGGTTCTTACCAACGAAACCCTGCAGTGCAAGCTTCACCCAGGTAAATAGTTTCATAAAGTATTTTATTGGACAGCAGGTAAGAGCTCTATATTCTAAGTCCACAGTTATTGCTTTAAAAAAAAAAAGCTCAGAGAAGTTTTTAATAAACATAGGCCAGCTGTAAAGACGCCTTAGAATTATCCTGACTAGGTCTCTTCAAAGTATTTTAAAAGAAAAAGAAATAAGACAACTGGCAACCAAAAAGACACAATTTCTGGGTCACAAGTTCACATCAAAGAACTGTCTGCCGACTTTGGAATGTTGAATGTATCAGTTTGGGATTAGAGCCAAGACAAGAGTTGGGGCTATTGTTCACTTGACAATGACTGACTGGTTGTGGTTTTACACTCCCAGACCAGGTGACATTAACCTCTCGGACCTGGTTCTTGGCTGGTTTCCAAGCTATATAACTACATGTATACATGTATGAAACAACATCCCAGGATACAGGATACCAGTATACATTCTCGCTCGAGTGAGTGATCCGACTGTCGGCAGAAATGCGTCTTTTGATCAGTTGTTTCGAATGAAGCCTAAAATTTAAAACAATAAATCTAGACCTTAATTAAACAATTATGACTGGTTGGAGCAGAATGGTGATGGAGCAGAATAGTGACATCTATTTATTCGACTGAGAGCAAACTATTGGTGAATTTTTTTACCTCGGAAAAGCTTCAGAAATTTATGACATGTTTTGTTTTATGGAATTAAATTCTGTGGATTAATACCTGTGGCGGAGAATCTCAGCTCAGAAATAATGCTTTCGGCATTAAATAAATAGCGGTCGGGTATGTAAATTAAGAAGAAAAACAGTTTTAGAAAGTGTTTACCGTTACTCCTGATTTAAAAGTAAATGGAGGCCTGTTTGAAGTGTGCAATTGTGCTATACGCCCGCCTACTGAACGTATCCTGGGGACCGGGAATAGCCGATTTAAGTCTTGCATTTCCGATTTTCGTTTTTTAAATTTTTCTCATCAATAACATCTTCTTAATTTATAAAACAAAAATATATCCGCTTGGTGACAAAGTGGTGGCAGGGAAATGATATTGGAATGAGAATGTTTTGATGCCGTGAAGACAAAACTGTTTCCATAGGTCGAACTTCTGCTGGCGGCCGGCGGACATCAGATGTTGTTGTTTTTTAACTTTCACTCAAAACAAATTTCCGACAGTAGATTTTGTTTCAGAAATAATTATTTGAGAAAACATGTCATATCATGATCATTCATAGCAACTCACGACAGACACTTTTTATAGACTTCACTTTTGCGGTGTTTGTCCCGACTCTGCCTGGCACGTGGGTACCCCGCTCATCTGGTTTTTACCTAAACAGTGTGGTAGCGGAACCAGTGTCAATGTGTTTAACGTTGAATGCCATAAATAGATCGTGGCGGGCCGCATAGTTGCAAATGCGGCGCATCAAACACATTCTCTTGAAAAGAAACAAAGTTGCCGGCCAATTAAAATGTATCAATAAAGCTTCCTACAAGATGAAATAAATCCCTCAGTGGCAACAAATTATTGTTGTTCACAATTAGTTCTCGAACTGAACAAAGGAAATTTTGGGGTGTTTTTTTTTTCACCATGGAATAAATTATAGTGTATCGATAGCGTATCGGCCGATTTATAGCGTATCGGCATTTTTTTAATAGCGTATTGGCCCGATACGCTATTGTATGCCTGGCTAGAACACTGTAATCCTGGGTCCTTATTCCCTGGGGTTCCGCACTCACCTTTCACACTATGGTCAAACCCCAGGGCAACCGCACTGTATTTTTTGGCTAACGGAAGTCATGACTGTAACTAGCTGGAAGCGCGAAATCCCAGTATTCAATGCTTGCACGTACTCGCATTGAAGTATAAACAATAAAAATGGCTACGCATGACATGAACAACGTGATGTGAATTGAACGCAAAGAAAAATTACAAAACGATTCATTGTCAAAAGCTGATGTGATCTTCTTTGGGTGATCGAGCTTGGCGGTTTTTGATAATCAGTTGACAGCTGAGACTGGTACCTCTATTTGCAGTGTATACTATTACACATTCAGTGAGACGGATACTAACAATTTTTCCTCGTCCAAAACAATTCCAAATTTAACCTACACTGTACATGTACTACAAAATCATTAGTTTTGGAAACTGATAAATTCTTCAAAAAAATATAAAGTGAAATATGTTTTCATTGATATTTGGTTTCTATAAAATACAACAAAACTTTATAAATACTTGAATACAAATCTGTAAAAATAAACACCTTAAACTCAGACCATGCAATTCAGCGCGCATTTCCTGACCTTGACTGTTTATCTCTCTGACCTTTCACTGACCCGCTTTCATTTCCCACTAGCCTTTACTTCCTGGGGGATTCTTAATCCCCGGGGTTTTACCGCTTACCCCTACTCCGGAGTAGGGGTGGCTATTCCCCCGGGGATGACCATTTACCGGGGCAGACTGGGGGTAAAGCGATCCAAGTGTGAAAATGCCGACATTGACTAGTGTGAAAAGCCCTATACAGTGTAGTTTAAACAAGTTCAAAAAAGTTTGACAATTAGCCATTCAGCCATTCTTTGCCTCCTTGAAACAAGCAGAGACACCATGGGCAGAGTTATTCAATCATGCAATTTTGCACACTGCATAATGACTTGCGTTGCAACAATAAGTTGTCTCCACCCATGGAGGAAGGAATCTTCTTCCATCCACCTACCAAACAAATGTTAATCTATAATCAGACCTGGGCCCAATTTAATCTGTAATCAGACCTGGGCCCAATTTAATCTATAATCAGACCTGGGCCCAATTTAATCTGTAATCAGAACTGGGCCCAATTTTATAGAGCTGCTAAGCAGAATAAAAAAAAAACTTGCTTAGTACCTGAAAGATATGATAACTAGCAGCTTAAACATTGGTTACTGACCAAACTTGCTTAGTACCTGAAAGATATGATAACTAGCAGCTTAAACATTGGTTACTGACCAAACTTTTGTACAAATTGTGTGTACTTTGGCTGGTTGTCTGTTTTAAATTGCTTAGCAAAATTCAAGGTAAAGGCAAGGTACATTTGCAGTACAACATTGGTATCAGAAGTAATAAGTTATTATCCAATAACTTAATTGCTGTAAATTTGGTGCATTCATAAATCATCCTGAGAAATGATTCTGCCTGTTAACAGGGCATTCATCTTTAACAGGAACAGATTTTCATTGTTTTCTCAAAAACATGGAGCACCTACATGTACATGTACATGTACGTGTACATGTACGTGTATTGTGATGTAATTTTTCACAGGTTAGTTTCATGATATATTTCTTGAGACTAATGGGTTGAAATGAATACCAATGATAATACCAATGTTGTACTTACCCTTTAACAGCTCTATGAAATCAATCACTGTTGCTTGTGCACAGTGTGCATATTGATGCAAAATCATCAATTGTGTTAAGTTGTTGAAAATTCAATGCCAACATTGATGTGAACACTCATTCATACATTGCAAATCGTTTGGAACAAGTTGGTACATTGGGGCAATATCATTTACAAAAAGGCAGCTTGTTGAGCACACTTGGGAGATGCTTGTACAATGTACATGCATCACCCAAGTGAAACATCAAAGAAATATAGCCCTTTTCACACTACAGAGCTAATGGGGAAAAAATTCCCAGGAAATTCCCTAGAGTTTTTAACCCCACCGCCACCCCAGCAACCGTTCACATTAGACCTATCTGGTCACTCCCGGGAATATTATTTCCCGGGAATATGCACGGCGTTTCTCACTAGACCTATTTCCCGGGAAATACATGTTGGTCTTGTGTGAAAGGGCTTAAATTCAACTAAAATGACTCAAGTACATTGTACAAGTATGTACCCGGTACACATGTACATGTATTGCAACCACTGAACTATGGCAGTTGCCCTATATTTGTACTTTGTACAAAGTTTTTTTTTTACTGAAAAGCTGATTATTTGCTGCCATTGAATTACCACTGACCATGACCTATCATAAGAATGTTAACAATAAACACAAGTGAATGATTCTAGGAAGAAAAAAAACAACATAAACAATGCACTCATTTCCTTTGGGAAGCTATACAAGCGCTCATGCACAATTTAGCTGTATCATTAAGCAGGGCTCAACTGTCTTATTTAAAAAGACCACAAATAAACAAACCTGAAACTGAATTAACAGCAACATGATGGCCATGTAAAAGAATATCCCCCAAAACCCATTATCAAGTCTGTAGTAAGGTTTCCAAATCCCTTGTGGTACAGGATAATAATTGAGGTTTGATTAAAGCAAGCAGCAAACTTGCCAAGGGGCATGATCTGTTGTTTATTAGTCTCTGCCATGATAATGGTTCCTATGGAGTGCCATGTCTGACCATAGAGGTCTGACCAAATCATTAATAGGAATTATCAATGTCTTCAGGACAATATTGATTAAGATCATGACTTGAGCATTGCTCCACATTGGATCCATGAATTGATGGGTTGGTGTGTTGAGAGTAAAGTCCCTATCTTTTAAGATTTTGCATTTTGAAAAATAATATAATTTGAGCAAAAATAATGTTTAAAGGGAAGGTACAACATGTCTAAACTGCTTCTAGGAGTCCGGTAAGCTCATATTTGATTTTGAAATATGATGCAATTTACCTGTAAAATTAGGCCAACAGAGGAAAATGAAATCAATTGACTACAGTGTATGGTGTGACATTTGAACAGTGTTGTACATTGGTAAATTTAACAAGGAGGGGAAATGATGACATTGATTCTATTTAACATTTTCTGATAATTTTGTTTCTTCTGCACAGATACACTGAGGAGAGGGAATACAACAGTCCAAGGTAAGCATTTAATACATTTATGTCTGAGTAAATATCAGGAGCATTTGAAAAATTGAATTGGTGATCATCCTTTAAAGGGAAAGTACAACATCAGTAATTTTACATGTACAAGATTACAAAATGAACATTTTATTACCCTAAAGCTAACATGATGTGAAGTTTGTAAAAGTACCAATTATCCTCAACAATTATTCTGTCTGAAATGTTTTCATTTTTAAGGTGAACACAACAAAATATGCACATTTGCAAAAAGTTGATAAACTGGAACTTTTTGGTCTAATTATAAGTGTTTTTAATTACTTCTCTTACTAAAGGAGGTTTAGGGGTGACCTGGGGTACTAAGATTTTCAGATGGGAGGGGGAATAGTTACCCCAGTTACAATGTACATTCATGTGTTCCCTGTGAGCCATGATTTGTTCTAAGCATTTTCTGTTTAATTTGCAAAACGTGTACACGTGTTGATACAGACTGTGTACACATGTAAACAAATATTGTTATCGCTAATAAATGGTATGATGATTGTCCTATTTAGGACAGAAAATAATCCAAAATACGGTGATATGTACAGATTAAACAAATCCAAATTATCAGTTGAACTTCCTGGGAATCGTGATATTATAGCGGGCCCACTGGTCTCACTTACTGTATATAAATATCATGGAAATGGAAGGTTCCATTTGTTTAACTGTAGGATTCGTTTACACGTAAGTGAAAATCCAATCGCCGTCGAGTTATTACTCTGGCAGCGTGGGAAACTTCCAGCACAATTAGCATTAACAGTGCACATTGAGCACATGCTAAGTCACGCGCAGTTACGTTCATCCCATATCAACAGAGGGAAGTCCACCTAAAGCCCATAAAATGAACGCATTGAAGAGATCTTGTTTATATTTAAGTCGCCGTTAAGAGAAATACCAATAAGTTAACGGTCCCCCCTGTTATTTCAAATCGATTAGCCTAGTCCTATACACAAAATTAAAAAATAACCATGCAAGCAGTACGTGTTTATGCTCATGCAGGGGCCACTTTTTAGACGTATTCGTTGTTTACGTCCAAAGCTTCCGCAGTGTGCCCGCACTATGCTTAAAAACCTTTGGTTCAGGCACACACGTGGTGCGTGTACCCTGAACTGATTTTGTACGACGGCCTATGCGTTTTGTGATTGACTTATGCTCACCGCAAATTACGTTATCATTATTGGACAAACCTTTCTTGGGAACCAAATGGGGCGTGGCAAACAATAACGTCATGCAATAAGTGGATCGGTGGGATTTATCATTACTCATCAGTAGACCTTACATTACCTGCAAGTGCAAAGGCAATTACATCCGCAATGCGAAAGGCAGTGACCAATAGAACCATGCTTTTCGTAGTTAATATTTATGAAAATAAAATGACATTTTCAAACAAATCGATATGTAATAAATAAACAACATGAAACATTCAAGTTAGTGTAAATTAATCGCAGTTGTTTAATCATCAATTCGTCATCCCCAGCTTTTCTTCAAAAACAAAAACGTTACATGATTTTGTAGTGTTCAAATTTAATTACTATTAGCACAAGTTTATGCTACAAAAATATGAAGTATGTTCATTCAGCACTCTGCAAGTACCCCCCGCGGGTGCAGAATTTAGAAAAAAAATAGGTCACTGTTTGAGACTGCAGGATTCAAGTATTGATATTCCCCCTAGAAAAAGTGGTGCAATCCCTAGTTCCCCCGAAAATTGTTCCCTAGTTACGCCACTGCTCCAGTTGCTGGCAGTGATGAAGTGTTTATTCTTCATATAAATGTATTACACTGTATTACATTTATTCTTAAGCGCTTTAGACATCAGCAAGGCTATGAACAGAACAATGACAAGACAGTTACTTAGGACAAATGAGTGCACCGTTATCATCATTCAGCAGATAACAGTCGCTGTAGTCACAGCCATCCAGCCTGCCATGTCGGCTTCCTCAAAGGCATTACTATTTGCAAACACGTACAAGTACAAAGCTTACCACCATGACTAGACAAAACGGTGTAATTGCCAGCTTAATAGGATTACTTGGGAATAGTAGTCGTGAATAGTAAGCAAACACTTCACGGCCGCAAGTTATGAATGGTTCAAAGGCAACTGATCATTATTCGCGAATAGTTGCAGGTATTCACGCCTGCGCGATTAATCGAATAATTCAAAATCCACGAGTACGATTAGCAACAACTATTCGCAAATATTTGAATAATCGAATTATTCGCACAGGCCTAATAAACACCTTTACTCATTGACATTTCGAGAATTAAATGGCTAGTTTTTTAATTACGGTTGTGTTTGTTCAGCACAATTAGACCGTTGGCAAGCTCCGATGCAACGGCCTATTAGTGACCAGCGCCCGGTCGAAAAGATGGCATACCTGGAGAGAGATCGAATGCCTCGTAAACAATGGATATAAATCCGTCTTTACAAATGCTTGGCTGGTACGTCAAAGGAACAGGTCTTGGATAAAGGGATTAGGCAAAAATCAACAAAAAGAGTGAACTCGTTCAGTATTTGCAGTGCATTTTGTCCGGGGCCACCGAACTGTGACCCCATGGACTCCGAGAAACGATTGCGTGTATACATGTCAGCCGCCACGACGGCACGCCACGTGTGGCGTGTTGACAAGTCTCCCGGTGACACACACAAAAATCGGAATGCGTGTTTAGACGCTCTCCGATCCGCTGTACAAAAAAAAATTGCGTGTATACACGGCATCCGAAGCGAACTGGTTAAATGATAAATATATCAGACCAAGGCATGCCAAATGATATTGTGATGTGGATACATCAAATCAATATTGTAGTACATTTTTTGCAGTTACTTAACCATTCACAAAATAGATAGTTGTCAGGTTTTGAATGGTCACTAAAAGGCATTGACAAATTGCACTAGTTACATGTACAGACTTTGTAGAAGACTTGGAACAAGTGAATTTGAAACTAAAACACAAGACAAAAACAGCTGAACATTCTGTTCCTTTTCTAGGAAATTATTTTATTCAGAAGACAGGATGTTTTTTAATCAGTGGGCTGAGTGATATTATTTGTTCTGGATACCAAATATCAACATACACCATAATACTTATTCAATGTTATATCAATATTTGATCTGTTGTTTTCTTTCTCAGTTAGTTGCTTCATTGACCACATAGTTATCATTCCTCTGTAACTATCAGCATGCTTCTCTACGTATGTTCTTTATAAACTGATGTTACACATGTACAGTACATGTACATGTACTTGTAAGTGAAATAAAATGGCTTTATAAAGCCATAACACAATGATACATTTATATTTATGAAGTTGCAAACTTGCAATAAGTTAACAAGGTCTAGGAGTATCAGATGAAAGAAACGTTTTTATTGAAACTAGTTTTATGTATTGTGTATGCTTGATATTATCATGGAGGAAGGAAAAAAGGTTCCTCCATGATATTATATAGTACATACTATATTGTGTATGCTTGATATTGTACATGTACTGTGTACAATATGTATTTATTTTTCTTTTGTATTATTTTTATGGATTTTTGTTTGATGTGGGGTCCAACTCATTAAATTTGATGTCTGTTTAGGCAAAACTATTGTGCTTACATTGTAAAAGTAGAGTGAAGAGTATTCAAGTAGAAGTCCATGAAGTTTTACACCATCAAATTGCCTTGATTTTAATAATAAAAGTTTATCATGGGTGATACCGGTGTACCTGTACTACCATAAGAAAGGAGGTGTATTTCTGGTTACCTTCCCCAACCAAAATGTATAGGTACTGTTGTGAATTAGGGAGATAATAATAATTTTATTACAAAATGAAAAAAAAAAAAATAAAATAATACATGTTAGTAAAAAATAATTGAAGTTGTCATGCAACTCTGTTTTCATTATTATTATTATTTGTTTAACTCTGTGACAAACTTTTAACAAATCCATCCCAACAGGGGTGGAAATTACCATAATTCAAGTAAATTTTTACCCCTGACCAACATATAAAATACATACATGTATATTTTCAATAATGGCTTAAACAGTATACATACATGTACATGTATCTATTACATGTAGAGTCAAACACACCATTGCATCTTGTAATTCTCTGCTTGTGGATTCTGTTTCTGTCATTACACATGTACCTTAACTATCTATACTGTACATGTTCTTTCTTTTCTAAATTCATAGAAAGTATTATTTGCTATCTAGATCACATGTCACTTTTTCCTCTCAAGAATTTTGCTTTATCAATTTGATCTGAGAACCAGGTGGGATCCATCCAGACGATACTGATAGAGTTGACATGATATATGATTTTAATCTGGTTCCATCATTCCAAATTAATTATGCAATAAAATGCTATGGTAGTTCTGTTACGGTGATGAACATTTGCAATGTGGAAATGGTCCATGAAGATGAAGCCTTATTACCAGCAGCAGGTTTTGGAATGAACGAGTTCCCTTTACATGTTGTTGAAACATGTTGTTACAGAGCACGCTCAGTTAGTCTTGGTTATCAAGACATTCTTACCTTTTCTTTTTTATGCCATCGCGTAATACACTCGGACATTTCAACGATAGAGGGCGTTCGATAGTAGCGAGATAATGAGCAACATCTTGAACTAAGACTAGCCCATTGCGCCACATTTCAACGATAGAGGGCGTTCGATAGTAGCGAGATAATGAGCAACATCTTGAACTAAGACTAGCCCATTGCTCCGCCATATTGGAAACAATGTGTGAGTGTGTGTGTTGTATACAGTGCGTTGTATACATGTACACTGTACATGGTGATGGTATCCAGTTGTTACGCCCTATCGCCATGACGCCCCTCACCATAACGCCACATTGCCGTCATGCCCCATCGCCGTCATGCCCCATCGCTGTCATGCCCCATCGCTGTCATGCCCCATCGCCGTCACGCCCCATCACCGTCACGGAGAGCAGTGGACAATGTCTGGTACCCATCACTATCAAAGATGCTGTATTCTGAAGCTTGGGTACATCATTCATTGTAATCTATTTCTGGAAGACGCAATTTGTTTTCATACATCTGCTGAGTAAACGATTCTAATCACTTTACTACAATGGATGCATAGTATCAATTTTATGAAACTGTTCGCATTATTCAAATTAAGTAACAAGACTTAAACACTTTGTTGCAAGTACATTCTTTATTTTGTTTTAAATAACTAAATAGTTAATATTGGGCATTTGGCTGTTGAGTCCAAGTCACAAACATCAAGTCTGAATCACGAGTCCGAGTCAAAAGGGTCGAGTCCGAGTCCGAATCATTGTACATGGTGACTTGAGTCCAAGTCCAAGTCACCAAAAAAGTCTGAGTCATGAGTCATACAAATCTTGTAAATGTTGTTGGCAAATTGTGCGAGTTACATGTAAAATGAGAAAACTTACATGTACATGTACATGTGTATGTAGAAGCGAAATTGTAACCAGAACACAAGACAAATGGTTTAACATTCTGTTCCTTTTCTGGGAATTGTTGTTTATGTGAGGATGTGATTTTCAAGTCAATGAAAAAAATCTGGAGCAAACAATGACGTTATCTGATGTAGGACTTTTTCCAAGTTTTTTCATTATTAGGGGAGTGTTTTATGGAGATGCATACACAAAAATTACGGGTACACTTACATAGTTAGGGACCAATATTTATATCGTCAGAGAAACATATCAGGTACGTGTATACAGAAAAAATAATATAGAAATGAATTGATCAACATTCGTAAGGCCAATGCTGTCTCTGCCCAGCTCATGTAGTTTGATTTACAGTCCCATCAATTCCATTCAATGCCAACAAATGTTTTTATTCCATTCATGGGATTCCTGGCTGGTTATTTATATCATGTGGACATCTGGTAAAGTTGTCCTTTGCCTGAAGAAATTGGGCCAATACTCTCTGGTCCCCACACCAGTAGAATCTTCTTCCATCTGAACGATGCGGTGATGAGCTGTACAGATGAAGTGTTTGAAGATGCTTCAAGTTCACCTTGATCTGTGATGGTCTTTGAAGGCCAAGGATTAAGATTAGGATATTGATGTAAATTTGGTTTCTGCAGATGACTTTTAGAGTTGCTTGTAATTACATTTGTTTGGGATTGGATGAATTCATAAAATGACAAATGGCAGGCCCACATGTACATGTATGTAGATTTCCTTTCCTTCTGTGCTGAGTGAGAACAATGTAGGTGTACATACTGAGCTCTCTCTCATACATACATGTACATCATGTACATGTACATCATGTACTGTACATCTACACTTTTTCATTACCAATCAGGAAATTGGCAGCTTTATCAATACTTTTTTGTGAACAACACATACGGCCATAAGGTTTCTTGTCTCCACAGGTCACCTCAGAGCCAGCGAGCCGTGCAGGCCGTGTTAGCACGGCCAGTTTAAAAAAAACACGGGCTATATTTTCAAGCACGGCTTGTATTTTTAAATCGAAGCCGTGCTAAAATATTTTAGAAAATCTATTTCAGTAAAAGAGAAATGCATGTCAATAATTTGTGATTTTATTTTATGAAAACAATTTTTGTTAACTTTGAAGTTTTCTTTTTCTTGTGGACAATTTAAAACATAAAAGACGTAACGCAGATAAATTTAATTTCACCAGTTTTTCACCTCCGTTCGATCGCACGCCGCGGAGTCTCCGATTGACTTGTCACGCTGCGCTTGTGGTCCGACTTTAAGTCTGGTACACGTGTTGGTATAAAATCAACTCTGTATTTACATGTGCACAACCGAAACGGGGAACCAGTCCGTATTTCATAGACTTGATTTAGTCAGAGAACGTCAGTTACATCATGTCGGCCAAAAGGGGAAAAATAACAGACTTCTTCACAAAGGTAAGAGCAAAATTGTCACGTTTAACTTACAACATGTACAATCAAAATACTTTGGGGTACAATGCAGTCGTAGGCCTACCAAATTTGGGTTGTGTTGCTCAACGGCCATACTGTTTTGTTTAACAAATGCCATGTCATGTGGGATGATGAGAGTTTCATGAACTTGATCGGAATTGGCATCAGAATTTTGCCATCATTCTGCCGAAATCAGAAAATTACCTTGTTAAAAACAACACCTCATAATATAATACATAAATCCACTGGCAAATCTAAAATCATAATTGAAGACCGATCTCACATGTCAAAAACATGTCAATGTGCATACCACATCGTTCGTCGACTCGTGGTGTATGTACATTGCATGGTCGGACTGTTTATGTTTGTGTGTGTACGACTACGACGTGTGTGCACGTGCGACGTGTGCGCGCGCTGTGATGGGGCACTATAAATAGCGCAGAGGGCTTATACGTATTATATGCCGGCGCCGTGTGCAAAAAATAGTAAACTTGATCTAGTCACATAACACCTCAATGTACTTCAAACAAAATGGCAAATTGAAGAAAATCTGAAAAAATACAAAGGTTCATTCATATGCACGTACATTAATTTTTTTTCTTTAAAAAAATATAATTAAAAATTGTAGTGATTTGTCAAAGAAAACATTTGTGTCATATTCTCATTTACATAACTAATTGACATAGCTGTGGTTTAATACTATGAACTGACATTAAATTACATTTTATATTAAAATACATCGAAACATAATTTCATTTTAAAAATGTAACCTTTTTTTATATATATAATAAACACTTGCTGGTATAAATACTAGTTTCGTGGCATACGCATTTCCAAATATATTGTTAACAAACTTTCTTAAAAACTTTCTTGTGATCTCAATTTATTTAATGTTCTATTCTTAGAGATTATATATTATCAAACATCACAGTGACTACAATTATTCAGATTAGGCCCACTTAGGTAAAAATATCTTTAGGAACATTTTGACAGCTGTAGCTACTGTCAATTTCATTTCAGAATAAGGCCACAGTTCAAGACGAGAATAGGGATGTACATGTACAAGACATCCAAGAAGATTCTGATTTTGGTCCTGAGGATCATGTTTTTTTGTTTTTTTAAAGGAAAAAATCTAACCAAATTAGCTCATTTCTACCTGAAAAACGGGTATCAGAAATGCACTAGAGACCCCCAGAGAGCATCTAAAATAGCCAGAGCTTCCAGGACCCGCTTAAGGACCCTGGAAGCTCTGGCTTCGACCGTGAGGGACTTCGCGCGCTCCTGTTGTGTGCTTCGATCGCACACAAATTTTGGACTCCAATAAGTTGCACTCCCACTTTTTTTTTTTGCACTCCCACTTTACCAAATCCTGGCTAAAACACAGACCTAAGTTTTCTTTTTGCTATGAAATGATGTCCAATTGCAGCCAAAATTGCTGGATCGATGTGTTTTAAACAACTTTTTCACATAGGTGTATGAACGTTTGCCTGATTTGTGAGGCCTCTCTAATCAGCCACTCTACTTTGTGTACGGGAAATTTGGTCTGGTTCCAATAGAGAAATTTGGTCTGGTTCCAATAGAGAAATTTGGTCTGGTTCCAATAGAGAAATTTGGTCTGGTTCCATTAACCACGTATACATACATTTATCACGTATTTCACTGGTTGACAAAAATTTTTTTTTAAATTACCAAAAAGAACCACAAAGAAAACGTGACACCGCACCGATTTTGAAGCCGACCTATGACCAGAAGCTAGAGACTTGGTGAAATTCATTGTGTCAGAAGATAAACAATTGATTTAATTTTGCCCTACACCGACGTGTGTATAGCACTGTATACTCAGTTCTTTCTGAGTGTCTGTGAAAAAACTACTCGGGCGGGATTCGAACTCACGACCTCCAGCTTACTAGTGCAGACGTCTTAACCTCTCGACCACCGAGCTTGCCTGATGATGATTGGCTGGCAAGAATTTCACCAACCTATATATATCGCTGATATATATAGGATTCTAGCCGACCAATCGACATCGGACAAGCTCGGTGGTCGAGAGGTTTAGTAAGCAGAAGGTCGTAGGTTTGAATCCCGCCCGAGTCGTCTGTGTAGTTTTTTCACAGACACACGGAAAGCACTGAGTATACAGTGCTATACACATGTACAATGTAGGTGTAGGGTTAAGCACCGAGTATACAGTGCTATACACATGTACATGTAGGTGTTAGGGTTAAGCACTGAGTATACAGTGCTCGTTGGTGTAGGGTTAAGCACTGAGTATACAGTGCTATACACATGTAGATGTAGGGTTAAGCACTGAGTATACAGTGCTATACACACGTAGGTGTAGGGCAAAATTAAATCAATAGCAAGAGACTTGTTTTTGGCCTAAACAAAAACTTTCAAAGGATGGTTGTTTAATGTATTCAAAGAGAGCAAGTATACTATTAGTATGATAGGTTTTGTCAACATTGCCAATGTTGCACATGATACAAAAACCACGTATCACGATAATGATTTTTTGGGGGTTCACACAAAATTTCATCAACATATACAAAAAATACTGAATTTTATGGACACCAAAATTTGTTTAAAAATATTAGCACTTCATACCTGACATTTAGCCCACAAAAGTCTTTGAAGTTTCCCTGACAAAAATGCCTGACCCCCGTCTTAAAAAATGTCAACGATAAAATCCGTTTTGCGAGTGGCATATCAGCGTTAGTCAGAACGACTCTCTGTATTCCCAATATTTTGTTTCAACAAACATTATTATTGCGCCCTCTATTGACTTAATTGGTTGAGTGCTACATGATTTTTCATTGTGCTAGTCAATTGAGGGCGCTATACTATTTTTGATGAAATAAATACATGAATGTTGGGGAGTCCTGAATGAGGGCTTCATGGGTATTTCCCCACAGAATAGACTTCATTGTTGACATTTCGTTGTGGAAAAACTTCACTGACATAAATATAAAGTACAAAATTTTTCTTATTTGTGAACCAGATTTGGTGTGCATAATAGTCGGTATATTGTGTGTATTATTATGCTGGTGAAATTCTGTTAGAATTTTGGACTCATCATTTTACACATGATTAAACTTCTGTCAGTACATGTATATCTTTATTTTTGCCGAAGTTTAGTTTATACAAATAGATCCTTGAACATAAAACATAACATAACACATTAAAAAAGTTGTTTAAGAGAACAAAAATCTGGACAAACATTTTGTTGATTATAAATTCTTCAAAGCCTAGTTTATAGCAGGCCATAGCCTTTTTTTCAGGAGAAGGGGAATAAAATAATGAAACATGAAACTTTGTATAAAAATGTGCTGTTTTTATTGTGTCTAAGTCTCTCTACAACATGATACATGTACATATCATGACCAAGTATTACGATAAATATTTTATCGCAATAAAGTGGTATCATTACATTCCTAATGTATCTTGTTGCATTGAGCAGCCTGCACACTTTTCAGTTGTTGCATTTTGTTGGATTCAGCAGGGTGTATGTGAAATGCCTGTAGGGGTTTAGGGTTAATGTGACAGGGGAAAAAAATCTGAAATATTTAAATTTTCAGACCTTTTATCATAAATTAATTGACCCAGCTGTTATATTTTTCAAAATATTTTGTAAAACTGGAAATTAATGTATTTTTTTTTACAGAACGTGTGATAGAATGTTATTGACGCACACTAGCTATTTGAACAGTGCATACATGTACATTGTACATGCATACACATACATGTACAATGTACATGTACATGTTCCCATCGTATGCGTATTTATGAACCATGATGTTCACCCTATGTGTCTGCCTTTGCGAATGAGACAAGCGATTGCATTGGTGGCACAATTTTCCCTAATCCTTCCTTCTCCCCTGGGTACATATAATTACCATATTATCTAATTAACAAACTATCATCTAAAAACTCACTTACGGTAGTGTAAACAAGAAAAAAGGAGAAAAGGGACATTTTATGTTGAATTTACAAAATGTTGCTGTCCAGCAATTTTTGGTGAACCAAAAAAAAGTGAGTGCTACCAATAGGAGACATTTGAGAAACTGGTGTCAGCAGACATCCTTTCCCATTGTTTACATTCTGAATATGCAAATGATATTGAGAACAATGGAAAAGAACCGATAAGTCTGATGTCATCTACATGTAGTGTCTCTACATGTAGTTGTACCTTTCCTTTAATTTTGGGATAAAGCCAAATACACATTTCATATGATATGACACATGATATCACTTGTTTACAAAAAAAGCCTGTGCAGTCACCCATTTACAACAAGCATTAATTCACTGTCTTTATATAATTTAGTTGTTTTCCTTCCTCTATGGTTTCATGTACCATAACTAATAGTCAATAAATGCAGTTTTTAGTTATATCAGTTCTTAATTGGAATCTGCTGTATTCACCATTATTCAGTCATAACTTTATAAACAAATCAATGTACAATGTAACATACACAGTCTCAGGGAGAACATTAACCCTAACCTTCCCAAATCCTCCAAAATCCTCTTTGCTAAAGTGAAGGATTTTGAAGGATTGAGGTTACAATGTACATGCTACATTTTTTTGCTCTTTGCTAAAGTGAAGGATTTTGGAGGATTGAGGTTTTTTAGGCATACTTGCCTTTCCATGGTACTTGTACAACCATGTTTGTTGTACTGATTGAAAGGTCAGTGCTTGGGTCAGTGGACACTGTTTATTGCTCCATGCATGCAGGGAGGGTCCCTGGACATGTACATGTATCACAGATTCGAAACACATGTGTGCATCCATGTCATGTGCTTGCTTTACTACTGAAGGATTTTGGTGGATTCAGGTTATAAGCAAATGGGCCTAGGGAGTTAGGGAGGATTCAGGTTATGTGTAAGCAAATGGACATAGGGAGTTAGTGTTAACCAGTTCGCATCGGGAATAAAAAAGTTTTTCCGAACCCCGTGGCGGGTTTATTTTTACCGCACAAACACGACCAATGGTGCTCACCAGAGCGTGACCGGGGAGACCGTGTCTTCCACCGTATGCTTATGGCTCGTTGCCACGTCGACCGGGAATCTATACAAATATTCCCGAGAATCCTGTGGCGTGTAATTAGACGCTCTCCGATCCGCTGTCCAAAAAAAAATTGCGTGTATACACGGCCTCCGACACGAACTGGTTAAAGAACAATTTTACTGATCAATAATTTAGCAGCAGTGGGTCAATAATCCACAGGAATGGGCACAATTCATGCAGATCAATGTAAGTCCTTGTACAGTGCCAGTGACTCACACTACAAGAATTTAGGAAGTACCCCCAGTGGTTCCTGTGTCAGGTCTGATAGTCGGGTATTCCTGTGTCTGAACTGATTTTGATGACTGAAAAGAAAGCATTTGCCCTTTGGATTTGCCTCATTATTTTAACTGTTTGTACAACTACAATGATGTGGACCGAAGATCTCATGGTATGTTTGCATTGGTTTTCTTTATTCATTAATACTATTGTACACAGTGACCCTTGATAGTAAATTGCATGTACATGTATACACAGTACAATAATTGGTATGTGTACAATCCCATGTACACTCTGTTTGTGTAAGATACATGTACTTCAAATCACATACATGTATTATGTGCAATGTAATGAGACATATGTACTATATATATGCAATGTAATGAGGCTCACCTTTCATCATTTAATCAGTACGTTAAATCCTAGCAGTAAGTTAACAAATCCTGTCACAGACATCAGAACAAGTAATAGTATTTAGATTATAATTCAGTCATTTTGTAATCAGGTAAATTACCAAAGGTGTACAATCTCTGTAAAGAAAACTGTTGTCCTTCATATTATCTTCTGTATCATACATGTATTTCAAAGTTTTCAATTTGGGCAAATTTGTTTGCCTTTCAGTTTACATTAAAAAACACAAAATAAAAAAAATAAAAAAGTACTTGTTTTACTTGTTTACATACTCAATTCTACATTAAAAAGTATGACCACATTTGCAAACTTCTTCCCAGTACGTGAAAAAGTATTCATACAAGAAACATTCTAAAAGAACCCCCATAAACTTGGGTGATAACACAAAAATATTGAATATTGCAATACCTTTTTTGTTTGATTATGATATCGAGAACCTTTTCAAGTTATCGAGAAAAAATATATCTTGATTAAAAAACAATCGCGATTGTGAGTCGATTCAGAAATTCCATGGAAGTAAAATTAGGCCAGTCTTTTCAAGCTTTGAGAATTGAGAAACAAAAATGAACTACTTCAGTGGTTCACTGACTGTCAGATCACAAAGGAGCCAACCATACAGGGTCCAGGCTCAGAACCTTGTTGTTTCTCTTAATCCACTGCCACTCAAAGAAATCTATTCAGATGGATTACGTGTTGCAAATTGAATGCATACCTGTGGTTGTTGGCTCAAAAGCAATCGTGCGTGAATGAAAAAAATAAAAGATACATACCTCACCTGTCCTGTACCCCTTGCCTAATCCCCTCCCCTTTTTGTTACCTTGTATTTAAGTTACCCATTTTGTTAAATCTAATTATCCTTTGTACTACCTGTATGTTGTTGTTTTTGACATTGGCCGAATAAATAAATAATAATATGTTTGACAATATAATTATTGTGAATGAAAAAATTTGATATCGCCCAAGCTTAACGTCATAAAAGTTTTTTTTTAAATATTAATCATTCATTGCTCTGAAACTTCAACACTGAGTTGTTCTTTGTTGATTGTAAGAAATTAAAACAAATTTAACTAGTTGAGAACACCCTGTATAATTTCAAAATGAAGTACATACATGTATATATGTATTTAACTACATTGTGTATTTTACATTTACAATATAGTTTCAAAACTTGTATTCCTCCAAAAATAACAAAAATTGAACTCCCAATTTACAAATGTATGCACAGCACAAATTGATATTCAGGGAAATATGACTCACTCCCAGAATCTTGCAGACACTTTTGGATTCTTCCATTTCTGGATAATAAACCTCTAACCAGTGTGTCAATCAACCCTATGCTCCTTCCTATCCTTCAATATGAAATCAATGCGTAGTCCCTCCCACTAAGCTTTGATCTGAACACCCCTGCATGTAAAGTGGTAGTTGTCTAATGGTAATTACTAGCCTGGAGGAGGTGGGTCGTAGGTAGGACCATACCATGATCCTTGGGGCTCTGTGAATCATACAGTACATACAGTGTTCATTGAACATCAGAGGTTCAATACATTGTATGCAGTGGGCTGAAATGAGCAAGCTACATGTAGGAGAAGAGTCTTGATAGATCAGTAGGCACAAAATTCAGACTGCTCTTGAGTTGAATGGTCTTGTTGTGGGATCTTTTGGCAGGATTTAGGGGTAGGACGGTTGAACTGTTAATTGACAGGACTCGGTGAGTACAAGCTTTGTATTTTGGTATTTAATTACATTTCTTAAGGTTATTATTTACATAAAAATTGTATGTACATCATAGTACAAATATGTGTACTATGTACATTGTTGTAGAGCCTAGAGGAAAGACCAGGTATTTGTATAATACATGTAAAAGTAATCTGAATATACACTGTAAAACATGTACATTGTACATGTGTACATGTAACCAACTTTACAGGTGAATGTACATGTACATGTATGTTTACCGTACATTTTATGTACCTTTTATCTTCACCTTGTTATGTACCTTGTGTGTGTACATATTCATCACTAGTCATTTTGTAGTAACATCCTCCACAGCAGTACATACATACGTGTCTGAATAAATACTTAATTTGTACTTGTAACATGTAATTGGGTACAGAATCATCCTATCGTTGGATATGAAATTGCAGGATGATATTTAAATAATAGTGTCAATCAGTTGACACCAGGAGACGTTGATGAGCCAAAAACATTTGTTGTGTTGGAACCATGCTCTTTTAATGATAAGAATTGGTTATTCAAAAAATAACAATGTGTAAAATGAAAGCTGATGATGGTATCAGTATTCCCTAGATAAGTGCTGTCACTTTCACTTTAAAGATGAGTGAAATAATATCCACTTTGAGTTCTATCTGAATGCATTTTCACTATTTTTACCTTAACCAGTTCGCACCGGGAATAAAAAAGTTTTTCCGAACCCCGTGGCGGGTTTATTTTTACCGCACAAACACGACCAATGGTGCTCACCAGAGCGTGACCAGGGAGACCGCGTCTTCCACCGTATGCTTATGGCTCGTTGCCACGTCGACCGGGAATCTATACAAATATTCCCGAGAATCCTGTGGCGTGTTTAGACGCTCTCCGATCTGCTGTCCAAAAGAAAATTGCGTATATATACACGGCCTCCGACGCGAACTGGTTAATGACACCACATATTCAGAAACTTAAACATTGCTTCAAAGAGAGTTAAGCATACTCCTCTAAAGGTAGTACTGCCAACATTACTCAATGATACTTTTCATTTAACCCGCAGTATGAAACTGTGTAATGGTACCCATGGCCATGTTACCTGGGTTGGCCTCTTACATGTACATGTATATGGTAACACTTACCCCCAATTATAAACATAAATCTGATGTGACAGCTGACCTCTTCATGACCTGCAAACAATGTTAAGTGAATCTGACCCTTTGAGTAAATGTACAATGCAAAATTTACATGTATAAG
Organism: Zoroaster sp. YZ-2022; assembly: GCA_029582265.1. NCBI lineage: Eukaryota > Metazoa > Echinodermata > Asteroidea > Forcipulatida > Zoroasteridae > Zoroaster > Zoroaster sp. YZ-2022. The sequence goes on from CM055820.1 coordinate 50,597,373, forward strand.
TGCATGCTGTACACATGTACCCAGGTTGGTACCCAGGTTGATGCACATTTAAATTATGTACATGGGTAGCTCGTCTATAATGGATCCATACTAAGAATCAAGAAATGTACAGAAAACCTGTGTAAGTTTCAGCTTATTTGGTTGTGTTGTCAAAGAGAAAATAGTGAATCATTATCAGTTGATGACATACTTTTTTGGGTAATTACCAATTGTGAAGGTCCCCTTTAAACTATAGGCAGTGGATGTTTTACCGGCGACGGTAAATTGAACCGAAATGCTATTTTACCGGTGGTCTTCTCTGATTGGTCAGTACTGTTGACGTCATCCGCTACTGAGCTTTGCGTGCTTCGCATTCGATCGCGTGCTTCGCATTCGATCGCGTGCGTGTTTGTTGTATACGACGCACGACGATCGCTACTCGGGAAAAAATGGCGACTCACGCGGCCGAGTGTAATATTCACGTAATGTGTGCCACCCGGGTATGCTGGTAATTCGTCCACATGAGATCTTTTCAGCCGGTTAATCGGCCCACCACAGCACGTTCTTGCTGGTTTTTTTTGTTTTTGTTTTGTTTTGTTGTGTTTTTTTTTTTACCCATGGGAAAATCTCTGCATATCTGGATGCTCCGCCAATCATCACATTGAATGTTTGTATATTCCATGCTACACAATCATGAAAATATTGCCATATAAATGTAGCCCATTTTGGACTCCTCCATGCTTGTACCATAGCTACATGCTTGTACCATAGCTCCGATCCATGCTTGTATATTGTACAACGGACGGAGGAGTCCTACCTCAGCTTACTGTACTGTACGTGTACGGTGTACGCTGTTTTATCTTCGTACGGCGTCGCAACGCTGCACTTGCTGCTGGCATAGAGCATAGAGGAATCCCATGCATGGAGCTGAGGCAGCTGCTTGGAATGCTTATTTCACGCACGTGATCGAATGCGAAGCTCAGTAGCGGATGACGTCAACAGTACTGACCAATCAGAGAAGACCACCGGTAAAATATCGTTTCGGATCAATTTACCATCGCCGGTAAAATATCCACTGCCAAACTAAAAAGGTACATAGCGTCTCTGTTTGGAACGATTGGACGATTTTGGGCACCTATCTTTCAAAAGTAGAATATTAACACCCCTGACATACAGTACATGTATTTCTTTTTTCCCACGATAGAGAACAGTATGACATGAGTTTTCTTGTTCAAAATCTTTCGTATGAATGTCAGAGTCTTATAAAGAACGACCTTGGCGCACGTAGCCAGGGGGGTGAGGGGTCAACCCCTGTTTTATTTATTTATTTATTTATTTATATATTTTTTTATAAAAATGGGGAAATACGCCACAGCCAAATATTTAACCCCATTTTAACCCTTTATAGGGGGAGGGGGTGTTGATGTTCTGTGACCTCAATCAAAATACATGTATTTTCTGCTCGAAAATTTGCCGAATATTGTCCAATGTCCCTTCCTTTTTGCCCTCTAAAATGATTTTAAAAATCACAGAGACTTTAATTATTTGCGAGAAATTCAAAAATGGTTTACAAACAACATTTGATTCATGCCCTTTCAGTTAATGTTTGATTTTAGATAAAATGTTAGTTTGACTTATCTGAGAGATTACCATTTGGATTAATATACATGTAGGTGTTTTAGTGGGGTACCCTTAATGGGTTATATACCAGGCATAATTATTATGTACATCAGACCTGGGATTTTTAATTTGTTTTTAGGGGAAATTATTATGAAATTATGTGATATTATGACTCCCCCCCCCCCCCCCCTCTTTTGGCCCATTATGTCCACAGACCTACATGTGTATCATGTCCAGGACATCGCAAACCCCTGTTCCCCAGGACAATATTCCACCAGAAAAATTTTGATTGAGGTCACAGAACAACATGGGGTCAAAAACAGAACCTAGACAAATAATTAGGTTCCATATTTATGTTCTGCAATATGATTTTAGTGATCAGAAAGGCATTGCAGATTTGTTTCTCTTATGCACAAAAAAGTAATGCATCAACAATAAAACAAATAAATGCAAATTAAAAATAAACAAAAACATAAATCTACAAAATTATTTCTTTTCGAGAACTACATGTACTTCAAATTGCTCATTCTAAACAGAAATTCATTAACTACAATGTATAGTGGAATATATCACGTTAACCCTTACCCTCCCAAATCCTCCAAAATCCTCTTTGCTAAAGTGAAGGATTTTGAAGGATTGAGGTTACATGCTGCATGATATTTTCTAAAGTGAAGGATTTTGGAAGATTTAGGTTATTAGACATACTTGCCTTTCTATGGTACATGTACATCCATGTTTGTTGTAGTGATTGAAAGGTCAGTGCTTGGGTCAGTGGACACTGTTTATTGCTCCATGCATGCAGGGAGGGTCCCTGGCCATGTACAGTGTACATGTATCACATATTAGAAACACATGTGTGCATCCATGTCATGTGCTTGCTTTACTACTGAAGGATTTTGGTGGATTCAGGTTATAAGCAAATGGGCCTAGGGAGTTAGGGAGGATTCAGGTTATGTGTAAGCAAATGGGCCTAGGGAGTTAGGGTTAATGTTGTTTACACAATCATGAAATTGATCATGACAATTAAGAATTATTCCCTCAAGAGTACATGTAGTTCCATGTTTTGTTTTTACGACTGCAGGACTATCTCGAATAGTCAATGACGGAAGGTTTTTGTGTATTAAGGTACCTTAAATATCAAAGTTTGTGTGTGTTATTTTACTTTTTGAGAAAAATATCAATAAAGTAGAAAATAAAGACCTTTTCTCAAGCGTGTCTGTGTCCATTTTTGTTGCAAATCATCCTCGTTAGCTCCAAAAAGACGAGTTTGAACTCCTTTTGTAAGCGCCGTATCGAGCCGCGCCATCATCATTTAACATGCATGTTTGGTACTGTTAGAAAGGTCATGATGTGACCTCTGTAATTTTAGTAATGACATCGCTGTCTGAATACTGAATAATAAGATAAGCGCCCAAAAACTTAATACAGAAAGTCTCCTTGTTGCTACATGTAAGTCTAAGCCCTACGTTGTAGGGTTCCAGCGAGCTGATTGGACAAACGTGCGTCAATGGGTTATTGAGCTTGTGCAGTTTGGATGTTTGGGCGGTTTAAGCGCAGCCTGCCGGCCTGATTGTACTGTGTGCTTTCGTGATTTTGCGTACCTTGTCAGCGTACATGTACATGTGCACGGCACATGCACTGGGCATGGGATCGGAGCGACCGGTCATGCATTGTATAGTAGTATACGTCACGTTCTTCATGTACATGTACACGCATGATCGTTGTTTGACAGTGTTTGTTTATCAAACATTCAGAGACCCAGAACTTCTAAAGTAATTTGAGCATTGATGTTAAACTTTCACAGATTATTCTTAAAGACATGGTCCATACGCCTGTTAAATTTTGTGATTTTAGCCTTTCCGAAAGATTACCGTTGCCACAGTAAGTTATTTCGTTCAAGTTCAGATACTATGTACAGCGCGCCCCCATACGTAGTACACGCAGCGCGTAAGTTCAAACATTTTTTGTTATGGCGTAATTTTTAAAACCCGTTTTCTCGTAAAGCGTTTCTGTAACAATCCCACCAGTATCTCAACTTCTTTGTTTAATAACTTTGGAACGGAAAAAGGGACACATTTATGTTTGGCTTCATTGGAAAGCCCATTAAATGCTCGTTATGATGTATGCATATCTCCATTTTTCATATTTGGGGGACATTCCTCATTACGATAGAGCGAGTCACATATTTTTAATTCTCAGACAGATATTGTACACATGTAAATTGTAACAAACTTGTTCTAGTTCCTATTCATAAACTATAGATACATGTATATTGTCAGTACATGTGTTTCTTGATCCAAATGAATTATGCATGCACATTGTGTATACATGCAATAACCTTTACCAAAAGTGTACATGTACCTGTACATGCCTTAAGGGTTTAAATTGGTATAGTACATGTATGTATACAGTGTGTTGTTACATCTATATACATACGTACATGTACATGTAGTATACATTATTTGTAGAACAATCTATTTATTTGCATACATGAACAATGAATAATGGATACATTGTATATCAGTGAGTCATACCTATTGCTTTGTTTGCCATTGTTCCACAATGCTTTGTAGGCATGTACATGAACATGTATGATATTTTTCTTATAATATTTTGTTACATGAAAAATGTACATGTAGCTCCATACAGTTTTTCTTCCCTATTTTAACCCTAGGCACTCTGGCTAGGAACGTTCCTGAATCCTCCAAAATCCATCAGTGCACTTTTGGAAACATGCCCTTATCTTCAAAATGCACCATGCATTTTTGTTGATCTTTCATATTCAGCACTTAAGGCCTGTACTTCTTGCCAGGTACATGTAGTAATTTTGTCCCATTTGAAGAAGTGGAAGTACCAGTTTCCAACAGTGCTGAATTTTTCCCAAAAAGTGCCCCTTGGAGGATTTTGCAGGATTTGGGGTGGTTAGGGTTAATGAACACAATTAATCATGATTATGAACTGGTTAACCTTTAAAACTTGAAAAACGTGTACGCATTGAATATTTGCAGTGAATCCTTTCAAATATTTACATGTATAAGGTTGTAAGCTGTAAAGAAGATGATATTCTGGACTTACTTATTGAACTGGAACACAGACAGTTTCCATATTGCTTGGCCACCTTTCTCAACGCTCAATCACAAAATCCAGTGACGTCATGTGCAAAGACTCTTGGTATGTTGTCTGGGATCCCGTCCCATGTGCCTGACGATAGCCACATCTGCATGTCATCCTTCTTATTTCAGTCCTTTCATTGAAAGTAGCTTTTTTTACCCTCATTTCAAGTAAGCCTAAACCAACATACTGATATCCCAAAAGCATGACATCACCAAGAAGTTTGATTGTGCAGCCCTGACAGAGGAAGTTGGACAGGTGGACTGCAAAACCATTTGATAATTAAATGTGGAGAAATTGATTTGATTTGATTTTTGTAGGACGTCTGATGACAACCTACACAATATAACATTAGGAGATAAAAACTCAAGGATGTTACATGTATATTGAATTAACTGGAATATAAACACACTAGCATCCCAATTGCAGGGACAGTCAGGCTCCATATTACTTCCTGTCTTTTCTCTGGTGTCAGTAATTTCTGGTAATACTTCCCAATTCCTTCCTGAAATACTTGTATTCCAGCCTTAGTGGATCATTTCCTGAACAGGGGTAGTCAGTTGTCAGTGTGATTGATTTTCATCTTACACATGTACATATTACATGTGTTTTGCAATTTTACCAGCAATTTTTTGGGTTTTTTAATCGGTGTGCTTTATCTTTATCGAAGAATTGAAATAAATGTTTTTTAAATGAGATATTTCACAAGAAAGCAAGTTGACATTTATTCATGGGTGGATCTACAACAAAATATTTGTTGACGCCAAATGCTAGAAGGTTGGAGCATGAAGAAATTTATGGCGGGAGGGCGGGTCTGGGGCCCACTTAAGTTTCCCAGAAAAAGTGGGTGTTGAGTTGGAATGTACATGTACATGTGTACTTTATGTACAGTTACATGTAGTAAAGATCATCCTTTATTTATTTGCTCTCATTTAGCAACTTTTTGTACAAATAATGAATTCGTTTTCACACTTTTCTCATACATGTACTTTGAGCTGAAAAGTTGGTTGTTTTATCTATTGATTTTAAGAAAATAACTGTACCCATATACAGTAAGCAGTTTTGCCAGCAGTACCAATGCAGTGCCTTCCCTTTAAAACCAACATGGTGTTGAGTACTACGAAACCTGATTGCGTTACCAGGGTTGATTTCTTCTTCAGCAAGTGTGATTATGTCCTGAAGATCAGGATTGGACATGGATCCAACACCTTGATTTGGGCTAGTACGTCATTGGCAGCCATCTCAGCCTTCTCAGGGGAAAAACCTTGGCAGGTCTGAAATGTTGGATGTTACTTGTCATACCGAAGATAGTTGCCATGTTGGATCTTTGCCAGTTGATGATGTCGCATCATGATGCATGTTCCACAGGTATGCACTGGCCTGCGACACGCACAAGTTTGCGTATGTTCATGTACTTACGTGAGTACATTCATGCATGTACATGTAAGTATGTATGTAAAAAGGTATCTAGAGTAAATCTGGTCAGGCAAATATGTTGTTTGTTGTTTGCTTGAGTATACACGCAAAGCAATTACTAGTTGGCGACATGACTCCAAGTCTGAGGACTTACACATATATACATGCACAAATGTCTTAGAATTCTTGTATTCTGATTTTTGTTTTATGACGTTTTCTTTGTTTTTCGCATCACTTTTTCAATTGAAACCAGTCAGCAATCAACATTTAATGTATGCAGCATTCATATGAATGCCAGTACAATGTACATGTACATGTACATCATCAACTGGCAAGTGTGAATTTGAAGCAACGTGCAAGCAAGTTCAGAGTTCAGACCCTGATTTTCATACTGTCACACACATGCCTGAAGACCACAATTACTAGAAAGTGATACCCCAAGACATTTGTGTGAAAGGCTGGCATCATGCCTAAAAGAAAATCTCAATAAATAGTTATGCACAGACGTCTTGGCCGAAGTCTAGGCAATGTTATTTGTACATGTACAAATTGTACATGTACGTCAGTTTCAGTGTTTTCTATTCATGGTCAAGACATTATAAACTACATGTATCAGATTGTTTTGTCAGTGTCCATACTTTATGACATTTGCCTTTTCCTCCCCCCATGAACTTATTGAGATATATATCAGTTGTGATTATAATGCTCATAAATCCAGTAAATGTTTTAACAATAAAGCTCACATTACCAGAACTGTTGATTTAAAAGCAGATGTTAAACTACATGTACATGTATCAAACATCAGACAGGTCTGGTAGGCTTCTTGCTTCTGCTTCTACATAGTGCCATATATATTATGAAACATTTGTCCAAGTATTTCCTTGAAATGGTTGATGAGCAGTCATATAGATCAAGCTGTTGATAGCAAAACCAGATACTTTGAGAATCTCAAAACCCTTTTCAAAAGTAGTTTTTTTTTTTTACATGCAAATTTACAATGTATGTGACTTACATGTACACTGTAGATCTCTTTGTAAATACCACATTATGCGCAAGCCAATTTGCGTAATGCATGCTGGTCTAGCTATCAACAATATACTGCAAAACTGACCTTACCTCCCTAGATATTATCTATCAATGTTACAACCACACAGGACAATAGTTAGCCATGCTTTTCTTAGATTTGTTTGTATTCAGTTTAATAACTACATGTACATAGATTTTCATCCAGTGTGCCTGCGTTTTTGGCATTGGGAAAGGGGGGGGGGAGGCATTCTGTACAAAATGTAGGTTTCAGGTCGTTTCTGGATGGTTCATTATATAAACCACTATGCTGCAGGAATGATTTCATGAAAAATTTGTGCATAGCAAAATCTTAATGCTAAAATATTGTTTGTGTAGGCAGTAAGACTTATTTTGAATTAGTAAATTGTGAATCTTTTGTAGCATTTTGCTGTGCGATAGAAGCGAAATCATTCACTGCACTCTAAGTAGAATTGAATTTGGTTTTCATCAACTCAAGAGAAAGGTTTTTACTCCATGAACACACAGATGTAGTGTTTGACCATGGTTTGATGTCTATAGTACCTATCTGTCTGCAAGGCTGTCATTTATATACTGTGTACATGTAACATGTATAACATTCTACAAAAATATATCACTTTTGCTATGGAGTCTGCGATGCATACCAAATTTCATTGATGCATTCATGGCCCTTGCCTGGTCTGGAGTGTCAAATAACAACATGTACTTGTAACTATCTCTGTGGGAATTTATCTTGTCTGATATGACCTACATGTATTATCTAAAGGGAAATTGGTGCCAATGCATTTTTGTGTTTTAGTTTGGGAGAGGGCACACAATGAGATGTTTTTGCTAACATCCCACACTGTTGTACAGAATTCTTTGTTTTACATGTATGTGTCATAAAAATGTAATATTTTGGGAGAGGCTGGTTACTGTATCTGTCATGTTGTTATTTTGATGTGAACATTTGCATTGTAACACAAGGTTACAGTACATACACAATATCTGTACTATACTGATATACATAGACACCATTTACATGTAAGGACTTTGTACAAACCGCAAGGTTTAATTATGCAAATTATATGTAAGACTTAGCTTTGCTACATTGTATACAGAGAGTCAGGAAAACCCCAGAAGCATTTGTTTTTATTTCATTCCATTTCTCTACTCTTTATTGAAACTAAAATTAACATTACATGTACATATCCACAGACTATCACTCGTTCAGTAAAACTCAGTATCAGTGGTACTTGTTATAGTAGCCTTAATCAAAATACCCCATCGTTTACAACAAAGGACCACACTGACAGATGAGGTACATGTATATTTTATGACCTACATGTACATGTACATATCATACACAATCCTGTACTTATTCTCAAAGGCCAAGACCAAATTGTTAACTTCATTGGTTCCACTTCACAGAAGCCAATTACAATAATATTGCTGAGGATCCTATGTGTACCTGATCCCATATCACTAAAAATAAGGCTCCCTGATATTACAAGGCACACCACAGCTGTCTGTTATTAAAATGGTCCCATGAAAGTCACGGCTGGTAATATCCAATTCCATGTATTAATTCCCTCCCTCTGTTCTATTCTCAACATCGTCCATCGCCTCTGAATTCTTATAAGTTGGGACAGTGTGTGTAGGACACAGTTATCCAGTGGATATCTTCTAGAGGTCAGGTGTTCCCAATCAAACCAAATTTGGTTTGATTTCCCCAAAGAGAGAATAGGAGATTTGGTACTGACCTCAAGTTCACTAGGGGTGACATCCAATAAATAGTGGGGAATTGTGTGGTGTACATGTATCTAAAATGTGATGAGATTGGCGCAACATTTTCTTCAGAAGACTTACTCCAAAGACATTTATAGGTGAAGTGATACGTTAGTGAATTAGTAAGTGTATCATTTTGTTGTGTTTTTCACATGAACACATCTCCCTGCTCTTGTGTTGATGTCATGGCTATGGTTTAAGGCCACTACAAATTGTTTATTTGGTTGTTATTTCAAGCTACTGAAACTCTTTATTGAACACCAAAGTAAATATTATTGTTTACTCTATCCCCAGCAATAAACAGATTTGAATATATTAAGCTTGTTTCATTGCACACTGGACATGCTGAATGGAACCACAGAACCATAAGGAATAAATAATTAATAGTTAAATCAGTGTGTCTTGGTTGAAGGTGTTTCTTTTATTTGTTATTAATAAGTAAGCTATAGGATTAGTTATTCAGCAAAACTAAATGGTCATATTGTTTTGTGAAACTTATTTGGAGTAGAATGCTACTGATGGTAACTATCTCCCTAAGTAGAGTAGAATGCTACTGATGGTAACTATCTCCCTAAGTAGAGTAGAATGCTACTGATGGTAACTATCTCCCTAAGTAGAGTAGAATGCTACTGATGGTAACTATCTCCCAAAGTAGAGTAGAATGCTACTGATGGTAACCATCTCCCAAAGTAGAGTAGAATGCTACTGATGGTAACCATCTCCCAAAGTACAGGCATGAGAATCTTCTGGATTTTTCCGGACCTCCGGATTTTTCACCTCAAAATATGTGGTCTTCGAGTTCAGTGTGAATTTGATATAAAATTTGGGGGGTAGGTTGTATCGGGGTAAGCTCAGAAAACATGTGAAAAAAGTAAGTGAAAATTTAACTTTGTCACCCGATAAACTTAGTGTTTACAGCAGAAAAGTGTACATGTATCCAGGAAAAGTGTTGTTTAATGTAGCGACCTATTTGATTGATGACGCAGCCGGATAAAAATGGAAGAGTGTCTGACTACTCACTGTATTATGTGTACGTGCCGTGTTTTTCCCCTCTCTGAATGTTGACGTCACGGGAATACGCATGTACGGAGAATTTGTTTTAACAAAGAAGTACATTATACAACGATTCGCTTTACACACAACGCGGGGCACTGCGCAAAAGAGTATTGATCACAACCAAATTCTCTCTACGTTCCGTAGACTGTGCTTAACAGTCTTACATGTATTTTTGTGTGTGTGGTGCACGTGATGTATGCACCATAGTGCTAGCGCTGGATGTAGAACCGACTTACTGTCAAGTCTATCTGCACACAGTCTTCGCGCGCGAGAGCAGGAACTTTCTATGCGATCGAGTTTGCAGACGATAGAAATGGCGCTCAAACTTACTTACGTCCAGCGTGGTTCCGCCGTGGATGTTAATGAAATCGACAAAACTATCAAAAATAAATGGAAATGGAATTGGTGTGATAAAGTTCTGTTTGTTGGTTCTCCAGACCAGCATCTAATCGGCGATTGTTTTTGTAAACTTCACCAAGCTGGCGATGCATTTTGTGAATGTTGTCGTGTCACCATCAAAATCCAAAAATTTCCCGGGATTATTATTTTTTTTTAATTTTTTTTTTTAAATCCAAATTACAAGAGATTTAAATGATAAAAATATCCAAAATAGCCATACTATAAGGTTTTCATATACCAAAATCTAATATAAGCCTGGATTATTTTTTCCTTCCTTTTTGCAAAACTCCATTCTCATGCCTGAAAGTAGAGTAGAATGCTACTGATGGTAACCATCTCCCTAAGTAGAGTAGAATGCTACTGATGGTAACCATCTCCCTAAGTAGAGTAGAATGCTACTGATGGTAACCATCTCCCTAAGTAGAATTGTTTTTATCTGAGATCCAGTCACTCTTAAGAAAAGCAAAATCATTTTTGTGTTGAATTTAGGAAAGCAAAGAGCCGCCTTTATGCCCTGCTCATCCAATGAAAGTGCATCTATAAGGATTGTTGATTATGACATGATTGTATCATGAACAGTTTACCCATTTAAAATAAAGAAATATCAGTTCATTAGACAATATGTATACCCATACCCATTGCTCAAACATGTACATGTACTGCATACTGTATTAATGCACACCCCCTTAAACTAAAGCCCCTTTCACACTAGACGTATTTCCCAGGAAATTCCCGGGAAATTCTGGTCAGTCTGTTCACACTTCAAAAGCTACTCTCGGGAAATTCTCGGCAAGTAGCTTATAAATTCCAGAGAAATAATTACCCCTGCTCGGGAGTAGGGTTAAGCGAGTTTTTCCCGGGAAATAGCAACTAGTGTGAAATGAAAGTGGGTATAACTTACCCCACTTTTGCGTCGCGGATGTTGGGACGTCAACATGTCTTGAAAGGTCAGCGAGGTCATAAATAGCGCGCCAAATAATTCGCGCGGTAATATCTCATGTTGTATTTCAGTACTTTTGAAACTTTCCTTCTTAAAATATAAATATCTAAATCTATAATTGTAAATAACGCGATACATTTAGTTTTATAGAATGTGACGAAATAAATGGTTTTAGAATTGAATAAAAGAATTGTCGCGGACAAGGCTATGTCTCGTTTACGTGTATTTATAATGTCCGCATGGTTAGGTACCAGTCTCCCTTTTCTCAAGCGTACCTGCATATCAAGCGGCGTGCGTGTAGTAGCATCACGTGTCTTGGCTAAAATTCCGTTAACTCATAATTATAATTTGTAATAAAAATATCAATTGGTATAATGATATATAGCACGCGAAAATGATCTGATGACACGTTTGCAGGAGCCATTTTGGTCGCGACGCGTTGCATGGGAAACAGTCACAACAACCCTGCTGTGGTGGGTGCTTGAGCGCATGGCATTTTGGGATTGGACTTCCGCCCACAACATTTTCAACTTCCGCATGAGCTGATTCAGTTTGTGCATTTCCCGGGGTTTGATAGCGAGTGTGAAACGACCTTGCATATTCCCGGGAGTGACCAGATACATTGTAGGTATAGTGTGAATGGTCGATGGGGTATTGGCAAGGTTAAAAACTCCCGGGAATTTCCCAGGAATATTTTTCCCGGGAAATGGCTCTGTAGTGTGAAAAGGGCTTAAGATAAATGTTCAGTTGTACGGTACAATGTATGTGCACACAATTATTGTGTATGTACATGTGTGTACTTATATAATTACATTGTACAGAAGAAAGTGGACTCTATAATTCTAAGGTCATTTACATGTACATTTGTACATGTAGCTTTCCACAGCCCAGTCATACACATGTACATGTACACATGTAGATAACAATACACTGTATACACAAAACACATGTATACACACATACATATATGTACATGTACATGTAGCAATTAACTGGTGCAGAGTGAATAATCAAACTGCAATAATTAGTTGCATATATCTAATCTTTCTGGCAAGATAACAAGTTCAAATTTGAACACACCCATCTAGAATTCCCCAGGCTATAAGGCTGACATAAAAGCTCCCATTGATCATGGCAATGGTGACCACATGTCTGCCTGCTCATGTTACACCCATTAAAGGGTAACCAGAGCTAGGGCACAGATGAAACAAGAGCCAGAATGTGTCTTTACATGTTACTAAATATCATTATTAATACTGCTAATTGTAACTGGTGCACCTGAGATAGAAAGATCACAGACCCAATTAGCTGCTTGGTTTGAAACACGGAAGATGCGCAAAGAGCCAGGTTCATGTTTGGAAATTGGAATTTCTGATGGAGGTTCTGACAGTTGGGTGATCATGAATATCCCTCAAGCAATCAAGTGGATCCAGGGTGGCTGAAAAAGGAGGCACATGGCAGGGGGAGGTATACACTGCCAAAGAAGGGGTGTGTAACAAATATTTGATCTACAGATTCATGTATGGTGATATGTAACCTGGGATTTGCAATCAACCAATCCAGCCTGTCATTCAAACAACATGGATAAACCAATCGGGTTAAGCCAATTGACTAACTGTTGTTATGAACATACTGTATGTAGGTCAAGCACTTTGCTTTTACACAGTTGGCATGACCAAGTTGTTGACTTAGGCCAGTCATAGAGGGCCAATAGACTGGATTAGTTTAATCATAGAGAAAGGGTTTATTTAATACATGTAGGTGATGTGCATTCAAAAGTGAGCACAATGCAAAATAAAGGGCCACATAAAAAACAGTTGGTAAATTTACAAATAATTGACAATAAAAAAGGGAACAATTTCCCTGTGCCTCTCTTAGCCTTGTTTCCAAAAATGATTTCTCAGGAATAAACAATGTACATCATATATATACATGTACATGTGGCTCTTTATGTTTTTACTTCAATTATTTATGGTGAAGCTGTGTCATATGTGGAGGGGGAAGAGTAGAGGGTCCACTGGGTGATCAACAAGGAGACAGTACGCAACAACGGCCTTCAGTCACAGATGGTATGTTTTCTTCATTTCTACAGGGGCAGTCCAGGCCCTTCATCAGGGGAGAGTCATTCAACTGATTTGAAATTGATGACATTTCGATGTCATCTACATGTAATTTCAAAGACATCACAGGTGACTGGACACCCAGAACGAAGCATTACAATTGTGAATGATTCAACTTATACTAGAGGATTGTTGGCAACCCTCCTGGCCACTTACATGTATAATGCTATCACTTCTATCATGAATGTAAAGTTCATGCTTTATCTTTATAGAAGCTTGTCAGATTCATCAGGAAGTAAAAGATTTAATTACAATGTGTGTGTATTGTACATTGACCCTCCATACACTGAACATTGTATGATGTACAATCAACTTGATAAGAGGACATCCACAGTCATTCTCTGAATTATAGATTGGACCCCCCTCCACCATGTCCAGTTGAATACCAGGGTTTGTCATCAATCCCTTATGATGATGATGATGATGATGATGATGATGATGATGATTATTATCAATCCCTTATTTGATGATGATGATGATGATGATGATGATGATGCTGATGCACACATATCCACCAAGAAGTTTTCAAGGCGCTTTACAGTAAGCAAGAAATCATACAATACAATAGCAAATGCAATATAATATTAAACAAAAGATAAAAAATGCATAAATGAATGTTAGTAGTCCTTATAGGCAATACACATAAGATGAGTTTTTAAGTTTTTCTTGAAGGAGTAAACAGTTTGAGATTCACGAATGTACAGAGGCAAATCATTCCAAAGGCGTGGAGCCACAACTTCAAATGATCTGTCACCCCAAGAATGTTTAGACTTTTGTTCAGCCAGCAGAAATTTTGCACTGGAAATTGATCTGTAGCAGGCTGTACATAGACATGTAAATGAGATTTACATATATTGATTAAAGGATTATCTAGAGCTGGTGCTTATGCTCTTCTTTTGTCATCTTGTCCTGGAGTATTTCTAGTAAGCTTGACAAACATGAATTTGAGAGAGCAAAAAGACCATGCAGGCAGTCTTGGAGATTATTGCTTCCTTGTCTAATGTAACTCTCTATCCAGTATTAATATACACTTACATGTATATTAGGTTAAGGATTCAAGGCTTTAGCTACATGTATCTTTGGACTATGATTAAAAACAGATGCGATATCTTGGGATTAACATGTTTATGCATGGAGGAAGATATTCATGACACAAAGTTACATCCAAGTACCATGCAGAATAGAACATGTGTATGCATGTACATGTACATGTACATGTAGTGTGTTCACATTATCAATGATTTTTACCCTGTTATTTCTATATTATACTGACTACTCACAAGTGGCAGAATTCTGTCATTTTTTTCCTTCCAAATCCAGTGACCTAAATGTACATGTAGGGTGGAAAACAAAACTTCTGGAGCCTTGTATTCTTCAAAAATTACATGTACATGTGCTGTACATATACGGTACCGTATGTACATGTACATGTACATCTAAAATGAATGTACACACTGTTCCTGCCAACAAAAAATCTGACAAAATAGGCTGCATTGTGATAGATCAAGGTAACCAGCAAATGTTTCAAAGAGCAATTCAATCTCTGAGAAAACAATGATCACATTTCCGAAACTGAAAGCATTACACTTTTTGTGTAATAATTTAAATATATGTATATTATTACCTCTAATAAGAACGTAACATTTCATAGAATTACACATTTTGTGGTGCCACCACATTTCTCATCAAACATTACTAAAGCATTTCCAGTCGCCAGTGATTTTTTTTAATTTTTAATTTTTTTTATATACAAAATTACGAAAAATGCTGCTTTAAAACCTGTGAATTATTGAAAGAGGGCAACGTTCCCTTGGTTAATAGACTTCAACCCTGGCTGGACTCCAGCACACCACTGTCAGCAGGCAAGCATTAAAATTGCACGGTTGACATGTGTGCATCATCTGTCCACCCTCAGTGATATTTGATTTATGATAACCATGTCAGGCAAAGTATCTCACTGTGTTATCACCCTACATATTTGACTGTTGAGTCCACAGACTTCCTGCTAGGGTTCGGTCAGATTTTGTTTTTTCACATGCAGTGATTTCAATTGAGTGAATCATCTTAAAGATGCTGGTTCATCCTCAGTATCTTGTCTAGAACTTCCTCATGATAGTTTGTGACTAGGCTGTGTGATGATGATGTATACTTAAACATTCACTACATGTACAATGTAGATCAACCTAGATGTTGACCTTTCACATAAACCGCTATACCAGAGAGGTGTGAATGATAGCCATGTGTGTGCGATAACAGTTCATCTACAAAATGACGCCCTCTTGCAACTTGGTGTATCATGTATCGGAAATACAACAATCTCTTGAAAATAAAACTTATTGAAAGGATTTCTTTTTTTTTAAATGAGCATAACAACATTTTTAGGCAGAAGTGTGTGTGTGTGTGTATGTGACGCATGAAATGCGTCACATTTTTTTGATTAACACAATTCTACACCAGATCTTTAAACATGTGGAACACTTCTTCTCCCCAGCTGGGAGATCTCATCCTTGATGGACCAATTTCTCTCTTTCTCTAAAAAGAAAAAGATTCCTCAAGGATCTCTGAAAGCACTTCCCTGCTGCTTTAATGTGGAATTGTTCACTTTATAATGGAGGGAATTGGATCAATTTGTGACCTAGCTTGCCCTCTTCTTGTCCCTGGAGGAGTACATCATGTAGACAATGCAACCCTGCCTGTGTTGCCCCTTTTAGGGGTGTTGGGCAGTATAACAAGATCCAAATACTAATTTTGAATAGCAAAACTTGAATTGTTATTAACATTTTACTATTGGATACAAGTGAACTCATTAACTGAAGACTAGACAACAGCAGTGAATGATAAAGTGTCAGGATCATTGTTGCCTAGCAATGGTAGTCTACAGTGCCATGAGGCTTTCATTCTAGATCTAATTACTCATCTGTAAGTGCCTACAATTTACATTGATTTCCAGTCTGTAGTAAACATACTGTACAACAGATTCCCTGAAACGAAATGCAGCAAATTGGCCAAGTGCATTGTCTACATGATGTACTCCTCCAGGGACAAGAAGAGGGCAAGCTAGGTCACAAATTGATCCAATTCCCTCCATTATAAAGTGAACAATTCCACATTACAGCAGCAGGGAAGTGCTTTCAGAGATCCTTGAGGAATCTTTTTTTTTTATGAGAGAGAGAGAGAAATTGGTCCATCAAGGATGAGATCTCCCAGCTGGGGAGAAGAAGTGTTCCACATGTTTAAAGATCTGGTGTAGAATTGTGTTAATCAAAAAAATAGTTGAATTTTAATGTACAGTAGAACTTACTTGATGATGATGGTTATCAATCTTCCCTTTGAAAATTATTTTCTCTGAGGGGCTGGAATTTTTTAAGAAAAATCGAAATTATTACCAGTAAGTTTACCATAAAGAGTCCTCTTAAAAATACCACATTTATAGAATCAGTTTGAAAAATCCTGAATGCATGTTTTTAATGATGGCACATCGTAATAAAGGTGAAACATTCATCAATTGGTTGTTTGTCAAAGTGTATGTAAACACAGCCAGCATACCAATGTTGTACATGTACTTGATATAAATGGAGTATTGCTTCATGCACTTTGTAGAAATGTTTCATAGCAGGTCCAAATCATGTCATGTATTAATCCATGTTATAGTTAAGACATCTTGATTGGATGGGAGTTTATTTTAACAGACCTCATGGATGTTCAAGGCACACAAGCGTGATTTCTGCAAAGGCATGCTGGGAAAACAATCCTTGTGTAGCACTGGTTGCTCCAAAACCACCAATCACAATGCAAAACTTTCATCCACATCCAACTGTTTTGACATGGTTAAGGGTTGCAAACAGAGTTAATGGTCAAAGAGACTGTACATGTGTGTATTAAGTGCAAATGAAATATACATGTAGTCAAATTTCTCATTTTGTTGGGGCACTTTCTTTTTTATAGGATTCACACAATGACAGGATTTTAAGTACATGTATGTATCTCTGCACTTTTCTATCCATGGACATTTCATTATCAAAAGTCTAATGAGCAGTTTTGAAGTGGATTGATTACATGCAGAGGTATACATGTACATGTACATAAACTTACATGTACTGTACATGAACATGTACATGTACAAGTGTATTTAATATTACCCAGCTTTTCCATTTGGGTGTCAAAATATCAAATGTTGCTCCAATGTAGATTGTAAAGTGTTTTCTTGCTGAATACATGTAGGTCATGAATATATTCCATGTTTCACTCAAGATCAAGTATTAAAACATCTTTCACCCATAGATTTAAGTGCACCTTAAATAGCATTCACATCAACCCCAAGCCAACTGACAAAATAATATAAATGCACCCCCATGCCCTCAGTTGCCCTCCACAACCACTAGAATTCCTACATATTCTTAAGAAGAATTTAGCACCAAGTCGTCAACAGTTTGAATGACCTCCTATTTGTGGTACCACAAGTCCTTCAGAGGTATTCCTTATTGTCCACCAGCCTTTAACTTATTCTCTTTTCATGCTGAGTTGAGAAAATAAACACTCTGCTGGCTGCCCCATGGCAAAACCAAACAAGCAGGGCCCACTTTGCTATGTGTTCCTGTCCAGCCAGTGTTCTTTCTCAATCATTTGTATGAATGCATTTCCGGGGTACTGCTGAAGGAGGTACATGTACATGTACATTATATGAAAATGTATGTAAATGTTTCACAGCCTGAGCAAATGTACACTACCTTTTCACTGTTTGACAAGCCTTTTCAAGATGATTTATTTTTTCACTCTACAATATTTCTTATTCAATCTTATACATGGATGGATGTGAATAATTTGAACTATGAATAATTGGAACTTTGCACAAAGCACATATTTTGACTTTGAGGCAATAGGCTGTTAAACAGTCCTCCCAAGAGAGCTTGCTGAGGGGGTTTTCTGAAGCCCTTTTCACACTAGTTGAATTCCCTAGGGTGTTCCTGGGGAATTACATTCAGTGTTTTTACACCCCAGACTGCCCCAGGATATGGGATTTTCTTGGGGAATAGCCACCCCTGCTCTGGAGTAGGGGTAAGCAGTAAAACCCTGGGGTTTTAAGACAGAGATAAATGTACATGTACATTGTACTTTGAAATGTGCATATGGATTCCTGGGGAATATGGACCCAGGGAATAACAAGGGTAGGTTTTAGCAAGACCAGTGTGAAACTGCACCAGGGTAACCGTGGGATAAAATTACCCCAGGACTGTCATGGGGTCACCATGGGGTTTTATTCCCCGGGAATAAGAGATGTAGTGTGAAAAAGGTTTAACAAAACTTGGGGAGACTTTCATTTCATTGCAGCTCTCAAGAGTGAGCCAATAAAAGAAGCCATGTTTGTACTGATCTAGACATTTTGGCATACATATGTATGTACAATGTACATGTACAATGTACTGTACATGCATAGTATTTATGTTGTCGGAATTTGCTAGCCTGGAATATCTTTCTTGAAGGGGCAAGACATTTTTTCCTTGAACAAGGACAGGCACTTCTATTAGAAAATATGTGGGAACATTTCAAAGGGGCACTAAGGTCAAGACCATGGCAGCAGCAAGAGGAGCACCTCTGTGCATTCTTTACTTGGTGTGGATTGAGGAAGTCATCACTTTCTCTGACATCCTACTGTAACTTTTGCAAGAACAAGCTGTTCAAGTGATTATAGAGTACAGTACAATGTATGTTTGTGTAACTCTATGATTGAATTGTACAGCAATGACTCTTGCTCTTTCAACACATATATGATTTAATTCAGCTGTATAATTTGAAATAGGAATTTTTGTAAGGAAGCTTGACAAGGATTGTCAAGGGAGATGCAATGTGCATGGAGATCAGGTTAGCATTGTAGTACATCTTTTCCTTTCACCTTTGTAGACCTGGGTTTAAATCCCACTCAGACCTGTGCATACATACTGTACATGTACATTTACATATTATATAAATAATGAATGTTTATGAGTGCAATGGTGAGAATATTTTCATGAGTTGAAAGATCGAATGTTCCATTCAACGAGGCATCCACTACTTTATTTTTCGGCTTATGACACACGGTTTCCTCGAATGGTTGTGTCTTGTCAAAAGAGGGCGTTTTGTACTGCTGTGTATATAACGCATGATGTAGTCTAGCGTGCAATAGATCAAATGGGATGGAACAAAAATGCATGGTGAATGGAACCAAAATGCACGGTTTATGACGTAGGCCATGTAATGGTTTAATTAATGAATGCCACGTGACCTACATGTACAAAAGCACAATCCTCCAATCAAATGACAAGGATATATACTTGGGTGTTATATAAAGGACTTTCACTCCCTATCCCTACTTGATTTTGTGGGTTTCCCCAAAGATAATTATCTGGATTTTTCCTACCACTTCTAACAAATACAATTCCTTCTTTGAGTTTGAGTGCTTTATCATGTGCTCATTATGAATTTGAATTATAAACACCAGGGCAACAAGTTGCCATTGTTACAGATGAAATGTAATTATTTAAATCAATATTCCATATTCTGCCTTTTGACCTTGGGGAAAAAGTCTGAGTAGTGAATAAGTACAATGACATTAACGCATCACTTCCATGATGTGCACATATATATATTGTTACTGATTGTTACCATGGAAACCATTATCTGTATGTAATCACCTACATGTAAATGAAACATTGAACAGTTGGTACATGTATCTAAGTGACTAACCACTTTGTTTTATCATTTACATGTACATGGAATGGGCATCATAAAGTACATTGTAATTAGCCCATCATTGCATAGCCCATACCCAGTTCAGGAATGGCCAGTGTGTAAACACAGGAAGCTTGTCAGAAATATTGTACATGCAAAGGTTGTAAGGATCGTGCAAAATGTTCAGAATTTTCAAGGCAGTACAGAGAGTACTACCAAGGAGAGAAAGAAGGGTTGTCAGTCGTGTATGTCTTTGAAGATGTTGTTTTTATTTGAGCAGTTTAAAATGCCCACCATATGGGTCTTTGGGTAAAACATTTTTGGTTCATTACACCATGTTTTTTTTGGTTTATTTTTCACTGTACATCAGAGCATGCACCCCCCCACACACACCAAGCTGAAATTCCTGACCATGACACTGGTTGGATAAGAAGAAGGTTCAAGGATAAGGTGATACTTACCATATATATAAACCAATATCTTAATTAACAGTAATTTTTAATACAATTTTTCACTTTTATTTTTCCTTTTTTAGGCTGCTTGAATACCCAGACAAGAAGACACATCCAATCCTATGTTGATGTCCATCCCAAGTGGTAGGTATATCTTTCAGTATCTTTCAGTGGGAGCAATTTTATTGATGTACATGTAGTCTGAGCAATTGTATTAATGTTGGCATGCTTCGTGTTTACACTTCACTCCAGTTACCACAATTATCCAAACCATTCTCATTCCCCAGCTGTGCAAGCTTACTCTGATAATATTTGTAAATTTTATAGGAAGCGTTTTGATTATATTATTACAGCGCTTTAATTTTCTTTTTTATTTCTCTGCATTGATGCTCTGTATTGGTGCTTTCCAACTGACGTTAAACAAATATATATAATGTTTATTACCGAGTGGATATATTTTCTGGATGCATGGTTGACCCCTTTAGTGTTTATGGATCATTGGTTCAGTCTGCAATAAAATTTTATTGGTGACAATATCCTTAGTTAGTTGTCAGTGGAAGTACTCAGTGTCATGAGGGTAGTTACAAGATGTCTAAAATTGCTGGACTGATGTTGTTTATGTATGAACTTGACGTGAGTGTAATCATGAACCCTCTACTGGACTCACTCCAGTGAGTGTAATCATGAACCCTCTGCTGGACTCACTCCAGTGAGTGTAATCATGAACCCTCTGCTGGACTCACTCCAGTGAGTGTAATCATGAACCCTCTGCTGGACTCACTCCAGTGAGTGTAATCATGAACCCTCTGCTGGACTCACTCCAGTGAGTGTAATCATGAACCCTCTACTGGACTCACTCAGTGAGTGTAATCATGAACCCTCTACTGGACTCACTCAGTGAGTGTAATCATGAATCCTCTGCTGGACTCACTCCAGTGAGTGTAATCATGAACCCTCTGCTGGACTCACTCAGTGAGTGTAATCATGAACCCTCTGCTGGACTCACTCCAGTGAGTGTAATCATGAACCCTCTGCTGGACTCACTCCAGTGAGTGTAATCATGAACCCTCTACTGGACTCACTCAGTGAGTGTAATCATGAACCCTCTACTCGACTCCAGTGAGGATGAATATTTTTGTAGGACAATAGAGGAACAGACATGGTGAGAGGCACACATCTATAGATTTGAGTTCAATTTGAAACAAATTGTAAATGTCATCTGTTTAAAGTACAAAGTGGGTATGTGCCTCATTATTTAATCACTGCTCGTACGTTTTTATCAACTTTGGAAAGTATGTTGGCTTGACCTTTGCACCCTTCCAGGTGTTACTTTAATGAGAAAAGCAGTAGCTGTTTTAAATGTTAACATCAAGCAAGTGTTGAAGTAAACATTTCTAGGATTTCACAGTAAATGGTGATGTGATTTAAATCTTAGCATCATTCAAATAACTTGTTATGTAAAACTACATGAATGTGTTGACACATACCGTACTCAAGGGTTGGGATGTTTATACAAAAATTCTCTCAACATTTTTAAATTCACGTACATTTAAAAAATGAATCTTCCATTTCCACAATATTTGGCTGTTTTTTTTTTTCACGAAATGGGCCCAGTAATATATATATCACGATTCCCAGACACTAATTAATACATTTAAACATTTTTTAATACAACCAGAAATGTTTTGTGCCAGGCTTCAATTGGATATGGGTCTAAATGTTGTTGCACCTCCGTGGGTAATTCCAAATATCGCAGAACATTGTGCAGTTAGCACTACATGTACATGTATGTTCATTGTTTCTTTGTATGAATGGCCAATGTGTCAAATATTCTGCACTAAAAGACCACTTTCTATGAGGCTTACCATCACCTTTAGATGACATTTTGCTGTTTTATTGCTGAAAAAATCCAGTCATAAAACTATGTCTGGTAAAAAGATATCACGTTATTAAAATCAACCGAAGAAAACCCATATGAATACTGTACACATGTATGGTACTGCTGTATTGTACATGTATGTACTGTACATGTACAACCCATGCCACACATTGGGTAATTTTACACACAGGGTACCCACTACTATTGTCAAGCAAAAGGCAAAGGGTTCATTTTTTCTGATGAACAAACTACATGTACACTGTAAACAATACAGGAATTTCATTGAAAATAAAATGTAACTTGGTAAGGATGGCAACAACAATATTTTATTAAAACACACAAATAAAAACAGAAGAATTCCACTTGGGTTTGAAATGCTAACATCAGAAATCTACATTAATTGGTTTTAATCTGTTTTTTTTTGCCCTTCTACATGTAAATCCATATTGCCGTATTTTTTATTATTTTCTGTATCAGATATGGACACCCTGTCTGTATCATTCCATTTATTGGTGAAATAATCGTTTACACATGTACATGGTCTGTGTCAAAACGTGTACATGTTTCACAAATTAAATGGAAAATGCCAAGCCTAACATGTATACATATGTACACAATACATGTATACATGTACAAGTATGTACATGAAGTAATATTCTGTAAGTTAATTAGGTTGTGAGTTACTGAAAAGAGCTGATGATTTATCCTGATGTTTTCAAGTTAGTGTACTCTGGTCATGTACTGTTAAATCTTAAATATTGATGTTTCCTATTGTCGAATAAGTACATGTACACTGTACATGTTTATTTCCCTTTAGGTAAATCTTTAATGAGAATCTCTTGTAAAACATGTACATGTACATGTATGTCAATGAGAAGAGTGCTACCACAACCAACTCCCTACAATCAGAATGATAAGAAAGGTCAGAAAACTTAGGCAACTTGGCTGACATGACCTGATACATGTATCACTAGATGCTGATGAGGAATGTCTGTAGAGACAAGGAATACTCTCATTAACCCTCCTATGCCCAGGCTGAAATTTGGCCCAGTCAGCACGGCACTCACAGACAGTCACTTGAGTATTTTTGTGTGCATTGCCAATTGGTAGGTCAAACCACAGAGTCACAGCTGTGTATGACTATGAGTGCACTGCACAAAGTCAATGGGTTGGGAGTTACATACAAATTGAGTGTCTTTGGGTTTGACCTCCTATCACAGCCACACGTGTTTGCATGTATTTGAGTGCACTGCACAAAGTCAATGGGTTAAGAGAGACATGTATACAAATTTTGAGTGTCTTTGAGGGTGCACCCAACTAAATAAACTCCCATAGTAAACAGTGCTAAATACACAATATTCAAAAATCATGAAAAAATACTTAGAAGTCCCACAGTTTTTAAAACCAAAAGAAAAAATATTGATCGATATATAACCTTTTATTTTCTTCTCTATTCACTGTCTAAAGTCCAGGTTTCCAGGGAGTTATTCTCATCCCAATGAAAACCACCCTCTACAGTAGTGAAAACGTCCACACTGAAAAGCAGCCATTTTGGAAAAAGGCCTTACGCTTGAAATCAAATTAGGACCACTTTTTCAGGGCCTAGTGTGTCCAAAATACTCACAGTTGGAAGCCAAGGACCCCCGGGTTATGATAGTGGGCCATTTTTACACAATCCATCAAATGAATGGGCCTCAAATCTTTGTTTTTCAGAAAAATTTGAGGGCATACACTTTATGATAAATAGCTCGCGCATGAATTCCTCACTATTTAGTGGGGTGCACCCTTTAAAGAGATGATTTTTTAAAATTTGACTTGGGAACACACTAAGGACATCCAGTATATTGCAGAGGTCATGTTTCTGAAAAAAAATTGAAAAATATTACTCCACTGCAAAATGCCAGCTTTAAACATACTTGGTTCGTCTATGATGTTTCTGTGCAGTTTGCAATGGATAACCATGCATTGTGTATGCATTATTGTATTTCTTGGGTGCAATGTTTTTCTTTAAAAATTTCTTTAAATAACAATTAGTTTCCTCCTTGAATATTTAAACAATATCCGAGATATTATCTAAAGGCAATTTCAGACAGTTTTACAAAATTAACCTTATTAGGGGCGGATCCAGGTTGACAGAAAATGGGGCCTCATACACAATGAATCATACGCTGAGGGGGCAAATCACGAGCCTTTCTTCACATAATAATAATAATAATAATAATAATAATAATGTGTGGATTTATATAGTGCACGTATCCACCAACTAAGTGGTGCTCAAGGTGCATTATATTATTATCCCTGCTCATAAGGCTCATCAATCATTCCTTAAACCATCTCAGCTCCCTGGGGAGTATACAGCTCAATTGCTGCCATTTCTAGCGCATATAGAGCAAACCAACTCTGCCTTCACAGGTACCCATTTAACCCCTGGGTGGAGAGAAGCAATTATGATTAAGTGTCGTGCTCAAGGACACAAGTGTCACGGCCGTGATTCGAACCCACATGATGTGCCGAGAAGAAAATGTAAACAATTTCAATAGCCGAAAAAGAGCACATGCAGACTATGGTATTAATTTCACAATTCCACATACCTTTTTGCTGTAACAGTACTGTATTCATCCAATAAAGACCTGAAATACAAGGATATTGAATGGGAAAATTTAATGTGTAAAGATTTTTCATTTATTATCAGCCTTACTGATACTGTAAACAAAAGCACACGTTTAAATCCCACCATCAAAACAAACCATGGACGACGCCATTTTGAAACTATAGGGTGCACCCAACTAAATAAACTCCCATAGTAAACAGTGCTAAATACACAATATTCAAAAATCATGAAAAAATACTTAGAAGTCCCACAGTTTTTAAAACCAAAAGAAAAAATATTGATCGATATATAACCTTTTATTTTCTTCTCTATTCACTGTCTAAAGTCCAGGTTTCCAGGGAGTTATTCTCATCCCAATGAAAACCACCCTCTACAGTAGTGAAAACGTCCACACTGAAAAGCAGCCATTTTGGAAAAAGGCCTTACGCTTGAAATCAAATTAGGACCACTTTTTCAGGGCCTAGTGTGTCCAAAATACTCACAGTTGGAAGCCAAGGACCCCCGGGTTATGATAGTGGGCCATTTTTACACAATCCATCAAATGAATGGGCCTCAAATCTTTGTTTTTCAGAAAAATTTGAGGGCATACACTTTATGATAAATAGCTCGGCGCATGAATTCCTCACTATTTAGTGGGGTGCACCCTTGAGTGTTAAACCTATAGGAGGGTTAATAACAAGAAGGATACAAACATGTCATGACAGTTGGATTGACACCACATCACATCTTAATAGTGATGCAGCCTAAGGTCAGAACAGTTGTCCATCCAGCAGTGTGGCCTGATGAAGATTATTGGTTTATAGAGGATCATCCTTTGAAAAGTTGAAGCCAAGCTTGGGTACCTCCCTGGTTCCTAAAAATGTTTGCTGAGAAATTGGCACCCATACTTACAGATTTATTTCAAGCATCAGTTGATCAAGGTACTCTACCTTACCAATGGAGGGAAGCTAACATCTGCGGGATTTTTAAAAAGGGGGATAAAGCTGCACCTGAAAACTACAGACCTGTCTCACTTACTAGTGTTATTAGCAAAGTATTGGAGCATATAATTCACTCTCATGTAATGGACCACTTGGAGCAGTTCAACATACTGGTCGACTCACAACATGGATTCAGAGCCAAAAGATCCACTGAGACCCAGCTGATAGTTACAATTGATGACATTGCAAAAGCCTTAGAACTTGGGAAATCAATTCATATGGCTATTCTTGATTTTGCAAAGGCGTTTGATAAAGTCCCACATGAACGTCTTTTAAATAAACTCCAGTATTATGGAATCAGAGGCAGTCTCCATAAATGGATTAGAAATTTTTTGACCTGTCGGATTCAAAGAGTAGTTTGTGAGGGCAACATTTCATCACCAAGAGAAGTTTTATCAGGGGTGCCACAAGGTACAGTCCTTGGGCCATTGCTATTCCTCCTATATATTAACGACTTACCAGACCTCCTAAAAAACCACGTTCGTCTCTTCGCCGACGATTGTCTAGTTTACACTACAGTTTCATCAGAAACCGACATGGACTCACTGCAGGCTGATCTGAAAATTCTTGAGTCATGGCAAGATACATGGAAGATGAGCTTCAATCCAGCCAAGTGCTCCATCTTGGAAATTTCTCATAAAAGAAACCCCCCACATAGAGAATACACATTCTGCGACCAAGTTCTCCATCAACCAAGTTCATATCCATATTTGGGTATCCAGCTGGACAATAAGCTTCACTGGGGGGAACATGTGGCAAATAATATTTCTAAAGCAAATCGTACCCTGGGGTTTCTACGTAGAAACCTATGGTTTTGTCCCAAAGATGTAAAGACAACTGCCTATAAAATGTTAGTTCGTCCTATTTTAGAGTATGCAAATTGTGCCTGGGATCCCTACAAGAAGGGAATGGTAAATAAATTGGAAGGTGTACAAAGAAGAGCTGCACGCTTCTGTACTGGGGATTATAAAAGGGAAAGCAGTGTCTCACAGATGTTGGTTGATCTGGAATGGGATACACTTGAAAATAGGAGGGAGAAAAATAGACTCGCCATGTTGTACAAAATTCAAAATGAGATGGTTGGGATTGACAAGGACAAATATATTAAAATCTCACCTGCTGCTGGTTTAAGAAGAAACCACAACTATCATATTGAGATTCCATTTATAAGTAAGGATGTCTTCAAGTACTCCTTTTTTCCACGGACTGGTAAGGCATGGAATAACCTGGACCACCATGTAGTTTCATCTACATCATATGAGAACTTCAAACAAAAGCTCAACACACTCTAGCATGCACGGGTTGCACCATAAAGTTAGCGACATGCGGACTAGATTCGCCCTGCTGACTAAAACTTCAGAAGATTCAGAAGATAAGAAAATATGTTATTGTGTAATTAGTGTAGATCCTGACAAACAGGACACAATGAGGCATCTGCATTTATGCTGGAATGGTCGAAATTAATGAAATGGGCCACTGTACAATGGGTGAATTAAAGTGACAAATTTGCCTACTTTAGCTTGCCATTAGTTGTCTTGTCAGGTAGTACTCCTTTGTTGTGAGTCCCTCATCAGTGTCCTTGCTTTATTCTGTAAGACATTCAAAACTTCCTAGTCACAGCAACATGTGTCTAACATTCTCTGTCTCCTTTGTGTCCACTTTCAAAGAGTCTTTGACTTGCTCACTCCACTAGATACAGTGTACGTGTACAAGTGCTAAAGAATGCCCATGTCATCACCATTCAAGTCTGTCTGTTCATTCCTGTGTGGGAAAATTTTCTATAAATTTTCCTTGGTTATGTAATCTAGCCAATTGAGTGTAGAATTGTGTGCATTTTGGGATTGGTGTGATAGAACCCCCTTTCAATTACTCTGTAGTCAGTGTTTATCTAGGAGCAGCTACAAAGTCTGAATTTGGGAATTCAGTTTGTTCATGGAGGAGTATCCTTGGTTTTTCGCTGTGGTTGGTCGCATACATGTATGTTGGCTAGCATTTTGTAAGAAAAGCCAGAAAGGAAAGCCAGGAGGCAATACATAGAGTGTTTAGTCACCGTGTATAAATTTGCAAACTCACACAGTTCAACCAATTTGCAACTTTGTTTTCTGGGTGAATAATTGGGCTGTCATAAGATTGATGGCTTCCTTTCCCTTTGAAGAATACATGGATTGTGTGATTAAATGATTGGGATGGAGGAACTGATCTGTACAAATGTATGACTACATCACATGACTGTCTTTATATACAATGTAGGATGTGCTTCCTTCAGTTTAGGGCTTCTAAGAAAAATATTTGTACAAATGTAGGTATCCTCCACACCAGTGTAAGCATGTATATTGCAACTTATTAGTCGATATTTATTAATTTGGAATGTGAAATAAATAGAGAATTAGCCATTTCAAACTACTTACCAACCTAATGGACCTGTAGTATAAATGCAAAATAATGGTTATTGGCCTTATGTTTCAAACCTAGCAGGTTCTTTATCAAAGGCAAAATGAGACAGAGTACAAACAACAAACAAAAAAGAGGGATTACCCATGAATAGATAGAGAAGCAAGGATTACACATGAATAGATAGAGAAGCAAGGATTACACATAGAGAAGCAAGGAGTTTTTTGGCTGGAAGAAGAGATTATGAGATTAGTGAAAAGCAATGAATCGGACAGAGGATTAAAATAAAACAGACAAATAGACTAACAAGAAAAACAAAAGTAAAACTAGAGCTCAAGTGTTTGTTAGAACAAACACACTGTGATCGTGTCAACTTCCGGTTCAATCAAATTATCATCGATGATGTTAATCATATTTTTCAAAGGTGTACATGTATCATCTTTTATTATAACAATATCAATTTCATATTAAAAAGACCTATAAATTTTGTGTTAGAATGTGTTGAATTTGAACTTCCTGTTTAGACTGGAAGTAAAGGTCAGATCAGGTGATTTGAAGGTCATACATATGACACAAAAAAAACTTCCTCATGATTATGAAAAAATAATGTTAGTACCTGCTTTGGTTCAATATCTGAGATTGGAAATTATTCCCTTTTAAAACTGCCGCTAGGGGGCGCTCTGAACTTTGATGACTTCATCAAAATGTTTTTGGAAAAGATAAGATGTCACTAGTCACTTTATTCACAGAAGTCATATTCAAATTTCCTATGGTTTTTCAGATTATTATTTATTCTAAACCTGTCGCCAGAGGGTGCTGTGACAGATGATGACGTCATCAGTCACATTTAAAAAAAGGTCACATGTCAATAGTATTTTTTTCACTTAAACTTCCTGTTTCGACCGGAAGGAGAGGTCAGATTGGGTCATGTCTGTGTATGAAATGTCACATAATTTAAGATCTGTAAGATGATGCAAAGATTGTGTAAATATCTTTTGTGGTTCATGAGATATGATTTTTTGAAATATTAAAATTTTTAGTAGATTTCGATATCTGATAACGTCACCATGACGTCACAACTTTGCCTGAAACTATATGTCATAACGTTATTAACTACATGTTATGGTCTAAGTATGTGTCAAGTTTAAAGGCTCTGTGAACTTTGGAACTATGTTTTTTTGTTCGAATTTTTTTAAAAACAATTTCAAGAGGTGTTCGTGCGAACCTAAAAAATAAATGTTAAAATGTCTGTGGATAAGGAAAAATTAGGAATGTGATGAGGATTAAAGCCACTGGTTCACTTTTGGTATATAAGGTATTTGAAAAACATGAATAACAAGTTTCCAAATTAATTTCTGTATACACTCAATATACGGAAAACATGTATAGAATACAGAGCTGCAATATGGGTAACCAACAAACATGATATGTGAGTGTGATATGGGTTCTAGCTATGCAACGTGGGTTTATATCACACGGCTGTTGACCAATCAGAATTAAGGATTTAAGTTTGCTCAATGATACATTGTCTTTCTGGATTCCTACAGAGTATGAATGCATACTGTACAAATTTCCACTAAGGAGTTCGGGTGTATTCAGACTGTGTATTATTTTAAGCAAAGACTTATTGTAATTATGTAGTTTCATTTACAACATACATTTGTAAGCTACTTGTATAATCAGTTTCAGTTACATTGTGTATATTGTATGTGCACAAACTAAATTCAGATACAATGTAAGGAGACAAGTTTGTTTGATTAAATTTATTGTTGGTAACTAAGGAATTGTTTTCAGATGAATGTAGATAAAGGCTTGTTGTTGGAGTAATGTTGTGCAATATTATCGCTTACACGTACATGTAGCTTTCTGAAGTGGCATTGTGTAATGTACAAGTACATGTACATGTACATTGTACATGGAGTTTCTTGTCATGAAGGGAATTTTTGTGGTATATTTATAATATATTGTGAAGCTTGTAATGTCCTTCACTGAAATCATATTGTTTAGTGCATGATTGATCATGCATTAACTTAAAGATAAATATTTTAATAAATATTTGTTATTTGTTAAACACATCTACATGTAATAGTACATGTATGATACCATGTGCTACACGTACATCATTCCTGAATTCCTTAGTGGAAACATACTGTGAAACCGTTCTAATTGTACAGTTCTTCTCCTGGACAGCTGATATTGGAATGGAATGTGGAAGGAATATTCCCTGCCCATTCAGGAATCACTCCAAATAATATTAATGATTGAATTATATTCATGCCCAATTAGGAATATCTGCCCAGTCATGGTTGTAGTTGATATCTTATGTTGCACTGCTTCTTTATCAAGTGGGGTTGTATCTGAAGAATGTATAATTAGTTTTCCAGACTTGTGATGTGAAGTGTGACGGAATAACAGTATTTTTCAGACTGAGTGAAGTTATGAGGTCATCAACATTTTCTAGTGAGTGCACAAGATTGGGGAAAAACATGCATGCTGCAACGATGAGACTCTCATCTTGATAATAAAAACTCGCTCCTCAATAGCAGTGCTGTAAATTCAATAGTCAGTTCTGCAGCATCCACCAGGGGGGACTTCCCTCAAGGCAAAATATGCGGTGTATTTCATCACGGGGAGATGTTCCTTCGTGCTCCCAGGATTTGATTGAGTTATTTAATATTGACGGAGGCTGCAGCTGATAACATCCTCAGAAGACTTGAAGCTTTCATTAACACGTGAGTGTCTTCAACAACATCAATTCATGGTTATATAAAGTAGTTGAACTGTTTTTGTTTGCGTCTGCACTAGAAGGATCAGAAAGAGCAATGACTTGATTTTAATATTATATCCATTTCCTTATTTTTTCAGGTCTTCATTTATCAATAGACCTCTTTGCAAATATCACAGTGCACAAGCAAAAACTGATACGTGTATTTTCGTAATGCGTGCTGGTGTAGCTAATGATCAGTATAGCTAATGACACTACTTACTTCCATCCAAATAGTGTCTGTCAATGTAACAACCACATTGAACAACAGATTTTGACATGATATTCTTAATTATTTTAAGTTTAAAGTCCATACAAAGTGCCTTGATTTTTTTACTCAAAATTGTTCAGTAGTTATTTAGTTATTTATATGCTATTCCAAAAAACATTAAAACAAATCAGAAATTGCTGAAAAAATCATGGTTTTCAACCAACATTCCAGCGGTTGAAATCCGCGAAGTCTGTTGGACATTTGCGGCCCATGGCGGCAGCAAACATTTTTCCTGTTTTTATGACGTACTTTTACGGGAGCTCGAAAGGAGCCGTCTTAACAACGGTCTGGCTGCCGCCGCGTTGTCCGTGGCCGTACATGTATATGGGATTCCCCTTCACGTGCAACTCATGTATTGTGTGTGCGTCCGTGCACGGACGTATGTTTCCAGTGCAGTGTGGACATACCGGGGTCGGGTCATTGTCAAACTATTAGTCTAGTTGACAGCACCGGCAAGATCACCAAAAGATGATTTTTTATCGGCACAAAACAAGAACAATTTGGACACATTTTGCAGTGAGATTAACATTCCTGATAACAAAATTCAATGAATCAAATACTGGACATTCCAAACTTTGGTTGCTCTTAGAATATTTGTTCATAAAAAGCAATAAAAATAGGGTACCATTATGTGCGCTTATGCAGGACTCGAGATTTTCCTTAGGCTTCGCCATTTTCGCCTGGATTTCATCCGGATTTTGTCCATTCCAGGCTTAATTGATACGATTCTACGGTATGTCACTTATATCACCAACTTTGGCATCAGTATAATCTCCATCAAATGACGATGATGAACAACACAATTGGTCAGTACTACTTTTAGAAACTTTTTCAAAAACACTTTCGGAAGTCGTAGTTGGTAAACTTATTTTTGCAGCTGTATGCGATGTAATATGCTTTGTGTACAAAACGTACCGCAGTAAACAGTTGTAGCGTTCGCCCTCCCATAATGTACGTCATCAAAATAGGCTCAGTGAAAGTGTCCCCGACGGCTTTTGTTTCAGGCCTGTTGTTCGCGATAGTGGCAAAGTACATTTTCATACGTTTTTTGAAGGGTTAAATAAAAATAATGAAAGTCTTATTTTTGGTGATTCTTACTTAGAATTACTTACTTTTTAAAATAGGGTTGAAAATATTTACCATTTTGTATGGTCTTTAACCCTCCTATAGGTTTAACACTCAAAGACACTCAAAATTTGTATGTCTCTCTTAACCCATTGACTTTGTGCAGTGCACTCAAATACATGCAAGCACATGTGGCTGTGATAGGAAGTCAAACCCAAAGACACTCAAAATTTGTATGTAACTCCCAACCCACTGACTTTGTGCAGTGCACTCAAATAAATGCAAGGACATGTGGTTAGGATAGGTCAAACCAAAACCACTGGACAGTACATACACAGCTCTGTGTGACTCTGTGGTTTGACCTCAATTGGCAATGCAACCAAAAATACTCAAGTGACTGTCTGTGGGTGCCGTGCTGACTGGGCCAAATTTCAGCATGGGCATAGGAGGGTTAATAATGCAACTACATGTACATGTATGTAAGATTGTTTGATTACTAACTACACAATAATTGACCATTTTGTATGGTCTTTAATAATGCAACTACATGTATGTAAGATTGTTTGATTACTAACTACACAATAATTGACCATTTTGTATGGTCTTTAATAATGCAACTACATGTATACATGTAAGATTGTTTGATTACTAACTACACAATAATTTACAGGGAAATGTGAAAAGTGATCTGTATTTAGACCAAGATGCAACGCATGTCTATATTTGCAAAATAGTCTATGAAATTAACACTTTGACTGCTTATCAAGTCTGTGTGAATTTGTTAGGGTGACCGTCAACATATGGGTACATTAGCACTGAATAGCAAACTATCAGTATGGTAATCTTGGAGGTAACAGGTACATGTACCGTAATTTCCTGCGTATAAGACGCGGCTTATCTGACTTTCAAAGGTACGAAAACGTCACTGCGTCTTATCTAACGGTGCGCCTTATCTGGTGTCGCTTGAGATCAAAGTGATGATTACCGCTTGTGTAACTTTCGGTGGACCTCAACCTAACAAAGCGGCCGTGTTTTCCAATGAAGGTCGTTAGCGCAAGATTTTCATGCATTCATTCACCGTAAATAATACTCACGAAAGACCTCACTCGTGTGTGACGTACCAAAAGCAGAATTCCCCTGTTTCTAAAAATAGCATGCCCAACATCGTACACGATCGCGCATTTTTATCTACAACGCTTTCTAATGACTAAGTCTCTATGCGATGTGTGCAAGGTTGTCAACTTTTGCCGTGTCTGTTTTTCACCTCGATTATTAATCAGTGTATTACGCACAACACCGCGGGATCACTTGGGCTGCAACCAGACTACTTTCCTAGCACGACGGCGTGGTGGTGGCGGCGGCATGGTCGTGCTATAGCGCTTCTGGCATGCACTGCACTACTGAGCGGTCATGGTGCGCCTTATACGGCGGTGCGCCTTGTACGTTGACACTTTAATCACATTCCCCCGATTCTGGGGTAATGCGCCTTATACACCGAGCGTCTTATACGCAGGAAATTACGGTACATGTACATTAGGGTTGGGATGTTTACACGTGTACATGAAAAAAATGACCAAAATAAAAGTGTAAAAAGAATCCTACATTAAAAAGTGGAACCTTCAATTTCCGCAATATTTGGCTGGTCATTTTTTTATTTCATGAAGTGCGACCAGTTGGCACAATTCAATTTAAATGCATCTATATCCCCATAACTTGTCCCGCTAGATTGAGACAGTTGTGATAATAGTGGATGAATGCATCCCCCCATGCCTAGATTCTTTCGCTAAGTGTTTTCTGAAGCTGTATTGCTGTACATGTATTTTGGAGTATTTTCCATACTGCATCATGTCATTTAACTAGTAGTATTAGTGATAACAATATACATATGGTATGTACACGTTTCGCAAATTAAACGGAAAATGCCAAGTCTAGTCTCACGTTCAAGTCCCTGGTTCAGTTACATTTTCATTGTTGAACACATAGGGTACATGTAGAAGTTATATGAAAGTCAACACAGAGCCATCAGAGAGATGCCATACCAGTAGGACATAAAACTGCACCAAATAATCAATCTGGGATTCCAGACTAGAGACCTGTTTTGTGTCTCAGGGGATAAACATTTGCACTTTGAAATTGTAATGCAGTCATTAATTTGTGAGTGAAGTCCCTGTGGACTGCCTGACATCCAAACACTTCAAATGCATGGCCTTGGATACTTCATGTTAGTTGTAGACATAATGGAAAGAACAAGGCAGGTCTTGTGCAAGGCAGTGTGTGTGGTATAGCCATTAAAGCATTCCTGGTGGTGGTTTTTCCAACTAAAATGTTTCTGTAAAGAAATTGGTGCAGTGTTCTTTGTGGCTTCAACAATTAAGGTAAGAGGATTCCAATTACTTGGACTTGGTACATTTATGTGGTGTGTAAACCCATGTTATACTCGGACAAATACACAATCGACAATGAACTCACTGATGACATTTTGTCGCAGCTAACTACTGCTTTTATTTCAAGAACTGGGCATCTGCCTGAATCAAAAATGTTTGCCAAAAGACGGGCACCATTGCCCACGGGACCACTTACATGAAACAAATAGGGCATGCTTGCCCTATACAAACACGGGCACGCTTGCCCCAAAATTTAAGACTTGTAATGGGCTGATCAGACCCCCATGGCAGCTTGCCAACAAGTCAGAACCTGGCAGCTTGCCAACAAATAAAATACAGTGAATAATTATTGACAATTAAGTCAACATTACATTTTAGCCGTAAATGCACTGTTCGATTCCACCGCTTGTACCCGCGGCTGGAATATCCCCGTAGGACTATCGGTAGATGAAACTATGCTTACAATTTTAGCTTTCATTTTACAGGAAAATTTAACAAAATGAGGCAGTGGCAGTCCTTGTCCCATGAATAACGCCAAACGCAGCCAAAACGCGCCCCATGGGAGAAAGGACCGCACGCCCCCAATGCAATTAACACCCCCAGTACTTTAATTAACAAAATAACCAGTAATGCAGTCCAGAAGATTTTTCCTGAACAATTCCAAACCCACTTGGGAAAGATGCACCCATCATACCTGAACAAATGAAAAGGGACCACTTAAATTGTAGGTGGTTTAAAACCGCCACCCCAATGCGGCGGCCGACTTTACGCGCCATTTGTTGATGGAACGCCGTTTCATTTCCATCTTTGCTTGTGAAAAAGCACCGAAAAACACGCCCTAGGAAGGATGTCCGACCACACCAATTGAGCCCCGGAAACCGAGCACAACATTCCTCCATAAAAATGCGCAAACTTTGCCGGATACAAAAGGCATCCAGAGGGACAAGGTCATTAGTCCCAATATGGACAATAATAAGCCCAGGGGGAGGCCCAGAAACGGCAAGCTCCGACAACAAACCAGTAAGATCGCTGAGCCGGGCCCCGCCTTTACCGTTCCATCGCACTAGGGGGTAACACTGAAGAGAATGCTGAGCACGGCGAATGATAGAATCCCCTACAATCCAAACGTCACCTGCCCAAATTAAAGCAAACAAAAACAAATTGTTACCTTTAACCCTGTGTGCATGCTAGTCATGCTAGTGCATGCTACCAATGCACGCAGTACACTGACTCATGGACTATTCCCTCCCGCTGGATTACCGAATCCGAGTCCTCGAAATTCTCGCAAAAAACTACCTTGGCATTCATGGTACACACCCCTTTGTTTTACGCTAACTAGAATTTCAACGACGCGACGCTAAGACGATGATTTTTGAAGATTTTGTAAGAAAAATTACGGAGATTATATGTGCAAGATGGCTTCCATACAACGATAAAACCAAAATTACCCGGATGTAGGTCAGGGGTTAAAAATTCTTGGATAAATTTGCATAAGTAAACACAGACTCCGGGCGCAAAAATTAAATGCGCCGATAGCGATGTGGGAATAGGAAACCTGGGCCCAAAATGCGCCAATAGCAAGCAAAAGGTTAAAGCCCTGGTAAAAAACAACGCGCTTCTGGGCGAATATAAGTCCGAACGGCATCCGAACGCCAGCGGCCCATGTTCTTAATGCCATCACAAGAAACCCCCAAATTAAACGCTGTTGTGGCTGCACCAATACGAAATGAATGCGCACTAAAACGTGCCCCACCTACACCAGAAAAAACCAATGCCTTCCTCAACACTGCATTAAATTGAAATCTAGTAAGAGCACTTCCATCAAAATGACAGAAAAATGGACTTGACAAGCAAGGGGGCCTCAGCGCAACAAAATCAGAAAAAGCCTTAACAGGGCAAATAAAAGTGTTATTGGACTGCACTAAACGAATGGCCTGAGGGGAACCGGATTTATCCGTCTTCGTAAAGCGGAAGTTAACAAGAACCGTAGCCGCAGGCGTACCCTTGTCATGGAATTGCACATCCGAAAACCCCAAAAGTGAATCCTGCCAATAGTTCCTCGAGTTGGCAGCAAATTCGCCTAAACGCATGAACCCAAAAAATGCACCTAACATAGCCGCCCGAAACAACGCCACTTCAAATTGACTGATACAAACATGTGGGAGAACACCCAAAATATGTGATAAGACTGAGACCGAAATAGGCAATCGGTCATCCCCCAAAGTTCGGTCCCTGCGACACCCTTCCAACAATTTACCAACCAAGAAATCTTGAGTCGGATCAGGGAAACCCATTATCTTATAATGAAAACCCACACCAGAAACATAAGTCGCAATCGTAGCAGGGGCCAACCGTTTCAATGACAACCAAGCCACGAATTCCCGGATGTCATGCACCGAGGCCCCCAAATTGCAGTCAAACCGCCATTTCCGAAATTGACAAAACGCCTTCCACCCTGTTTGGTAGGTTTTTTGAGTATTAGCAGTGAAAGCTACTGATAAGAGCCGTTCCACCTCACCTGTTAAAACATGCTTAGTTGCACCGGGATTGGCGTCATGGTGGAATCCGCCCCCGTGGCCAACGCCCTGAAACGGTCGACCTGAAACCGAGACAGTGAATCTGCAATGTCATTGTGCACCCCTGGAACATGAACAGCCTTAAACACAATATTGTGCATAAGGCAATGACACACAAAATTCCGAACCAACTGCATAATCTGATCACAACGTGAACTCTGATTATTGATAATATAAACCACAGCACTGTTATCTGTTCGAAAACGAACTTTCCGGTTTGCCAACAAATTACCCCAACAATGCACGGCAACAACTAATGGGTAGAATTCCAAAAAAGCAATGGATGGGGGTTGTCCAAAGTGCAGGGGCCACCTGCCCTGGAACCATTTACCACCAAAGAAACCCCCGAAACCTATGCTTGCAGCAGCGTCAGTGAAAAGCTCGAGAACTCCATTGTCACATGACAAATTGTGCCGAAATGGAGAAATACCGTTAAAATGGTCAAGAAATTCCAACCAAGTTAACAGGTCGAGTTTGGCCCCGGCCGAAATGCGGACCTTATAGTGCGACCGCCGCACTCCCCTGGTTAGTGCGATGAGACGCCTAGTGAACGCTCGCCCAGGCGCAATGGCCCGGCAAACAAAATTGAGAGACCCAATTAATGATTGAATCTCCTTTAGTGTTGCCTTTGCTTTGTGCAAGGTTGCTTGTAACTGACTGCGCAGAGCCTGAACTTTATCACGGGGCACCCGCACTTGCCCGTTAACTGAGTCAATTTCCAAACCCAGAAAAACTAAAGATTGACTGGGACTTGTGGTTTTTTCCACCGCAACCGGCACCCCCAAAGATGAACAGACCCCTTTAAATGACTGCAGGACGGAACCGCAGCATGGCGCCGAGGAACCCACAAATAAGAAATCATCCAGATAATGAGTAACAAGCTCCGATTGCGCAACCTGACGCACCTTAAAGTCAAGAAACGTACTAAATGACTCAAAAAGCGAACAAGAAATAGAACAACCCATTGGCAAGCACTTGTCATAATAAAATTTTCCATTGAACTGAAAACCTAACAGCTCATAATCAGAAGGGGCAACTGGAAGTAACCGGAAGGCCGACTTGATATCCGATTTTGCCATCCAGGCCCCAGGCCCCGCCCCCATAACCATGTCCACTGCCTTATCAAATGATGCATAATGAACTATGCACTTGTCCTTATCAATAAAATCATTAATAGAAACACCACATGGAAATGACAATGATGAATTAACCGAAAGGAGTTCGGTTCATGCTTCGAACTAAACCAATCGGTGAACATTGCAAATTTGGAAAGGGGGCATCGAAAGGCCCTGCCATCCTACCCAAACCAATTTCTTTATTTAACTTCTCCACCACCACCAAAGGACGCCAGCAGCCGAGGGAAGGCAAACAGACATGCGGGCCACCCGCGCCCTTCAAAACCAATTTTAAAACCCTGCGAAAAACCCTCAAGGAGAAGAGCAGCAGCCCGCTTGTCTGGATATTGAAAAGCCAACGCCGCAGAACATCGACCTTAATTGGGCGTGGGGGCTACGAAAAGACCCGTGAGCTTGCTGCGCATGCACTGGCCCCCCTGGTCGCCGCCCTTTGCAACCCGGGATACTGGCTGCATTGCTGTTGGACCGCCTTGTGGCTGCACACGCCTTGAGCTTGGGGCGAAATTACGCACAGCAGACATGGCAGACTGCTCTGATTTAGCTCTAAAGTTAGTGTTAACCCTACAATTGGTTAATCCATGGCCGTGGAGGGCGCATCGTTTGCACCTATGCGCAAACTTACAAAATTGCCAACGGCACCCTTTCTCCGTGTTATAGGCAAAGCAAACATGGGATTTATAACGGAAGTGTTACTAGTGTAATTGTTACCATGGTTACTAGCCCTACCAGAAAACCCCCAAACATTCATGTCCTGCCTGACACTGGCGGAGCTATAACCGATGCGGCAGCGACAGTCACCCACAATTCGACATCCAACTCTGCCCAAGAACGAGCGGATTGGCTTGGCGAGACGAAACTGCTCGTCATAGGAAAGCCAACCGAGCCGGGAATTGCACAGATGCCATCCTGACCGTTTCAGCATACTTCAGGAGCTCTGCACAGCGGCCGGGTGGCGCATCCGTATAAACGACCATGAATGAATGAAAGGCACTCATCCATTTTTCGATAGAATCGATTTTCTTCTTGCGCAGATGCCGGCGAAAACCACCTTATCCCCGTCAACTGCCAGAGTCAAAACCGACCCGAGTCCGCGTGAGTCAATGCAAACACAGCATTGTCCCGTGCAAAGCCGCCAAAATCAATAAATTTCCCACTCCAAATCTTCTCTTTCAGCGCAAGAGGAACATGCGCATCCAATGTACTACAACCATACACTGGTGGTAGGGGGGATGGCCCACTGAAAGATGAACTTGAAGTGGAAAACGGAACGCTGAGGCCAAGATTCCGCCCAAACTGACCGACGGGGGATAAGACCGTTGATGGGTCGGCCGACTGTGCGGTGACCTGCGCTGCCGGTGCGGCTTGACAAAAAACCGACCCATTATTATTAATATTATGAGACTGCCCAACACCCCCACTGACATTACAAGGGCCCAAAACCCCTACATGCCCTACGCTAGCACTAGTACTAGGCCTATTAACAGTCCCTGCCGATGCAGTCGAATTGACTGGTGGCATAACGTTACCCCCCGCCACCGATGTTCTGAAAAGAACAGGTTGTGGCAAGATGCCGGACTCACCCACAACGGATGGGATGGGTAGTGGACCACCGTGTGTCGGCATGGTCGGTGGTAATTGTTGTACAAGTTGTAGGCCTACATGTAGGCCCAAGCCTCCCGTGTCGCTCCTTGCCTCTGCCAAAGTGTCCGGCTCTGGACGTCCCGCAGTACTTGCGTCCCCTGCAGCGGCATCGGAGAAAGAAGAAACCGGGACCGGGTTGTCACTCAGTGCTGCAGGCCTCGTCACCGTACATGCCGTAGCTGCCAATGCCGCCCTGAGCCGCCGTGAGGGCCGCCGACCTTGACCTCTGGCGCCCCTGCCCCGACCTCTGCCGGGCACTACCTGCAACACCGCTGGTCCGTTCGGCGGCTTCAACCGAGCTGGACGGCACCTAATCTGCCGCTTAGGCATTATTAACGTGTCCCGCAGTACAAAGTTAACAGGGGTTTGGCCTGTCCACCGAGAGAGGAAAACTTGACGTCCGAATAGGCCTAGGCCTAACTTGAATCAAAAAGTCAGATCAGCGTGATCAGATGAATAACCAAAATTAATCTGCTTATGGAGTCCAATGGCGAAGAACAAAAGTTAAAAGCGTTACAAGATAAAATCCTCAAAGTCAGACGACAATTCCACTGCACAGATAAACTGTGACGCTGCCCTCAATTTATGAAGACACGCAGGATGATAATTATGTTAAATAAGATTGTATGACATGTATTATGTCATGTATTTGATGTGATGAAAAACCGGTAACAAAATTGATGATCCCGTCTAATGGAAAGCTGCAACGAAAATGAAATTCACAACTTGGCGCCCGATCACAAAGTTTTCCTGAACATTTTTGGGCAGCCTAATTGGTTGAAGCTGACCCCCATAGCGATAAAAGCAAAGCGCTGGCCACTCCTGAAAGAGCCCGCGACGCGAATTGGGCAGCTTGCCAAATCCCCAGCCTGGCCAGAGCAAGCCCTGTTCAGCTTACGCAAGACCTGAAATCGTAATTTGCATAAAGCGGCCCCCAGATAAAAACGGAACGCAAGTGATGGGAGGGCGCCCTATTGATGTGTATGGCCAAGTATAATGCATTCAATCGTGAAGGCGATAAAATGAAGTAAACCTCAATAGACTTACACTTTGGAAGTCATTTTCATTAATGATGTACATGTGCCTTTTATATATAAGTTAGACACCAGAGTTTTTGCTTCTTGTGCTACATGTACATGAAGGTTCTTTTTGTAGGTCATTTGTTCAATTTACAGCTACCCATAAAACTACTCTGGTA
This sequence comes from Zoroaster sp. YZ-2022, assembly GCA_029582265.1. Taxonomy (NCBI): domain Eukaryota; kingdom Metazoa; phylum Echinodermata; class Asteroidea; order Forcipulatida; family Zoroasteridae; genus Zoroaster; species Zoroaster sp. YZ-2022. The sequence goes on from CM055820.1 coordinate 50,638,878, forward strand.
ATAAACAAAAGGATAGATAACATGCACATGTGTACATGTACATGTACATACATGTGCATTGTTTTTCAATGCATGTTGAATCTACATAAAACATACAAAAATATGTAATTGTTTTTCGTTTTCTAAAAAAAATGAGAACCTGTACATGTATTGAGATAGAACTTTCACAGTTATACATGTTTGAAAACTAAAGTGTTGAAATGAACATAGGTTATCAAATACTAATATTGTACCTTACTCTTATTAATATCTTACATGTAGATCTGGAGTTTGGCAATTTACTCTCTGACCTTGCCCATATCTCTTGATGATTGTGTAGTTTAAATAGCACAAATGAGCTATAATGAGGGAACTAATTCCTTCATGATGACTTCTGACAGCTGGTCCTTGATGTGTTCAATTAAGGCAGCTGTGCGTGTGAGTACTAACTACATGTATGGTAGATAGTGCCACCAGTTGGTGAATAATTTCATATTAATTGCTTTTATCACCTTGTTCCCATCCATGTATGCATTAAAGAACCTTAAATAACCTTAAAGGATTTTAAAGAATCTTAACCCTAACTTCCTAGGCCCATTTGCTTACACATAACCTGAATCCTCCAAAATCCTTCAGTAGTAAAGCAAGCACATGACATGTACATGTATGCACACATGTGTTTCTAATCTGTGATGGCCAGATATGGTGTACTCATTCTAATGTATTCAGATATGGTGTACTCGTTCTAATGTATTCAGATATGGTGTACTCGTTCTAATGTATTCGGATATGGTGTACTCGTTCTAATGTATTCGGATATGGTGTACTCGTTCTAATGTATTCGGATATGGTGTACTCGTTCTAATGTATTCGGATATGGTGTACTCGTTCTAATGTATTCGGATATGGTGTACTCGTTCTAATGTATTCGGATATGGTGTACTCGTTCTAATGTATTCGGATATGGTGTACTCGTTCTAATGTATTCGGATATGGTGTACTCGTTCTAATGTATTCGGATATGGTGTACTCGTTCTATGTATTCAGATATGGTGTACTCGTTCTATGTATTCAGATATCGTGTACTCGTTCTAATGTATTCGGATATGGTGTACTCGTTCTAATGTATTTAGGATATGGTGTACTCGTTCTAATGTATTTAGGATATGGTGTACTCGTTCTAATGTATTTAGGATATGGTGTACTCGTTCTAATGTATTTAGGATATGGTGTACTCGTTCTAATGTATTTAGGATATGGTGTACTCGTTCTAATGTATTCAGATATGGTGTACTCGTTCTAATGTATTCGGATATGGTGTACTCGTTCTAATGTATTCGGATATGGTGTACTCGTTCTAATGTATTCGGATATCGTGTACTCGTTCTAATGTATTCGGATATCGTGTACTCGTTCTAATGTATTCGGATATCGTGTACTCGTTCTAATGTATTCGGATATCGTGTACTCGTTCTAATATGGAATATAATTCAAATTGGAATAGTTTTCTTAAAAGTGGCAATCTCAGACAGAAATATTTCTAGAGAAAATTAATACCATCCTTGGCTTTACACTGATTTAGATTTACAAATTAGTATCTAACCATTTGGCTATTATTGATTGAACAATCCTATATCTTACCTTTAATTTGCAATAACCATTGCTCTACATATATTGTCAGTTACATGTGTACAGTACCTTCTGGTTAATAGAAATATGGTGTTGTACAACGTACATGCAGCTACATGTATTGAATTGCTAATTCAGACATCATACAATAGCTAGCTGACAGTTATGTCAGTAGAATCTTTATGTATAATATGTTACCAGTGATTAACAACTTGGTATACTGACATGACATGTCTGTCAAATGTCATCTATTATCATTTGTTGCCTTTCTTCCTTTAGATCAAGAGGGAACAAACTTTCTTTTGACTGCAGAAACCTTTTTCCAAATAATGCTAGTCATTCACACTAATCACAGGTTTTTGGGGTGGCTTTATTTTGTATTTACAAGAGGGAGGACTGGGTCTGGGCCAGTTGTGTGCAATATAGCCCTTCCAGGCTAGGCAAGTGGTCCTTTTCCTCATTTGCTTTACTGTTCATTGTCACTGCACAGAGCCCATTATGCACGCTGCACATATTGGAGGAGCAAAATTGCTGTTCCACCACAGCTAGGTCAGTTTACCACTTGGGTTCAAAATGCCACCTTAATACTTGTTACTGTTCACAGTGTGTAGGATTAACCACGGATTAACCTTGGTTACAATGGACTGTAATGACTTGAACCTCTGACTGGTGGACAGTGTTGGAGCATGGTCAGAGCCCAAAAGAAGATATTCCAGCCTACTGTACAAGTGTGTTTCTATTCCTTTTACTTGTGTACAACATCAACCAAATATCTATAGTTTGAAAACTGCATGCCCCTGGGGGAAGGATTTTGCATTATAATCAAGATGGAAGGTTGCCCTGTAAACTCAGAGATCTAAGTACAACTACAATTACATGTACATGTACATAATGGTAAACTGCACTGGGTTGCACTGTTACTGTAATTCCTATGGACTTTCTCCTCCTACTGCCTTGCTACATGTAGGCTGTGTGATTGATTATTTATTTTCAAGGTCACATTGGGAATTCCTAAACAGATGGTAACTTGACTGGCTTAGACAAATCTGGAAACTATTCTTCTCTTGGTCAAGATTGGTATTTTGCATTGCCTTTTGCTGTCTACTTGTACAATGTAACTACTGATTCCAAGGGCATTGCAGAAGTACACATACATGTATGTACATGTAAGTGTGATCTTTTCTTATTATAATTGTTTGCGATGGAGAGAAAATACAAATGTACTTGGTAAGTAGTATTTATTATACATGAGAAGTGTTGCTATTATACATTTTTTTTAGTTACATGTATCTGTACTTTGTCACGAATAATTGTTGTACGTAAGTTGGAGTGAAATGTAACTTTTTAACTGTACATCTACATGTAGTCTACATGTGCATGTATTACACATATGTATGTGTTAAAATGTCTACACTGTACATGTACATGCTTTATTCTATTAATTGGTGCCATCTCTATGGGTTTTTAAAAGAACTTATTGTACAAGAGTTGGGGTTTACCCTGTTGTTTCTGATAGCAAATTAATGACAATTGAAAATCATCTAAGTTGACAAGGTTACCATATGTAAAGGTTAAACTTTTGATGAAAACGCTGACATGTATTTCGGGTGTTTTGATAATATTGGGCACTGATGTCCCAAGTTCTTTGTTTAGTGTTAAGAAAGTTATGATATATTGAAATAAGCTGAAAATGTGCATTAATTGTAGTCATTGTATACAAAGTTGCATTGTGTGTTCCTTAGGTGTCCAAGTAGTACTAACTCGTCCAAACATAATTTTAGGCAAGACCCGATCAACAGGACGGGTGGGTAGATGAGACTGAGTTTTTTGGGACAGTAGGTGGCAGGAGACTGATGAGGTGTTTGTTATTGTTCGAAATTGACATTATTGTTTGCAGTATTATCTATACAGATATTACTACAACAGTACAAAATTGCAATGAAGTGTTCGATGAAAACGAACACAGGGGTTTCGGCTACATGTATATATTGATAATTATTGGGACACTGAGTTCTTTGTTTAGTATTTACGATATATTGAAATAAACTTAAAACGCATGAACTGTAATCATTGTACACACAAATTTCATCGTTTGTCCCCCAGACATTTGAGACAATTTGTGGATAAATGCAAAGGATGTAACGAATCAAGTTAATGCCCTTCCATTAAATGTGTGCAATGATTCTCAAACAATTCAAACATACGAAAACAAAGAACATCGTGTTGTAGAAATCAACCCATGTGTACAAACCCTGTAGCTATGTACAAACACTACATCGTCACGTAAATCGTACCAACGTGTACAGTCCCTATGGAAATTTCCATTTCTGCAAAACCACCACCGGACAAGAGTTGAATGACAACAGAATGTGCACTATTTTTTATTGCTATCGTGATAAAGGGTGAGAAAGGATGGTACCACATTCTACCCATAGTTGGTAAATTCGAGCAATAATATTTTGAAGTTTACATTGACTACATCATAATCTTCGCAGATTAGACTAAAATGTTAATAAAACAATATTTACTGACGTAATTGGTTCTACAAACTGAGTCACATTATGAGCTTTCATGCTGCATGTTTTGTATTTATGTGAAAATGCGAGGTATGACTCGTAGGTCGAGTTTTGCGTAGGTCGAGTTGTCACAAGGCTTGAACGATGTCGTGGATCCTAGTTATTCGTGTTGAGTCGTCACAAGGGTCGAGCTGCTTACCCCCGCAGCGTCACACTAAAATATGAATAACATGATATTTACTGACGTTATGATGACGTACTTTGTTTTAGACACTAATTCACATCACGGGCTTTTTCATATGGTGCATGTTTCACGTCGACAACTTTCACATGTTAAACCTATGGGGTTTTGGTGGAAACAAGAAGAAAAATAATCGAACAGCTAAATTGTTATTATCTACAATAGAGGTTGACTATAAAACCACACAAGTTTTTCTCTGTGTGTACTGTATATGTACCGATGTTGACAAAGAGCTGTATACATATAGCCTTGCATCTTTTCAATGAAATTGTTGGTGATGTTACATTATTTTCATATTATCACAAGAGTTGAATAAAACCATCCAGAGACAATGGTGGAGAGCTTCTGTGATGTCGGCTGCACAAACCTCCACAAAAAATGTTTTTTACAAAATCCCATTGTGTGAACTCCACTGAGAAAGGAGAAACTCTGCCGGTGGTTGTTAGCGATTTGCTGAGAAAACTGGAGCAAGAAAATAATTTTTGATTTTTGTATCAAATGTATTATGTAATTATTTTGGAATGTTGGTACACATACATTGTACATGTATACTGTGTACAAGTACAACCATACACTGTAATGGTGCGGGAACTGCCTGGCCGATGAGATGACTAGACTACATTTTCTATGCCATACATACCTGGTACAAGTATCTACACTGTACGTATAAATGAATGGCTTTTATTGTGAATTTGTCCATACATGCACCGTATGTATTTCTGCAACAATTACCTTATCTCCTTACTTTTGTGAGTTAGTCTTTTTGGTGTTTTTTTAATCCTCCTTTTTGGGGAGGAATTTTGAGGTCAGATTATGATTGTTATTACAGAAATGGTGTTTGCATACTGAACAAATCTGTAGTCAACCAATTATATTCAAGTTTTTTCTACTGCATGAACTTACATTTAAAAAAATTAGCCCATCTGGGATTTGATTGTTGCAGTTAAAAGGGAACTATTTTCAAGTCATCTATCTCGTAGCCCACACATGCATTCCAGTGTCAATGTAACTGTCATTATGTGGTCTTCCAACCCTGGCTGGGGACAAGGTTGACCAGTTTTATGATTGTTATCATGCTCATATGCAGTAAACAACCTCTGTGATAATTTCTGTTACACAATACATATGATCTGTGGTCAGGATTGCCCACACAGATTTCAATTCTGGTATTTGTGGTTTATGGTATGAAAAGGAAGACTAAAAGAACCATTTATACATGTGGTTCCATCATAAAATCTGATTACGCACTTTAATAGACATTGATCAGTTTGGTACATGTACATACACTGTACAGATGTGTCTACGATTTGACGGATCATGAAGCCCTTAGCGTTAATTTTTGCTCGCAATGTGACTGTGAGTACTAACATACAGTACATGTATGTGTTTGTTTATTTAGAAAAGATGTAGCCTACATGGACATTTCTTGTGTTGTGCTATTTTACCAGTGATTATGTTTGTAATTAGGACACTTCTCTTTTACAGGTAGAAAACCTTTTCCTGGTCAAAGAAGTTACATGTATGTTAGTGCTTTTAAATGAGTAACATACATGTATGGAAATATCTATCTACATGTATGTTTTGTGAAATATCTAAAGGGATATTATAAATTTTCCAATGGAAACAAAAGCAATTAGAAATTGCCTGTAAAATAACATCAAACAAGTGCACAGATACATCAGTCTTTAAGATTTGACATCTTATTAGACATACATGTATTTCACCTTGATGCTCGCAAAATATTTTACGTGAGTAACATCTGTTGGGTTTGACTGTGCCATATGAAACTACCATCTGAAATGTAATCTAATTTACTGCACAAGTTCATCACTTCTGCTTGTAATGCTTTGGTAAGGTGTTAAATGTAGGTTGGTACAACTGTATGTGTGGTACACGTACATTGTGCCATTTTTAAAAATTTGATTGATAGTCTGGTGTGATCAAACCATTGTGGGGTCAGAGAACTATTCTAGGGTCGAGTTCACAGAGCTTTGATGTCCATCTGGATATCTGGTATGTAACCTGGGTGTTAAGCATTTAATGCTATGTAATATCTTGCTGAGGATACTGGTTACTCGAGTTTTTTGTCTTGGATTGTGTTGGGCCATACTTGTGTGTTTTTTTCCCCAGAGAACTTACAAAAATGAATCATATCAATCCTCTTCGGATCAGATCATCCTGGCTCTTGTCCTTGTCAAGTCTTTTGTCTGACTGGATGGGTAAATCAATTTTGTTAACTTTTTCAAATGCTGTACATAAGCCTTGAACTAACTTAGATTTTTGCATACGGTACTACTACAGGCTCTTAGGTTAGTAAGCAGTTTGCAACAATAACTAATTATGCCTTGTTCTTTATTTATAATTGTGTACGATGGATCAGCTAGTATAGGGTACTGTTGAAACAGAGGAGCTGATTCTTGATTGAAGATCTTTATTCATGATCTGGTTTATACTACTCAAAACAATTTAGGGAACACCGGATTTTTAACATCAAATATGTTTGAAATGTTCCATGAACCGGGATTTTCATTTGCAACCCCCTCTCTCTTTCAGTAGTCGCGTCATGAAATGTGTAATTGCTACATGCATCTGTTTCATTGTGCAGTTGTTTCTCATCAATTCTGTGAAACATTGTGTTTATCTGAAATAAATGATCTTGCTTTAACTGAGATTATTCCGGTGTTCCCTAAATTGTTTTGAGTAGTATGTATTTTGCACTGGAATTACAAACATACGACAGATTTCCGTGCACTACCATCAGTACATTATTTTGAGACCAATGATAATGTAACTAATTGGGAAACATTATTTTACATGTATAAAAACCCAGTCATGAACCAAGAGACCCCTTAGTTTACACTATAGTTACTGTGTACATGACATGACTACAATTGTTGAACTTGTATTTGCCATCAAAGCTCTTCTTAACACTAAATCAGAGTTTACTCCATGCCACAGTTTGCATTATATTCAAAAATTGTAACGCTTTGTCACATGAAAAAGACATTCAGGACCTGTCAGACCCAGTTAGAGTCAACAACTGAAGCACAACAGCCAGCAAGGCGGTTCATTTACTGGAATTATAAAACTTGTTCCTCCAGGCAAAAGCACCTTCTCCCCTCCAAGGAATATAGTATTAGCACAGTTCCTTCATCAAAAGAAAAATCACTGCATCTTACTCTCAGTCTCACTCATCGGGCTTGTCATTGTCCAGTCATGCATGACCAGTACACTGAACAACCCCTAAATATTGTGCACGTGCAGGCCTTCTTACAACAAAATGCATTGTGGACAGGGCTACAGAATGTAAATATTGTTAGCAAAGGAGAAACTGCTAGTGGCTGTATATAATATGTTCATATAAGCTAGCTTCCACTGAAGTGGAAGCATTGCATGGTTTTTTGCTGAGATGCCAGACAGACTGAGACAGACTGTCTACTGAGGTGGAAAAACCTTCCTTATTGGAGGATGCACTGTCAAGTGCTAAGGGGGTAATATAATTTATATGTAGAGGATATAATGGGACAGAGAATGCAGATTGGCTGTACATGTACCACCAGGCATTCAGTTTGATTGGGAGGATGTGATGAGGAGCCATAGATGTAGACTTTTGTCTCCAGTCATCTTGTAGTCTCTCAGAATGTTAACCAGGTAGTGATTTCATGTCTGGGTAATTCTACTTGGATATGATGAATTGTACGTGAATGATGCACTGGATGATAGTGAGATCAGTCTGAACATAAATGTACTTAATTTCAATATTGCTGAGGATCCAGGCAGGAGAACATGTCATTTCTACAGCTGCCTATTAATTGTGTGATATACATGTAGAGCATGTTATATAGAACATTTGTATAATATCGGTGTGAGAGGTACAGGATAGTACAACATGGATGGTCAAATCACACCATAAATGGTCAAATTCATGATATTTGGAACATTGTGAATTTTTGAGAAATATTTTATCTAGTATTACTCATGATATATTTTCTTAAATAATTCCAAAAGTAAGTCTTAAGAGCTAGTATACATTGTATATTTTTGTTCTGGAAATGTTTTAATCTGTACCTAAAGCCCTACATGTACATGTATACAATTGGAATTACATGGACATGCATTTAACTTCTTGGGTGTTGTTTTTTAATACTTTTTCCACTTTCATTTGAACATGGAATTAAATTGAATTTTTACAATATTTTCTCCCTGCAGATTTCAACAAGGTTGCACGTGAAATGGCACCGGATATAAGCTGGATGTAACCCAAGTTGGGATCACAGGAAGAAGCAAAATTCAGATTGTGTATCACTCGTCACTTATTTCAGACAGGAATATATACATTTTGCTGCACACAACAAGTTTTTGGCTTTCGTTAAGATTTTGCAACTACTTTCTTTGTTAAACTTTGTTAAACTCACAGAGAATCAACAGATTGAGGTTGTTGATAGTAGCTGAGTTCATCATGGCGTTGCCAACAAGTTCTAAGGCAAGAGATTTCAATCTGCACCGTCACTGTATCTTATGGTTTACAGCTGCGCTGTACCTGTCAAGGACTGCTAGCATTGCCGTGGCAGACCAAATAAGTAATACACGAGCCTGGAGCGGACTTAATAGTGAACTTACAAATGAAATACCAGAGGCAGGGAACTCGGGTCTTGATAGAGCAGAACTATGGAAGCCAGTGTCCTTAGGAGATGGTGTGTCGGATGTTATGGCAACCGTTGGCAGGGTGTTCAAGTTTACTGTTCCAGAAAATGCATTTCTGGGAGACAATTTAAAATATAAGGTATGTATGCAGTTCTCAGAATCATACAATTTTAATACATGTACTAACTAGCAAAATCAGTTTTTCCTCCCATTTTGTGAGTGGAGCTGAGCTTTTAAATATTAAAAAATTTAAGTTGGCTACCAAGGAAAGAACAAAGTACATGTACAAAGTTTGTATTCAACCCTTTTTTCTTGAACTTTATTAATTATGTAGTTTCCCTCTTCCCACCGTTATTTTTTTTTGTATCGCCAGATGAGATCACTTTTTTTCTTAGGAGCAGCAGTGTTATTTGTTCGATAAACCAGGCTATGTCAGGCCCTTGAATGTACATACATGTACATGGCAGGTTCTTCAAAATATGGTCCAATATATAGTAATGGGGAAACACTGCTCAGATTTTTTAAGCTGTGCATTTTAAAACCAATTATGTCCGAATAACAGGTTAACAGACACATGATTAATCATTATGTACAACATTGGTATTTCAATCCCCTCACTTAATCTGGAATTCGAAAAAAAAATTCTCGAACGTCAGTATTTTTGACGGAAATTCACTACCTGGATTTTTTTTCTTTTATTAGATTTTAATTAAAACTTCATGGATTGCTGAGGATTTGATTTTTTCAGTATAGAAAGGTTGTAGATGATCTATTTCTGTGTATTCATGACATGGAATGAATTAAAATGAAGTTCGAGAATCCACACAGTTGCCGTTATTTTTAAAAGTTGCGAACGTCATGGATTTCCGTCAAGATGTCAACAATAAGGAAAATGTGAAATTTGACAAGAAATAAAAAATTCCACGAACTCGCTGATTTGCTGTTTTATATTTAAAACTATTCAGATTTATTCACAATACCAACAAAATGATTTACTACTAAGCAATTCACGCTAAGGAAACTGAACTATTTTTCTACAACGCAAAACTGTCTCGTCCGTCCAACGATCAACTGACGTTCGATCGAACGTTAATCCTGGTTTCGCGTTAAACTTTGGCCCCGACCTTGACGACGCTTACATCTTTCTTTTTATGCATTACTACAGTAGCAACTCTCACATTGGTAAGTAACGAACTCTGCTGTTTCCCCTGAGTACGATAGGTCATCTTAATACAGATCTGTCAAAAAACTGACGTAAGACAAATGATGACGTTCGAGAACCGATTCACACCACCAGATTTAATTCAGAATGCCGCCGAAGAATAACCGGAACTATAAATTCGTAGCACATGAACGTTGACAGCTAGCGAAGTGACCGGCCATTACGTGGAATATTCGTGCGCAGCGCGCGAACGACACAATAATGTTGCGAACGTCAGTTTTTTGACATTTGTTTTCGAACGTCATTAATTGACAGACAATTAAAAAAGTATCGAACGTCATATTGACGGACATAAATTAAGTTGGTTTAAACCAGATTGTGAAAATGACAGATTACAAAATGTAGAAGTATGCTCATGGACCCAAACAATTGTGCCGTTTATCGATAGAAAGGAACGTAAATTTTCACAATGCTATTTAAAATCTATTTCTGCCTTTGATAACTGAGAGTTGCAATGAATGTATTAAATTGTTCACGTAGATGGTTATTACTTTTGGTATGTAGTAATACTATTAATACCAGTCAGCATAAAAAGGATCGACGTTACTTTTGTTGTAGGCCTAGTAAAGGTATGTCTACGGTGTTTTACCCTCTAAATCGACCAATTAATCATCGGTATAGACCACTTGCAGACACGGCATGTATCTATCTTGTTAGTCATTTTGGGAGTCCAATCGGTACACTTAAAGTGCAAATTGTCTTGCAACAAGGGGGTGGTGTCACTATCTATTCCAGGAAAGATGCAACAATGATGACTAAAGTTTTTAAATATTTGACTGTTGATTTTTTCCAACGTTGTAAAAGTTGTTAATTCATTAAAGTTCATTATTGATTATTGTTGCTGTTTAAAACCAGTTGACGTTGGGAATATACAAAGTTTTCCTGTCCCCCGTGCAGGATTATTTTCAGTAAAAAATCGGAAAACAATTATAGCCATTACAAAATGTTCATGTCAAAGAAACTATGGAAGGACGACGAAATAAGTGTTTTCTCATTGACATTTTAATTATTATTGTTACGCCCGATTCATAACGATTCATTTTATCAACGTCACTGAAATATTCTTTGCGTCCCCGTCTGATATAGGGGATTTGTTCGACTCAGTAAATTTCGCTTCCTTTGAACCGTACTTGGGCGAACTCCTAATCTCAGAGAAGCTCGGAAATATGGAGAAACTTCTGTGTAACTATTCACCAAACAGCGACAGGTCAAACTTGTCGAAGTATACCGTCTTCCGTTGCATCAGGTACCACAATGAGTGTCAATGAACACGGTATAGGCGAACGGTGTCCGGTAAATTGCCGAACGTCATTTACTTCCGTCAATGCGTACTGTATCAATGGTATCCGGCTGGAATACCACACTACTGCCATGAATGTAACGATCTACAGGGTACCAGTCTACAGGAAACATCGTGGCGGTGACGGACACAATAATGGCAGTGCGAAGTGGTTTTTTGCAAGACGTTTTGAAGCTGCCAATAAATGATTTTATGAAAATGATTTGTTGTTTTAACAAATCTGAAACTTGAAAAAGATCTGGAACAAAACATTGAAGCCATGTTTGCAACAACGCCAGAAGTAAACATTGATACTGGAACATTTTACATTGTTCAAAAATCTCGAACGTCATTGTATCGAACGTCATTCAATGTCTGTCAAAATTTTCAACGCCATCGTAACTGGCCAATTATGACGTTCGAAACAACGGCGTTCAAGACACCGTATCTTTTTTAAACAACCTGACAAAGTGATTGTTTTTGATTGAGGTAAGGTACAAAGGATTGTTAACTTGCATGGCAAATTGCACTTATGTTCTGCCAGTAATAAATAAATGCAAGTCAATATTTGTCTTGATTTTCTGTCAAAATTATGCACTTCTTTATCATGCTGAATTTTGTGTGTGTGTTATTTCCTTTGATATTTGTAACTTTTATTTGAAAGTACACTCATAGGCACTAGCAGAAAAACATTTTTTATTGGTTCTTAACGACTGCTGCACCAATTTGACATAAAACTTGTAATTGCTTTGACTTTCATAGATAAATACTACATATGCTAAAACGGTCATATCAAGCCAAAATTTGACTAAATTATCCCCACAAATACATTTTTAGAAACTTTAAGGTGCATTTCAAAATGTAAAATATTATTTGGAATAAATAACTGATTTTTGAAAAATTTCAAATCAGGTAGTAAATTGGTCCACCTTTTGAAGAACCTGCCACATGTACATGTACACTGTATGAATCAAATTTCAAGCTACATGTACACAAGTCCAGAACTTCTATTTTTGTTTTACATACATCAAGTTACCAAATTATCCATAAATGCAGTTGAAAGGGGGAAGGGGGGTGCCAAGGCATAAGAAGAACAAGTTTGGTCCCTTGACCAGTCTTAGTTTGGAAGCAAATACACATACATGTGCCTTTGAAGATTTGATTATGCTGGTACTAAACATCCCTTGAAATATTTCTGCCTCTGGTGCAATCTTTTAGGTAAAATTACTGAAATAATTTTCCAAAATGCATTTCTGTCATCTGATGACAGAGATTTCATGATGCAACGAATACAAATAATATGTACATGTACATGTATGCATGTTCACAACTTTCTCATTAATGACGCAATGAAATAAGCTGAAACTTTCACAGATATATATATATATGTACATCTTGATGTATTTACATGCATTTTACTAAAAGTGTAAGCTGACACAACAAGTCTTGATAAGTTTCCATCATGACTAGCATAACTGTATTGTTTTCATTGTTATACTGATCGTCATCTGATCCTCATCATGTTGTCACTATCTTTATCATACCATACAAACTTTTTTTTTTTTACAAATGGATCATATTACAGAACTGTCTCTTGTTGTTTAACAACAAACTTGATTTGGTAGTCTAAGTTCAGATCATCAAACAACATCCTTATTGAAGATGCATTGCCCATGTTTTATTTCACTGGAAATTTCAGATTATATTGCAGTTTTGTTAGAAAATTGCCATAAATTGACAGTAAAAAAACACAAAAAAACAATGTTTTGTAGTACAATATTTAGATGTCTTGATTCCAGTTGACTCCCTGTTATTTCATGGATTTAAACAAAATCATTAATTTGGGAAACTACTTTGAGTACATATTTGTGCAGTATTGATCTGTAAATTAAAATCTGTAAAGTACATGTACTATCTATTCTAGTGTACATGTGTGTAATAAGTGACATCACTTATTGAACACTCTTGGTATTACAAGGTTTATGAATGTGAGTCCACTGTTTTTTAATATCCTCAACATCTGAGATTGAATCTCCAGAGATAGGTCAGTGTACACTGTACATGTACTTTTTGCGAGAATGAAAAAGGGGCAAAAAAGTCATCCGTGATGTCTTTGCAACAGATGTGCCTGTGACAGACACCTCACATCGAAAAATACATGAAGGGGAAATAAATATCTGGCTTTGTATGCTTTCAGTGTACTAGCAGCTGCACTCATTAGAAAGCCAGATTTGATAGGCTTAGGGGCATTCGGGTATGCTTCCTTATTATTGCATGAGTGTCATAACTGAATTCTAGGCTTTCTGAAGAAGCAATTGGAACTGGTACATGTACATGTGTATATCCAGGCAGGCCCGAGCTACGTTGTCATCGGGGACCGGTTGCTCTGTTGCTGCTGATTTGATAAATATGGTGGCCTGAGATCTTTACAAAAGGTGGCAAGTAAAGGTGGGAAGTACATGTAAAGGTGGGAAACAAGGATCTGTAGATCTGTCATTGAAGGGAAATAGTCCACTAATAATTGAATGCTAGATTTGCTGGATTTGGCTGGTATTGAGGATTGTTATGCTTTGGGAATCAGAAGTCGGCCCAACTGTATAAATCAGTGAGGTTTGGCATTTGGGTCACTCCATGAACCTGGGACACATGGGTACATTGCTACATTGTAGTTATTTAACCATGTTTAAGTTGTTGGTGTTAAATGTTTCAAGGTAATTATTTTTTTATAATGAAAGCTGGTATAGAAAAGTAGCTTTTGAGGAAAAGGGAGATTTTTTTTTTATATTTTTTTTTTTATATGACCGAAAATTTGTCCGTGTCCAGTGCCATTTTTTATAAAAAATTGTGACATACAAAGTGTTCCAATTTTATCTCCGTATTTTCAAAGAAAATCTACTGCGAACCCACACAAACCATGCTTATCCGTTTTTTTACTTTTCAAATAGCATATAAATAATAAAATATTAGTTTAAAAATTTTCAGATTTCCAACGCCATATCGGTGAATTCACGCGTACCGACGCTACATGGGGTGTCCGCGTAAAATAAACACGTAGCATCGGTATTCCCCACTGCTCACGACTCGAAAGATATACTTTCATTGGGGGAATCTTGTTTCACGGCTTTAAAAACATCCATAAATCACAATGAGAAGTAAAAACTTGAAGTGTGATTGCAAATTTCCATGCGATTGGGAAATATACGATCGGTTGTTATTTGGGTGTCCGCGAGTGAAATGTAGCGTCGGTAACGAAAACGCTTCCGCATAAATAAAAACACCACCCATTTTGAAATGGTACCGGCCATAGGTTGACCTCGGGAGGTCATGGCACTGTTCGAACCAATACCTGTGGCAAACCGCTTACATAAGCACAGTACGATTGACTGTGTGTGGGGTGTCCGCATTGTAGCGTCGGTGTCCCGGAACTACCACGAGGATTGTTCCGTTCCCGTATCACTATTTACGGCATTCGGGAATGTCGAACGTAGTCCCGCTGGTTGCCTGCTTTCTGCACAACGTACATGTAATCACTACAACGGCAACCAACGAAACGATGACTCATCGCCAGCTACGCGTAACGAATTTTCCTATTGGCTCCTTCCATAGACTACGATATAACGAATTTTCCCATTGGCTCTGGTACACGCATGGCATAGACTACGATCTACGTAGTGGATTCTGATGTCGCTGGCGCTAAACGTTGCAACAGTTTTTTCAGAAGTTTTGAATAAATCTGTGTGTATCGAGGTCCGCTCACTAAAACTGACAATGACCAGACCATTTTCGCTACGAACAATAAAGGTTTTTAGGTTTCTGTTTCTGTCTGTTTACCAACGATTTTTGCTTAGTTGTGCATTGTGTTTTGTTCTTCAAGATCATACCTCGGCGTATGCCGCACCGCGTATAAGCCGCAGGCAACTTTTACCGTGTCAAAATCAACGTATAAGCCGCGGCTTATATTCCGGAAATTACGGTACATTGTTTTTCAATTTTTTTTTTTACAGTTGACAGAATGTAGCATTTGTCCTCCTTAATCGAACGGAAACAAGTGGTAATTACAACAGCAACAAAGGGTGATTTTGAGTGCAAAATTGACTTGGAGTTTTTAAGTGTCGCTGATTTCAAAGTTCATCTCATATAGGCCCCCTACTGTCATAGTTGTTTTCCCGGGTCCGGATTTTTCGTAGATTTAAACGATTTTTAGTTTAAATTAATCTTACTTTAGTTATTGTTCCAGATAGACATTTATGACAGACATGGCGCATTATAAATGTACACCACTATTAATATTATTATTGTAAACATGTTTTAACTAAAAAATCATTGTAAAACAATTGCACAAAAAATTAAAAATTATCTACTCTACATGGACATGGTTCATGGTGTCCATGTAGCATAGGTATTTGGGAAAAAAGGGTTAAGTCAAAATTTTAGTCTGATTAAGTCTATCATTATATAACAATACATGACTAGTGTATGTTTTAACAAACTGATGTGATGCTATGATTAAACTTTTCTTTAAAGAGAGACAATTAGACAACATTTCAACAATGTATACCTACACTACATGGACACCGTGTCCAGTAGCATAGGTATTGGGAAAATGGTTTGCACAGATGTGTAATTTTAGTCAGAGTAAGTTTCTATAACCATAGAACATGACTAGTGTATATTTTAACAAACTGATGGTATGCTATGATTAAAACTTCTTTGAAGGGGGACAATAGACAAAGATTTCTACATTATATACCTATGCTACATGGACACGGTGTCCATGTAGCATAGGTATTTGGAAAAAGAGGTACTCATAATATCCGATTTTAGTCTGAGCAAGTCTTTATTGTTATATAACATGATAGTGTATGCTTTTAACAAACTGATGGGATTCTATGATTCACATTTTCTTTAACGAGGAACATGTAACAGAATTTCAAGTAATTATTGCCAAATTTTGTTAAAACTATCAAAAAAGCTCAATTGTCATGTCTTGTTAGGGTATTAAGTGGTCAATAATAGTAATGTTAGTTTTATGTTATTATTACACTCCCCTGAAATGGTTATTAAACATTGGATAAAGTTGAATATGATGAACTGTTTACAAAATAAAACACAAGAAATATGACAAAGGTGTCCATGTAGCATAGGTATTTTCACCAGCGTCAGTCTCTCATTGAACAAGGATCACTGATGATCAGGAAACAATCAGCAATAATGTGTTTTGATTTTTCTTAATTGAATATTTGGAGAAACTAAAAATGGTAAAATTATATAAATATATTGATTTTGAAAATTCAACCCTTATGTCACACTTTGTGCCCCAACTTCATGGAGTGACCCATTTATCCTTGCACAATTGTTTATCAGAGATTACTTTACAAGTTAAAAGGGTCAATCATGTTATAAACACTGCCTCTGGTGTGCCAGTTTAGGAATAAATATTTGAAAAAATACAAGCTATTGTGACATGAAAGACTCTCTAACTCTGTCCTTGGTTTTGGTAATTGAAATGGGCATGTTATTATCTAGAAATAGCCAATTTGTTTATCTATAGGGCAAATTGTTCATCAGTCTCAATGCACATTACACATGTAGTATTCCCAAATGACTATTTTATACAGCCCAATCCCAAGATAGCATTTATTCCCAGTTCCCAGGAGGGAATTTTAGGTAAAGATTTCCAGATTTGTGTCTGGAATGACAATGTGAATGGAAATTACAATTCACACTTCAGATACATATATACTATATATTGCACATAAATATGTGAAATATTGAATGATGAATGGCTGCCTTCAGCACAATGAGGTTCTAAACACCCTGTATGCCTGATGTGTGGTAAAATGTGTCCGGAAGTGTTAACATTTATTAATTGGCTCAATTTGAATACACTCCTCCAAAAGAATTCACAAACGAATAAACAAAATGGGAAAAACATTTGACTTATTATTTTACTTGGACTGAATGTTATCATTTGACTTGAAACTTTCTTCATGTACATGTACATGTACATGTACATGTAAGTTAAAATCAGGTGTCATCTATTTAATACAGAATTTGCCATAATTATAATTTTTCCCGTAGTGCCAGAGACTCCCTGTAGTAATATTATCCACTAATAACATTGTACAACCAAATAAATACTTGAATTGGTGCATTTAGAAGAACTGTAAGGTATACTTGTATATGTACATATACATTTGTACAGTAGCATTGGTAAATCAAAAATAACAAAATGCTAAAGTTTAATGTAAAACTACATTTACATGTAGTAGTTTCAAGCTGATGACGGTATTAATCTTCCCTATGAATTATTTTGTCCGAAAGTGCTGTCATTTTTAAGAAACGTTAAATAACTTTGAGTTCATTTTGTTAAAAAAACTCAGTTTAGAATGAATACAAAATATCTGAATGGATTTCCACTTTTTTTGTAATGTACAGTACATGTATACATGTGTATCTTGATTCAAAGAAAATTAATGATACTCGGTCATAGAAAGAATTTTGTCAACATTACCATTCCAATGTTGTACTTTCCCTTTGAAAACATGAATTGCTAATTAAGGCCAAAAAAAAGACTCCGGTTTCTGGTCATGTTTTCTTCAAAATTTTGTTGTTGCCAACCAAGGAAATATGTGATACATGTATACGCGTTTATTGGAACCAGACCAAATTTCACATACACAAAGTATGGTGGCTAAGAGAGGCTGCATGTTCTTACCCCCATTTGAAAAAGTTGTTTCAAATACAGCGCTGCAGAAATCCAATTGATCCAGCAATTTTGGTCGCAATTGGACATAGCAACAACAAAAAAGAAAACTAAAAATGCTGACATGTGGGTCTGAGGCGAGACCAGAAACCGGAGACTTCATGTTTTTATTATGTAGAGGATGATTCATTACATGTACATGTGTAAGTAGTTGAACCCTACATACATCCATGTACATGTACATGTTATCATGTATGTAATTGTGTACATTCTTTCCTACGTTACTTTCACTACATTTGGACCTCTCTTCTCTAATTGTCATGTATCCAATAAGAAGGAAAGTGATTGAAAAATACACTCCTATCGTGCCATTCTAAACCCTCCCCATGGATGATTGAATACATAATGTGTACATTCAGGGTTCACAGTACTACACAGGGTTAGATGCTTGTTCCTATCTGGTCTGTGGGATACACTTGATGCAACACATGCACACTTTGCCTTTTTGAAATCTACATGTATTAAAAATATTGCTTCTTGCACTCCCTCAGTTGGTTGCTCATTTTGTAATATTTCTCAAACATTGAGAGAATCTCTCAAGGAAAGTTATTTTTTCATGTGAAAAGTGCTGAAGCCATCAAAACACCTGAAAATATTCTTTATGTGGTTGTCTATAAACTCTGTCTATAGCTACATGTACATGTATTAGCTTCCCTTCAAACAAAAACATGAAACTTCTGAATGAAGAAGGCAATAGGGTGAACCTTCCCTCTGCGTTTAGGGTTGAGTTGAAAGCTATAAAACCACATGTCAAACATCATCAATCGCCTAGTAAACAACTCACAGATATCTGGATGGGACACACACACACACTACTCAAAGCTGTCTTTCTAAAATTTGCCCAGGAGCCAAAGTGCCACTTTTGCCAATTCAAGATATCATGTACATGTAGATTGAACTGCTTGTCAGACTGTCATGATACAGCTGAAAGTGGGTCAATTTGTGTTGCATCAGTGAGTATTGATCTCCTGGCCTTTCAAGCTTATTAATGTTGCTTGTGTTGGTGAACCATTATCCCCCCCCCCTCCCCCTCCCCCAAGCTTGATTTGATTGGCACATAAGCTCATCATACAGTCATCAATTTTGTACATGGTTTTAATGGCAGGAATTTCGACAAAAATGGGATTAGCTGCAAATCAGAACTTGAGCTGTCTTGGAAACATCAAGTGTTGATTATTCCAGTAACTCCTTTTGAAGTTGATATCATTTGACTTGGTAAATTGTCCAGTGAAGTGTTCAGAGCCATGTATAGAAATTTCAAAATACTCTCCAAGAACCAAGATATTGACAAAAATGGCAGACTGCCAACATTCAGTTGATGGAGCACTGTTATGGTAATTTTTTCCTTGTTTACATGTACTTAAAAAAGGGCATAATTTTGACATTTTCATTATTTATCTTCTTTTTTTTTAAGTCCAAAAAATATTCAAGAACTTTTGTTGCACTTTCATGATGAAAACAAGTTACTCTTAACCCTCCTATAGGTTTAACAATCAAAGACACTCAAAATTTGTATGTCACTCCCAACCCATTGACTTTGTGCAGTGCACTCAAATAAATGCATGTGGCTCTGGTAGGAGGTCAAACCAAAACCATTCCGACTGTAACTTAGGCAGTACATACACAGCTCTGTGTGACTCTGCATATAACTTGTAAGACATACACAAGTGTGTTTGACTTTGCCACTATCTCCAGCACTCTTATACACATGTGTGAACAATTGGCAATGCAACCAAAAATACTCAAGTGACTGTCTGTGGGTGCGGTGCTTACCGGGCCAAATTTCAGCCTGGGCATAGGAGGGTTAATTTGTCTTACACTTCTGTAGTTGGAATATATATATTTAACCCTTGGGCAATGTTGCATATCACTGACCAGTGACAACCGTTTGTTTTTATAATAATTGCCATTGACCACAGTGGCCATCCCATCCATACTCTCAATAATCAATACTATACTTGACTGACTACTACATGTAATGCATCTCCTAAGGTACAGGTGTATGGACACAAGCTAAGTTACCCAATCATGATCGGGATTTTGATAGCATGTAAACATAAGAATTAGGTTATGATTAGGTTAAATAAAATACAACGTATGTACAGTAGGGTTGATATGAGGTTTTCCCCACTCGCACGGAAATGACAACATCTGGCATTTCTAAGGGTGGCCAAGACACTCTTGGGATTTTTCCAGGGGGTAAGTCCAGAGTCGGGGTGCTTCACTGGCGAACAACAAACACAAAAGAGGTTGTATGAGAGTTACACTCGTATAATATAAGATTTCTATACTTACATTGTACATGTACAATGTAGATGAATTAAACAGAACACTGGGCTTTATAATGCTAAGAGCGCAGTACAAGTTGTTGACATACACTGTACATGTACACATGAGGATTATTGGGTACTCACAATCATTTTCTTTGACAGATGTGAGCAGCTGAAACTCAAAACATGTCAGCCCATTTTTAGTGAATATTTTCCCCTCGAACATGGACCCTCTTTAGAGATTTCATAGAAAATATTATGTTTAGGGATTATCCAGTGTGGTAGGGAGACACTAAACTTACAATGTATATGTACACAACCGTGCTAAGCTTTCTGAACATGTACATGTACATAAAGTACACTGTAGATGTTGTTACCAATGCTGGAACCAGTAATTATTGCTTGCCAACAAGCAGTACTTACATTGTACATACATGTATGTACCTTTATTTTCACACAACAAACTATGCTCAAGAGAAAGATCTCATTCCACCTACAAAATCAAATGTGGCTAAAGCCGTGTTCGCACTGGACTTTTTTTTGGGAAGGTTTTACCGAGACGATGGTAAAATGAAAAATGGTCAAATGTAACCTCTGTCCGCACTTGGACTTTCGACACGGGAAAATTTTACCGAGACCGTGGTAGAAGTAACCGAGCTGTCAGTATAATGACTCATGAGGGCGCTTTGCGTGACCTTTCTACGTTGACCCGATTGACCCAACAACGCCGCAGAAAACTTGCTACACATGCACGCATTAAATGCGCCGCCTGCCCCCACCGCGGTGAAACAATGCAAAGCGCATGCGTGGTGTCCCTGTGCTAGCACGAGACTCGCGCTCGGGCCGGATGTACGCTTTCCTGAGCCGCTTTTACCGACTCGCACTGTCCGCACTGGACTTATCGTCTCAGGAAAAGTTACCTGGTTAGTTTTCCTGGGCAGGAGTTGGCCAGTAGAAGTAACCGCTGGACTCAGGAAAAGTAACTGAGAGGAAAATGTCCCAGGCTGTCCGCACGGGACTTAAAATGGGAAAAGTACCCATCGTCTCGGTAAGTTTTACCAAAAAAAGTCCAGTGCGAACACGGCTTTAGAAAGTGGTTTGGTTGTACGGTCTATGGTTCTACACACAACAGATAAATGTTGTACATTATGTCCAGTGGGCCCATGTATTATTATTAGGAATGTCCTTGAGAATACCAAGAAGATTTCATCACAGGCAGCATGTTTATATGTGTAGTTTTTATATTCTGTATTTTCATCTCCATAAACAGTGGAATGCTGCTATTAATGATCATTGGGTGCACACTAAGGCCATTCCAATTTTATTAGTTGGTTTACGGATTTTTTAGGTGCTGAAAAAGGTTGTCAGACAGGAAAAAAAATAATAAAATGATGGTAAGTGTTGTATACTGTACATGTACATTGGACGACAATCATAAGCTCTGTTTTTTATACTGGGATTTGCCTCCGTCTCGCAATTCCATGTCAGTTATAATAAGCCTACTTTGCATCTTTTAAATTTCTGTTTAATACCCATTATAATTTATTTATTATTTTGTATTATTTTAATAATTGTTTCTGCGAATTGGAAATAAATGTTCGATGAACGAATGAATCAGAGTACGCTTCTTGTGAGGTTTATTTATTATTCTGCACCCTAACACATGAGTGGATCTACAAGAGCTACAATATATAAATGGGCTTTTGGATTGTGTGAGAATATTATTTGGCACACTTAAAACTCTCTGGACTACCCTACCCAAATTTATAAAATGAAGATAAATGGTTCTGGACTGTCTGTTTATATTAATAAAGAATGAAAATGAATTTAAAGGGGGACTGTTGTCATGATCATAGCAGGCCTGTGGCTGTACATGGAATTATGAACTCTAACCCAGTTATTGCACGGGCGCGCACGCTGACTCACATCACAATACAGTAGCACTAGTAGAAGTGGATTGCTTGTCCGCAGGGTTTATCTTCATTTCGATAAATTTCCACCCGAAGCTGTGGATTACAGCCATCGGTGTATTAACGTCAGTTATCACATTTCTAGCTGTTCCGGAGGCAGTCATATCGACGGCACTTGCAGTGATTGTAAGGGATTGTTCACCGATGCCCATTGCATTGGACAATGAACCAATACTTTCATCAAGGGAGATGGCAATAAGGCGTTTATCCAGCTTTCCTCCCTCCTTTACAGTCACAGAAAAGTATTCTTTGCTTGAACTTGCCATCGTAACACCACTTTGACAGGACGCACGTGCGACATGGCATTTTATTTACATACAAGTATTAAGGGACGGGTATCAAACTATTATGTTTACATCGCGTATTACACTTCCCGTCTAACACCCAATCCCACGGCCGCTGGTCTAGCACCGAACAGTGCACATGGGCTGTTCTCACGGTTAAGCACGCCCCGCAGAGCTGTATGTATTTGATATCAAGACATGAGGGAGGCACAAAGTCAGATATAAGTACCGTCCAAGCAACTTACTGTGTGCCGCGTGGGCCGGGCCGATGCACATCCATCGGGACGGCACGTATGGATGTGTGATCGAAACGTATGGTATTCAAGTACACAGACACGTAGCCTTCACGATTTTTTTTTTTTCCCCAATTCGTTTTCTCGACACTAAAAATCAACTTATTTAAAAAAAAAATTTTTTCAAATATTCGGACCAATGTTTGAATATTCGTCGCCGGGCAAAAAAAAAAAAAAAAAAGTACGGATTTCCAGTTTTTATTTTTTTCGATTTTTCAACAAAATAAGTCGCCGCATCCGTAAACCAACTAATAAAATTGGAACGGCCTAAGGTTCACTACTGTGGTCATTCATTACAGTGAATCATGATTGCAATGCTAACCTTATACATGTACCGTACATGTATATAATAATGATTTTCAAGAATCATGTTTATGTTTGGTATATCCAATTGTCCATTTTAGTGGTGTTCATATACATGTAGCACTGTACATCATCAAACATTTTTTTTTTTTTAGTATTTATTTTTTAGTACTTTTATATATATCACATTTCTATATCTTTTTTTATAGTGCAATTTTAATTGTCTTCTTTTGTGGTTTTATGTATTGTCTAATGGCAGTCGGAAAACAACTCGATAGTAATTAAGTTTACTTTTTTGTAATCCTTCAGGTGTGCCATTGTCCTGTCTTTAAAATGTTTATTGTCTAATCAATTTGTGTATATTTATTAATTCTTGCCTCTTGTTTAATATGTATTTGATTTATAATGTCTGTATTTTAATGTTTTTACCTGAGAAATTAATAAATGAAATGAAATGAAATGAAAACATTGTTCAAAATTACAGATGAAATCATCTTTGTTTAGAAACATTCAAATTTGCGAACTCCTGCACAAAATGTTCAGCTTCAAAGCTCATTCTGAACTGTTCATAATTTCAGCATGCCTGGAGGGACTGACTACAAGTAAGGGTAATTTGCTGCGCTGACACAGGCAACATGAATCATTATTATATGTAGCTGCTCACACTCTTCCGTATTACATGCACACACAGATAAACTGCGTTCTTCATGAACAAATAAATCTTGGCAAAGCTGGAATGTCCATTTGCATTAATCTACCTTGAGTTCTGCTGGCAGTCCAATCAAGTGTAAATTTTTGGTTATCGGTCAGTTGATAGTCTCCATAATATTCTGACTGAGTCACATAAGGAGACTGTTGAGTCAGACAGAGGCAATGATTATAATTACTATTTTGCAGCTCTGTGCATGCACAGTTTTTATTAATGCATTATACCTGCTGGCTTAGTTGTGTAAAATGTGCATACATCAGGTATAATATTTCATTAATTTATTTGATAAAGCAAGCTAGTACTCCAGCCAACCAACCTACATGTAGATACATGTAGTCTTTAATAGCCACAAGGTGCTGACATTGTAGAGATATACACATAATATATGTTGCCTTACAATCCTAGGAGCAAATAAAACAAAGTTCTAGTAGTATGTTTTTAATACAGACGTGAAAAGAAATTATGGCTGTTTGTTCTGACATTTACAAGTGTATAATTTGTTTGCATTTAATAAACATGTTGGGGATTTCTATGATACATTGTACATGTACATAAAATCATGGATTTATTGAGTCTTGTAGGACTGAAAGGGTTGGGTTTTTTTTTTTTTTAGATG
The DNA here is from genome assembly GCA_029582265.1 of Zoroaster sp. YZ-2022. Classification (NCBI taxonomy): domain Eukaryota; kingdom Metazoa; phylum Echinodermata; class Asteroidea; order Forcipulatida; family Zoroasteridae; genus Zoroaster; species Zoroaster sp. YZ-2022. Next base: position 50,663,599 of record CM055820.1, read on the forward strand.
GAAACATTGAAATTGACCATTCTTTATTTTACATTTTATACATGTATATATTTTTTATTTTTTATTTTTTATTTTGTTTTATTTATGATTTATTATCTGCCACTGAATACATCAATGAATCTTTTGCACTTTATATTGTATTAGTGAACGAAATGTATGTAATTGTGTAATATGTGTAATTGCCTTTGGTGCTGACACAAAACAGTACATGTACATGTACATGTATGTACCAGTTGTAGTACTTGTGTTCAGTACATTATTCTGTACTTGTACATGTACTCATACTCATGAAAAAGTACTCCATTATAAGTCTGGTATACAATGTACAATGTACATGTACCAGAGCATTTCTTCTTTATGTTTCGGAAACAGGATGGCTGAGAGAGACTTTTTCCAAGACTGAAATTCCAAATTACATGTAACCAGTCTATAAGTATGATACATGTATAAGGAAGCAAAACAAACTGTTGGATAAATATTTACATTGTCTATTTCTTCAACATAAAATAAGGAGGTTGTTTTATTTGAGTTTCATAATTTTTTTGTTTCCACATAACATGTACATGTACAGTTGATTTTAATTTTGCCCTACACCGACGTGTGTACATGTACAGTCTATCTATTTTTAACCTTTTGAGAATACCTACATGTACATGTACACTGTACATGTACATGTACATGTAGCAGTGAATACTTTTATTGTATCGTATGCCAAAATGCTACTCAATGTTCAAGATTTGCTACTCAAAAATATATTTCTGCCTAAAAATGTTTATATGCACAATTTTTTACAACCAAATCTTTCCCCGGCCAAGAATGACTTATCAGTGTGATGCAGAATGAGTCATCCTTTCTGGGAAAAGATGATTGCTTTGGTTAGTGAAGCCGTGGCCAATTCCTTGTCACATGCAGGATTAAAATTATACATTTACCAGGGTCAAGTGCATTCAATATCAGGACAATTAGTAATGGAACAATAAGCCTACATACATGTACATGTACATGCAAACATCTGAATGTGGTTTAAATTAAAATCTAGAGATCTAGAAAATAACACATGTAAAAGAAACAAGTCAGTCCAATTGCATGAAAAAAGTTGGAAGGGATATTTGATTGTGTATGAGGTTTTAACATTTCTTCTCACAAATTCATCTTCCATTTCAGCAAATGTTTTAAAAATACAGTGACTGTAAAGAATGATTACTTTTGGAGAAATTAATTTTTCACAAGTTCAGTGACTATTTAGATAAATGTGTAAGAAAAAAGTGCATTGATAGTGTATCGGCCGATTCAAAGCGTGTTAGTAATTTTTTTTTTTAAGTGTATCACTATCAGCTGGATACACTGTTGTATGCCTGGCTAGAACACTGTTTGTGTGTGTGAGAAATGTTAGAGGTGAGATTTTGGGATTACTTGAGGAGCTCACGGAAGACTTTACAGAGCATGCTGACTTATGTATGGTAATCTGTCATCCAGGGTTTTGGACTTGTGTCTTAGTTTCATTAATCTCTTGACCGTGCAGAGGGTGTGTACAAAATTGTAATAATGTTTTTTTTTTACTAACATCAAAGTCTTAACCAGTTGACGTCGGGAATATTAATTTTTTCCGGTCCCCCGTGCGGGTTTATTTTCAGTGAAAAATCTGAAAATATTTCTAGCCATTAATAATTTTTTTTTGTCAATGAAACTAAGTTCGGACAACCAAATAAACACCTTTACTCATTGACATTTCGAGAATTAAATGGCTAGTTTTTTAATTACGGTTGTGTTTGTTCAGCACAATTAGACCGTTGGCAAGCTCCGATGCAACGGCCTATTAGCGACCAGCGCTGGTCGAAAAGACGGCATACCTGGAGAGAGATTGAATTCCTCGTAAACAATGGATATAAATCCGTCTTTACAAATGCTTGGCTGGTACATCAAAGGAACAGGTCTTGGATAAAGGGATTAGGCAAAAATCAACAAAAAGAGTGAACTCGTTCAGTATTTGCAGTGCATTTTGTCCAGGGCCACCGAACCGTGACCCCATGGACTCCGAGAAACGATTGCGTGTATACACGTCAGCCGCCACGACGGCACGCCACGTGTGGCGTGTTGACAAGTCTCCCGGTGACACACACAAAAATCGGAATGCGTGTTTAGACGCTCTCCGATCCGCTGTACCTGAAGCGAACTGGTTAAATACTGAAGAATTCCCTCCTTTTCTGCCCCTCCCCCTTTCCTCATGAGATCTTGAAATCTGTGGTTCAGAAACTGCTACAACACAATCCCATATTTGGTCAAGTACAATGTAGCATTCAGCACTAGCATCATTTATCAGTGTCATTAGTACACATGTGTGTCACTGTGAGCCCACAATACTTACCAGCATTATGAATAATGCCATGTACAGTTTATGAAAAACACAGTCAGGAGGGATTTTTTTTCATCTCTATTATCAATGATAAAAACAATGTTCTTACTGCAATCTTGTTACTAATGGGGGAGGACTCAAATTGTCAGTCAGCTGCATCTGGGGATTTTCTATTCTGATAGAAATGCACTTCTCACTACTCAATTTGATGCAGATATTTTAAATAAATAAAATAGAAATGTCAGTTCTAATTAGGTCCGAGGAAGGACTATCGCCAATTTCTGTTTTAACAGGCCTTAATTACAATCATAGTGTATACAGATATTTGAAGGACATTCATCCAAATACTATGTTTAAGTCAACATTCCAATGCCTATATACATGTACATGTATGATAATACCATACATTTCATGGTCAAGGTCTCAAATACATTGACAAAACAAGTACATTGTCAACAAATTTGTTTTGCTGTTAAAAGCATGAGAAAATTACCCCAAATAATTATGTTGTAATGGACTGAACACAAGATTCTTGGAATTTCTGAGTGTTAAGGGGAAGGTACACCATTGATAATGTAAGCAAACAGCTTTTGTGCTTACATGTGTACATGTATGTACTCTCTCAAACAACACAACAAAAGTTTATGATACAATAATGAAAACGAACAAATATATATTTTTTATTCATTCCTTGAAGATGGACGAATTCAGGTGTGAAATAATTTTATTCAAACGATAACACTTTGAACAGAAAGATTTCAAGGGCAACTTTATACCAAGTTAGTTTAAAGGGACAATATCGTTTTAGATTAGCTCAATTACTGAAAATAATAAGGTTATATTACCGTTGTTGCTGCATAGTTAGTAATTTTCAGTCACTTGTGTTCACATAAAACTAGAACACCGATTCCATGTCCTGCTGATCATGACAATATTGTCCCTTTAATGTATACTAGTCAAACAAAGAAACGCAATTTTTTTTTCGAAGCCAATTTATACCAACAAAATTTGATTGCACCCCAGAAAAATTATGATGACATGAAAGTGTAAGTACTCAATAACTGGTGTGTCCACCTCTGGCCAGGATGCAGGCGTTTATGCACCGGCGCATGGACTGGATTGTGCACCTAATCCGCCCCAGAGGCAGTGCGTGCCATTCTTCTTGAAGCGCGGCCGCCAACTGCTGAGCGTTCTGGGGCGCTACAGGCCTGGCATGAACCCGCCGTTGAAGTTCGTCCCATAGGTGTTCTATTGGGGACATGTCGGGGCTAAAGGCAGGCCATGGAAGGGTTTCCACATTTTGCTGTCGCAGATAATCAGTCACAATTCTGGCATGCGGGCGTGCATTATCCTGCTGTAGCAGTTGGATATTGGGATGCTGGCGCAAGAAAGGCACAACCTCTGCTGCCAGGACCTCATCTCGGTAGCGCTGCCCATTCAGATTGCCCTGAATCTCAATCAGATTGGTGCGGCTGTTGGCGGCAATGCCGGCCCACACCATGACACTAGGACCGCCCCATCTGTCCTGCTCTACGACATTGCAGTCAGCATAGCGCTCCCCACGCCTCCTGTAGACCCTAACACGGCCATCATTGTGGGATATGCGAAACCGGGACTCGTCCGTAAACAACACCTGGCTCCACATCCTTTGAGTCCACTGCCGATGCTGCATGCACCACTGACGACGGCGCTCCTGCCGTTGTGCAGTCAACTGGAGACCTCTAAACGGGCGCCTGCTTCGCAGACCAGCAGCACGCAGTCTGTTCCGCACAGTCTGGTCGCTGATGCGTCTGTTGTGCCTGCCAGGGGTCTCTCTTGCAGTTTGTCCAGCATCCCGGCGCCGATCTCGGAGGTGGAGGAGCACAATATGGCGATCCTGGTTTGGGGTGGTGACTCTGGGCCGACCACTTCTTCGTCGGTCGGCAACATCCCCAGTGGCCTGGTGCCTGTCTCTGAGACGGCTAATAGTGGATTCATGCACGTTAAGAGCACGTGCGACAGCCCTGGGTCTCATACCCGCTTCCAGCATACCGACAGCGTGGCTGCGCTCTAGAACAGAGAGTCGTGGCGTTGCTGCTGACGGCCTAACTGCATAATGAATTTGGTTTTCTGTACGCCCGAGACCCCCTCCATGATTTTGGATAGTCATACAGCTAAATTTCCAGTTACGTAATCTGGTCCTGCACTGCCCATGCCAAATGACCGTTTTGTCCTTGACGATGTGCAATCAACCGTGGCCAATGCAAACAGGTGTGGAAATGAAGCAAGTCTCTTTCCTTAGTATGCGCATTGCTAAAGTAAACCAATTTCTACCAAGTGTGCAGAAATATACCACTTTAAAAACATTTGTGTTTCTTTGTTTGACTAGTATATATAGCCCTTTTCACACTACAGCTCTTATCCCCGGGGAATAAAACCCCAGGAAGGCTCCGGGAGTTTTTTTTACCCCACGGTTACCCCGGCGCAGTTTCACACTGTCCCCGCCCGCGTATTTCCTGGGTCCTTATTTCCAGGGGTTCCGCACGCACGTTTCATACTATGATAAAACCCCAGGGCAACCGCGCTGTATTTTTGTCTAACGGAAGTCATGAATGTAGCTAACAGGAAGCACATACACAATCAAAATGGCTACGCATAACATGAGCGACGATGTAGCTCAACATATATGCATGTGTGTTTTAATTTACTCATATTTGTGTATTTTACGGAGAAAGGGTGCTCATTTGGTACAAGCAAGACTAACAATTTTACCTCGTCCAAAACAATTTCACATTTATTTAACCTATTACAAAATCATTAGTTTGGGAATTTGATAAATTCTTCAAAAAATATAATGTGTTTTCGTTGATATTTAGTTTCTGTAAAATACAACAAAACTTTATAACTACTTGGATACAAATCTGTAAAAACAAACAGCTTGAACTGAGACCGCGCAATTTATTAAGCGCGCATTTCCTGACCTCGATTGTTTATCTCTCTGACCTTTCACAGTTTGTGTTTACATTATCTGTTTGCCACGTAAACTGGGGTAAGCACAACCTGCTTTCGTTTCCCACTAGTCGTTATTCACTGGGGGATTCTTAAGCCCCCGGGGTTTTACGGCTAACCCCTACTCCAGAGCAGGGGTGGCTATTCCCCGGGGGATGACCATTTACCAGGGCATACCAGGGGTAAAGTGATCCAAGTGTGAAAAGGCCGACCATAATTCCCAGGGGACACCCTCCCTCCCCCCCCCCCCTTCCCTGGATTTGACTAGTGGGAAAAGCCCTTATGTACGTATTGTAACTGAGATCAGCTACATGTATGTTTTTTTTTATTAGATAAAACTTGTAGCTTTATAGTTTATACTGTAAACATGTAATGGATTAAAGCATGCTATTGCTATTTATGAAATCATAATTCATCCAAATAGATCAAGCACAATCATACATGTACATAGTGTTAGCCAGCAGTACTATATTGGGTGTCCTTTAGACACCTTATTTTTGTTTAATTAAATATTTGAACACCCCATTTCCAAATCCTGGATTATACTCTGCCATCATTTAGTGATTCTGTGTTGATCATCCTAGTTCAACAGTACATGTACATTTCAGTCCTTCTTAAAATACACATTTATGGAACCATACAACAACAAAAATTGAAAATGATTCAGCGTTATTGGTAGATATTTCATTGGGGGCAATTGATTGAGTTTGAAGGGCTTTGCATCTAAATTCCCTTAAATACCTCAGCAAATGTGGAATGTTTTCCAGTAAATACTTATGACATTGCTGACCTTCAGTGGTCTGGACACTTTGTCAGCATCTGTCATTATTTAACAAAGACCAGTAGTGTTCCCACTGCATACACACCCTGAAAGCATTCTGTATAAAATAACACCAGTCTTTCATTTTTGAAGCAAATGGCTCTTTGTGGTGCTGATTGAAGTCCATTAAAAACTAATTTCAGTAAATGGATGGGGGACTTTTGAGATGCTAGATGGCAGCAGATATATGTACTGGTCCCTTCTCCATTGTGCTCATCATTCTCCATATACAATATACATGTACATGTATTGTGCTCATCATTCTCCATATACAGTATACATGTATTGTGCTCATCATTCTCCATATACAGTATACATGTATTGTGCTCATCATTCTCCATGTGCTCATCATTCTCCATATACATGTACAGTATACATGTATTGTACTTAATCATATTTTTCAGAAGTGGACTGGTAATGTTCAGCTACCACTTCAAAAAGTCTTGTATTACATGTAGTTCCCCTACACCATGACTGTGATGGAGATTAATTTGTAAGCTTATTTGTTTTGTTAAGTTTTGTTTATGTCCTATTAAACTATCAATTGTCTCCATCAGCCCATGGACCCTTAATTTAAGAGCCCATGGTCAGTCTCTGAACAGCACATACTGTGTACTATGTACATTGTACAGCACAGATCTTCTACATGTACATGTAGATTCAGATCATGTACACAAAGATGCTATGGCACAGCCTTCTGGTGTAAGGTTTTTGTTTGTTTGCTGTCTTACAGTTACATGTACATATACTGTCAAGTCTGAATCAATATGGCTGCCTGATGGTATGAATAAGAGTGTTGCAATCAAAATACATGTACTGTACTTGACAGCTCATCCTGATCTTTGACCCCAGACTAGCCCAGAATGTATTGTGTTGGCATGTCTTTTAAAACTCTTTCCCAGCATTTAAAGCTCATAATATACCAATTTATGAGCAATGCAAAATGAATCCAGGAGCACAAGCTTGTTGAAGAGGGTTGTAAATACCCTGGTTAGGTTTACACAATCTCCTAGAAAGGGGACATAAGGTTTGTTGGGGTCATGAGGCTATGATTTAACCTTTGTTGAAGGTGGTGGTGGTGCATGTACATGTTGTATTTCAGTGACTTTGACAGGTTCATGTGTATTGGTTATAATACAAATATGCCCTCATTCCCCAAAACATGTTACGGGGCAAAAATGAGAAAATGTATTTCCTTCCTTATACAAATGTACAAGAAAAAAAGAGAACAATTGTTCAATAAACATTTTACAGTTACGTGTACATGTAGCTTCAACTTCTGGTTAAAATTTCTGCAAATGCATCCATGGATATATTTAAGAAAGTTCAAAAATTTGCCAGACTGCAACTGTTGGCAATTTAATTTTGTACAGAAGTACTGTACACAGACATATGGGACACCACTGAACAAGGTGGTCTACAGTATTATACAGTCAGTGCGCAACCTCTGGAAAGTCCTTCCGTTTAATTGCAAATATGCACTGCACGCGCGCACAATATTGATATTTGCATATATAATGAGCTGTGAGTGTCAATTTTATAAATTGTCACATCTGAAACTTTCTTTAAAAAAAATATTTGGGTTGATATTATTAAGCCCAACGAGTGTATTGTTTGATCCCAATTATTGAAAAAGGAATACAATTTTATTTATTATGATAAAAACATTAAGCTTGACGTCATAAGCATGCCTTAACTTTCAAAAATAAATAAGTAAATGTACAGTTTTTGAAGGAAAGAAAAAAGGTTTATTCAGTTGAACTGCAGTGAATTTGTTTTGACATTACGATAGCGTAATACTTAAAGATACTATACCTTTTTAAGTCCCCAACCCACAGGAAACAGTCAAGTGTGCGGATAACATGAAGGGATCAGCAAAAATATGTTGAATTAATACAAAATTTTAAGAAGAGTATTCTCCCAAATACAATGTATATCATCAAAACGATTATTTTATTTTTAATTTAGTGAGAAACAACATTTCAAGATAACGTTTCATCAGTTTCGGTCCTATAGTGGAAATATTTGCTACTGAGCAGATAGTTTTCGTGGGAGCACTTTCAAACACTCGCATTTTCTCGAGAAATCTCAAATGGTTCAAATACATGCGAATACACTTGTATTACAAGTGTATTCGTATGCATACGGGTATGTAAGTGGAGATTTTTTCTTTTACAGTGGTCTCGATCCAGTGGCCTCATAAAAGATTACTTAAAAGGGTTAGTGTGGCTTATATGCTCAAATGATACATGTATGTGTACAACATATTGGATATTTAGTGGTTGGGAGTGGCCTCTGTGTGTAGCAGGGCTAAAACAGCAATTTTTTTAGAAGAGAAAAACACTTAAAATGGAGTTATTTCTTAGGAAGACTTGCCCAAACTTTACACTACATGTAGGCCTTTAGTTTTAGAAAAAAAAATTGTTCATTTGATGATCTGGTAAATACAAAAAGGTGTGAGAGTCCTTAAACATCTGCTGTCAACTTGCATTCAATTGCTTATAATTTAAGTTGGGTATCTTAACCCCTTGCATACGGCACAATATTATGGACCGTTCGCCGGTATTATTTTTTACTGAGTGAGGGCATTGCGGCCAACCAAGAAACATCTGTGGGGCCGGGGAGCACAGGGTTGAACCCAGCCATGGATAGGGTGTTGGGTATATACAGAGATTTTACAACTACGTGTACATGTACATGTGCACGACGACCCGTGTTTTACGTGGGGAGTGCCGGGTAGTACCCGGCCGTGGATAGAGTGCTGGTATACAGAGATTTTACAACTACGTGTACATGTGCACGACGACCCGTGTTTTACGTGGGGAGTGCCGGGTAGTACCCGGCCGTGGATAGAGTGCTGGTATACAGAGATTTTACAACTACGTGTACATGTGCACGACGACCCGTGTTTTATGTGGGGAGAGCCGGGTAGCACCCGGCCGTGGATAGGGTGCTGGTATACAGAGATTTTACAACTACGTGTACATGTGCACGACGACCCGTGTTTTATATTTTACTTATTGTATGTTGTACTTACATGTATATCGATAAGTATTAGAGCTTCTGTCCCCAGGACATGGTGTACAATATAGTTATTTTCTATGATAGTTATTTTCTAATAACTATCATATTTTTTTTATTTTGTAAAAACAGAAGTCTCGCTAACGGCACATTTACATGTATGTTAGAATCACTGGCACTACTTTCAATATCTGAAGTTTGTTCAGAAAGATTCACAATCTGAACCACTGGTTGCCGTGAGAGTATCTTTGTCTTCACGCTCGGAGCCATCGTGTATGGAAGTGACAGCACTGGGCATAATTACACCGTGCTGTTCAGCCAAGTGTATAGACCAAACAATAAGCGCACCTACATCTGTATTCATCACACTGGAAGTCCCCACATAGTGTAATTGAAAGGGCTGTGTTCAGAAAGCTCTCGAAAGCCCAATCTATTATACATTGTATAATTATCACTCCCATTCAAGAACAATATGGTTCACCAAACTATCAGCCTTCTTGAAGATTTCTATTCAAGGCGAAAACCCCAGCAAATGCAGCTGGAAAATCAATTAATTCCGTACGTGCGGCCACCAGCCCAGTGGCATCTCCACAAGCCACCGAAGGGGTTAAATATGAATATAGTTGTTATTGTTAGCCTTGATTGCTTGTACATGGAGTGTCGTGGCCGAGCGGTCTAGCGCACCGAACTCAAGTTCTGGTGTTGCCAGCAGCAGGGTGTGGGTTCGAGCCCCGGTCGTGACACTTGTGTCCTTGAGCAAGGTACTTAACCATAATTGCTTCGTCCTTCGGATGGGACGTAAAGCCGTAGGTCCCGTGTGTTGTATAATGCACGTAAAGTGGATTGTCGTGCGGTCTAGCGCACTGAACTCAAGTTCTGGTGTTGCCAGCAGCAGAGTGTGGGTTCGAGCCCCGGCCGTGACACCTGTGTCCTTGAGCAAGACACTTAACCATAATTGCTTCTCTCCACCCAGGGGTTAAATGGGTACCTGTGAAGGCAGAGATGGTTTGCTCTATATGCGCTAGAAATGGCAGCAATTGAGCTGTATACTCCCCAGGGAGCTGAGATGGTTTCAGGAATGATTTATGAGCCTTATGAGCCTTATGAGCAGGGATAATAATATAATGCGCCTTGAGCGCCACTTAGTTGGTGGATACGTGCGCTATATAAATCTATACATTATTATTATTATTATTATTAGTGTATGTCAGTTATGTGGTGATGTCTTAACAATTTTAAGTATCTCTCACTAAGTACATTGAAGGCCATACATGAAGATTTGGATTGCTAACACAAGATAATTCTGCCTTTACCTACATGTACTCTATCATAGATATGTCTGGTAGCAATAGGATCTGTCTGGTACATGTATTTATGTATATATAGCAATAAATTAAGACCATTTCTTCATAACAAATCCACAGAGTATCTCTTGACTTTCCAATAGTAAACAGAAACCTAGTTCCTACAGCTTGAAATGAATAAGGTACAAACTTTTTTAAGCCATTTTACACTATTGGTAGTGTGAAAAGAAATAAATGATGTTAGTTCTACATGTACATAAAACTGACTTTGTGTCAAGTTGATGATGTACATGTACAGTGTATGTGTATAACAACTAGAATCGTTCTGTCTGAAGTATATTGTTTATAAGTCCAACTAGAGGTCAATTGTTTGTTGGAACAAACACACGGTGTTAGTGTGAACTTCCGGTTTAATCAAATTATCATCGATGTCAATATCATATTTGCAAAGGTGTATCATCTTTTATTGTAACAATATCAATTTCATATTCAAAAGACCTATCAATTTTGCGTTAGAATGTGTTGAATTTGAACTTCCTGTTTGGACCGGAAGTAAAGGTCAGATAAGGTGATATGATACAATGAAACTTCCTCATGATCATGACAAAAATAACATGAGTACCTGCTTTGGTTCAATTTCTGAGATATAATCCCTTTTTAAAAATGCCGCTGGGGGCGCTCTGAACTTTGATGACGTCATCAAACATTTTTGAAAATATAAGATGTCACTAGTCACTTTATTCGCAGAAGTCATATTGAAATTTCCTTGAGATTGAGATAAAAAATTATTATTTTTCTAAACCTGCCACCAGAGGGTGATGTGAAAGGTGATTACATCATAAGTCAAATTTTTTAAAGGTCACATGTCAATAGTAATTTCGTCCACTGAAGGCAAATACCGTATAATATTGGCTGCATACCCTATAAAAGTGCTTCAGAATATTTTTTTCACTTAAACTTCCGGTTTCAACCGGAAGGAGAGGTCAGATTGGGGTCATGTCTGTATGAAATGTCACATAATTCAAGATCTGTAAGATGATGCAAAGATTGTGTAAATATCTTTTGTGGTTCATGAGATGTGATTTTTTTTGAAATATTAAAATGTTATTTGAGTGTATTTTGATATCTGATGACGTCACCATGACATCACAACTTATTACTTGAAACTATATGTCATAAATTTATTCAAGTTCTGGTGTTGCCAGCAGCAGGGTGTGGGTTCGAGCCCCAGTCGTGACACTTGTGTCCTTGAGCAAGGTACTTAACCATAATTGCTTCGTCCTTCGGATGGGACGTAAGCCGTAGGTCCCGTGTGTTGTATAATGCACGTAAAGTGGATTGTCGTGCGGTCTAGCACACTGAACTCAAGTTCTGGTGTTGCCAGCAGCAGAGTGTGGGTTCGAGCCCCGGCCGTGACACCTGTGTCCTTGAGCAAGACACTTAACCATAATTGCTTCTCTCCACCCAGGGGTTAAATGGGTACCTGTGAAGGCAGAGATGGTTTGCTCTATATGCGCTAGAAATGGCAGCAATTGAGCTGTATACTCCCCAGGGAGCTGAGATGGTTTCAGGAATGATTTATGAGCCTTATGAGCCTTATGAGCAGGGATAATAATATAATGCGCCTAGAGCGCCACTTAGTTGGTGGATACGTGCGCTATATAAATCTATACATTATTATTATTATTATTACATATTATAAGTTTTGAGGCTTTGCATGGTGGAATATCGATATCGTTTCGGTTTGCGGTAACACCATGTTACTACATGTTATGTGACAAGTTTGAAGGCTCTGTGAACTTTGAAACCATGTTTGTTTGAAAAGTCTCATCGATAAGAAGGAGAAGGGGGAAAAAATTAACAATTTCAAGAGGTGTTCGCGGAACACCTAATTACATGTATATATATGTATCTCTTCACTGAATTTATGTCTGACAGCAGATCAAAATTCCACAAATAATTCTTGATTGATTTGTGTGCAAAAATTAAAATGTTGCACTTTCCTCATAAATATATGTAGCCAAGGATGGTGTCCAAACATTAACTTGCTCTCCATTAAAGCCTCTTTACAGTATTGGTAATCTTGAAAAAACTTTGAACAGTTCTGTGACAAGCAATGTATTGGAGATTTGCTGGATAACCACAACAGTAAGCTAATATTTTTATATGAAGAAAACACCATTATCATCTACCGGCCCTACCTAGAAAAATCTTGAAAAAACATAAATGTTCTACATACAACTTGCTCGATGTAATATTGATGAGGTATCAAATATCCCATGATATATTTATGTCTCAGGTGCTATCGTTTTTGTTGAAATAGTCGCCAAAATAAATTTCAGTCATTGGAAGACAGACATTCCATGTTGGAATGAATACAAACAATCTGAATGCATTTTTATTATTTTCTTGTTAATGACACAATAAAAAATACATGTATGTTGAAACTTTCACATGTTGTTTTTATTGATCTCTTAATTCTTTTAAATTGTGGATTGCATTTGCAGACATTTTAACAAAAGTATATTTAGATCATGGAGAGGAGAGATGACTAAACTGTTATAAAACTTATAACACTCATCTCATTGTTGCAACATAAACCATTTCCTTGCCCACACTGCCAAGTTAAAGCAGTGTTGTAGGCAGTCCATTCTGGCTGTCCTGACATTTCTTTCAAATCTGATCATACATGTAGGTCTAGTCCTGTGGGAACCCTCTAGGCTGCCCACAGACCAAGCCTGTTCCTCAAACCATGGCTCAGACCCTCCTACAGTAATTACCCTTGAAGTTCATCTTGAAGATAGGTGTGGGAGGTTTATTTATAACTTGGCATCATTAGGTTTCAAGATGGCTGTAGTTGAGGGCCTTCAAGCACTAATTATTTGCAGGTCCTACTCCTGTCTCATCTGATTTGTATCAAAACGGGAGAGGTGTTTACATGTATGCTAATAAGTTGTCATGTTCTGAGCATTGATAGATACAGAAAGGATTCATTTCTCACTGTTATTACATGAAATTAAATCAGTCTGTACTCTGTACACATACCTACATGTACATACTGTACATGTACACTGTACGATACAGTACATGTAGGCAATACACCATTCACCATTGTTAATATATAGCACATTATTGGTGGATATAAATAAAAGGACATTCTTTTTTCATAAGAAGATCAACATCTGAGTAACTTACGTGAACATGAAACTTAAATTTGAAAAATAATTTGCTTATTTTATGAATTAACTTACTGTAGCAGAGCCACTTTGTTTGTTTTAGTTTTTATTTGAAAGTCTGCTTACTATAAACAGGTTACATTTTTTCAATAGCATTAAAAATATAGAAATGGATTTTCTGAAACATTTATTAACACTCATGATGTTCATAAAGTATGTATATGTACATGTTTGTAAGAGGCACATTATTATGATCAGTTTTCTAAACATTTCTTTCACCTTATTGATAGATATCTGTTTGTGATCACTACTCCATCATTCGTACATGTATCTCCAATACAATTTCTCATCTTGTCTTTCAGATTACAGAGGCAGGGAGAGACACACTACCATCTTGGCTATTCTACAACGAAAAGACGCTTACTCTACAGGGAATCCCATCAGAAGCAGATCTTGATCAGTACTACATGGAGGTCAGCGCCACAGGAAGGTCCTTCAACTCCAGCTCCACCGCCCTCGTGACAGACATCTTCTCCATCTCTGTTCTGCCAGAGAGAAGAGTGCTTTCAACCTCTGCCACACCACTGAATGAGGCCACTGCCTCAAGTAAAGGGAGGTGCAGTGATGACGAAGCTGCAATCGAAGCCACCATCATCCTGGATGCCAACTGGGATAAAATGCTGCCAGAAGAACGTCAGGAAGTGGTATCCAAGATGTCTAAGCATTCAAGGCTTGGCATGGAAGCCTTCAAGTTACTTCCTGCAGGTAGTAAAAGCTTACTGGACGGGTCGCTGATGGTAGCGGGTCCAGGTAACGTGAAACGTGAAAAGTATCCAGGAATTGCCCTGAGCTGGAAGATAGGCTGCAGCAAAACCAATAGTGTGGATAAGTTCCCTGTGGTCACCGTCCTAGAGACTGCATCAAAGGATGGCTCCATGGCAAGTAAACTGAAACATGATATTATTGGCTGGCGAGTGACCAATGACAGACCAGATAGGCTGAGGCGTGTCAGACGACAGGCAATCCTCATGGGAACTCCAGTGCCAACCCCAATGCCAACAGTCACCACACCCAAACCAACAATGGTCATACAGCCGCACCCAACGACGACAATCACACGTCCATTTACTGTCATTGAGCCCACTCCATCAATAGTGCCGACAGTTACTCGGTCTACTGTGAGTGTGAGGCCAACACCCACAGCATCCCCAACATTCACAGCACCTACCCCAACAGCGACCTTCTCGCCACTGCCCAAGCCCACTGTTTCCACAGTGGTTCCTTCCACATCGGTCGTGAAAACTCGTACTTCCATGCCAGAACCAACTCCCACCACTTCACCTCCAACACCAACTCCCCCTTCCCCTGTGCCTTCAAAGACATCGCCCATGACAACACGACCACCAGTATCTCCTACACTAGAAGTAAGCACTACCACAGCTGCAACCACCACAGCCACACCTCACATCAACAATCCTCCCATGCTGAACAGACGTCTGAAACGTATAGATGCCACAGAAGGGAAGTTGTTGAACTTCACCATACCAAGGAATACTTTCTCTGACATAGAGGATGGAGACACAAGGAATTTGAACCTGCTGGTGTTGACATTTGAACACACTGAGCTGCCCGCCAACTTCTGGCTGAAATTTGACAAGAAATCGCAGACCTTATACGGTCTCCCTCTGAAGCAGCAAGCCAAAGAGAAGCGATTTGAACTAATATTGGTGGCTCAAGATAACCAGGGTCTGGAAGTAGAGAATGCCTTCCAGGTGGTGGTAACTGCTGCAGCTACGCAAGAGGATGCACCGCCACCACCTGTTAAGATGGGAATGACCCTTGATATTGATTATGATGAGTTCATGAACAATCCAGAGTTACAGTTATTCATCCTCAACAAAATTGCCACGGCATTCGGTGATAGCAATGCAGACGCAATAACCATAACTGACATCAAACGTGGCTCCGTGATCATTTCATGGGTCAATAATACCCTGGCAACGGATGAATGTAACATGGAACTTATCAAAGAGCTCCAGTCAAAGATAATTACCCCAGATGGGAAGCCAACGCAGTCTTTGATCGATGCGTTTGCCCCGGAGTTCAACATCACAGAGGTAGAATCCTTGACACTAGGTGCATGCGCATCTACAACTCCTGTGTATGTCTCTACGACAACAACTGAGGACCCTGGCCTTGAAGGATCAAATCAACCAAATGATATGTGGATAAGCACTGTCCTCCCTGCTGTGGTTATCGCCCTCATTCTCCTACTAGCAGGAATCATTATCTTCATCCTGTATCGCAAGAGTCGCAAGGGAAAGCTTTCTGACGAAGACCAAAATACGTTCATCAACAAAGGCATACCCATCATCTTTGCTGATGAGATAGAAGATGGAGAGAAACCCCCTTCATCGGCCTCACCACTCATCATGAAGACGGAAAAGCCACCATTGTCGCCTCCAGAGTACACGGAGACACAGCAGCCACTGCTTAACAGCAATGACCAACCTGGTGGAGCAGATGATGATGACAAGCACAGCCTGCCGATGGTAGATATGTCGGGTACTCCTAGTTATCAACCCCCGCCACCACTCTCTCCATCACCCCCTGAAAATAGAAGCAACGTCCCACCAAGAGACATCTCAAGTTATAGGAAGCCCCCAGCCTATGTCCATATTCAGCCTTAGCCTTGTACGAACAGTAGTTCTTTCTGTCATAAATTTTGTGATTGACATTGAATTTTTTAATGACATCTCCTTATTTAAGTGTTTTCTTTGTGTCTATAGAACAAGTATTTACGAACTTAAGAATGTAATACTAAACTGTCCAGAAGATGGATTCGGCTTGCAGTATTTCAAATGGTACTCCAGCAAGATTGCTTTGCAGTAAAACCAAACAATGCAGGATGTATGATGATATGTAGTAACATCGAGTCCCACCTTAAATTATATTAGTATTACCTTCTTTTGATACATTATATGTATAAAAGTATTTATTAAAGCATTTTTGCACATTCTGTACTTGTATAATGTATTTGTTATGAATCCTTAAAGCGAAAGTCATGGGATTTGTTTTTCTTTGACAAATACATAATCTCATGAAAAGACATTACTCAGAGTTTAAAAGCATCTTATTGTAGATTTTAATTCATTTAAAAATTATTGTCAAACTCGACCGTACTAGTATGACATTCATGGTGTATCTCAGATATACTGAATTATATTCAGATGTGCTCAGCAAGGTACTGGGAACTGTATACATATAGCTTCTAGAATAAGATGTGCCTTGTCTTTCTCTTAAAGCAATGTAGTCTCATTTCAAGATCAAGTGTTTGTTATTATTTCCTAAGCACAAGTACATGTACTAAGCTGCCAGTAGAGAGTGCTATAGATATGGTACATGTAGCTGCATGCATGAAGACTTACATTTATAGAGACCTGGGTTTAAGAAAGTAGCTGTGCATGCAGCTACTGAATTTAAAGCGCCCTCTACCAGTGGCTTAATAATTACACATTTAGAAATTTAAAATAAATATCTGGTGTTGAATCAAGACTAATAGCAATGTAACTACAAGTAGTTGACTAAAAAGCATTGTAGTACATGCTTAAATTAGTGAATATTGTGCATGGAGGATGCATCAGTAATTCCCCGTAGACTTGTACATGACAATTATACTAATCAAGTTTGGGCTTCCCATAATATATCAGTACCATTTTTACGTACAAACCTACATGAATGGGACATTACCACATGCATTCTCTGTGCGTAACATTTACAGAAGCATGTATTGGTAGTAATAGTAGTGTCAGCGATGCTCAGAATATAATGGGGCCAATTGGAGAGTTTCTAAAAGGGGATAAATCTGATGTGCAGTTCTTCAGACAAGAATGTATGAGAAGGTTCAACAACTTGTGTTATCACCAGCTTATACAATTAACCAAATTTAAATACGATGTCCAGCAATGTAATGATATCATTGCAAATTGCTTTGGTTCATTTTTTTTTTAAAGAAAACAAATTAATAACCTATTTTTAACGAAGATTATACTTGATTTTTGTGTGAAAATTTCGGCATTAAAATTGCCCTATATATTTTTAATAATGTTTTTTTTTATATGTTAAAGGCAGTTTGCTTTGAAAAAAGGGGCTTTTAAAATGTCTTGTTATTAGATCATGTAGATACATTTTTAGTTGTGATAGTTTTTATTTTGCTGCCCAAGCTACAAACTTATATTATTCAGTTTAGTTGGGGTAGTTTATGTTCTTCCTGAAAGAAAATAGTTAAACTGTTATACACACACACACACACACACACACACGGAAATGTTATTTTTTTTAAACCAAAATGGGATGTTGGGCATTGCCAGTAAAATGAACCACTTTGAGCTGCAGATCTGTGTAGATGTGTAGATCAAAATTCATTTTGCTTAATGTGAATATTGATGTTGGACCTAATAAACAACCCCCCCCCCCCCCCTTCCAAAAAAAAAAGAAAGATGAGAGATTTGTGTAATGAGTTCCAGTTAGATTGATGTGTATAGATTTTGCAACATGATATCACTTGCTAGGGGTATATCATCACATGAGCACTTTGCATGTGTATGCGCTAAGCCAAATCTGTATGGAATATTCTCTTCAATTTCATGTTAGCTTTTTGAATGAATTTGTTGGTGACCAAATGATTTTCTGATGGGCTTAGTTGGATGTCTTGTTAAGACGCAGAAGGCTTTTTCTGGCATCGTACTCTGTGAATTGCATTAAGATAATCAGCCTGATTAATACAATCCATGGTTGATTTAATTTATGAGATGGAATCTTATTAAAACATTAGTGGGGACTACTTTATAAAAAGGAGTAGTCTGCTGTCTAAATTGGTAGGGTTGGCAAGTATGAAGTTATTGGCAATCATTTCAGTCTCAGTATGTCAAGTGTTATTTTAACAAACATGTTATGAATATCTGCAGTTTTAATACATTTTCCCCTTCCCTCTAATTCCTAGAACACTGGACAAATTAATAGTGTGGAAGTTATTTCACCACTTATTTGTAAATATGTAGTATTTCTATCATGGTTCATAATATACTTTTTATTTGTAATATTTGACTGGGTGTACAGTTAAAAAAAACATTTTTTTTTTTAAAACCCTACTGTGAACAAATAGTTGTAGACTTGCAGTCCATGGTAGTGATGCTCAAATTTCTTGTTTCGGGGGGGGGGTGGGGGGGGGGGGTGGGGTGGGGTTCTAATATTTAAACTAAAATAACCTTCACTACAGTGTATCAGTGTGATATAAAACAATCTGATATTTCTTCCACTCTGGGACAAGAACAGCCTATCTTGTCATTCTCTTCCCTGGAACATACATGTACATTATAATAAAAGACTTGGCATTTCTGTTTCATGGAACAAGACAGCACATCTTGCATTTCTATCCCTGGAACAGCTCAAAGAGAACCCCTATGTACATGTACATTGTAATGTAATTACCTCATATTATTATGTATATCCATTATTTAACCATAAGCACTGCATTAGCTGCAATGACTTGGTGACCGGAACCTCTGGTTTGTTTGGTGCTTATTTATATATTAGTGGTTTCTTCCATTTTTTTTTTTCTTTCTCTCTCGTGTATCTGTATCTAATAAACTATTTTAAAGTCATTCGTATCCATTGTGTGTATTTAAAAAATATTTTGTTGTCTTTTTCAGTTATCCTGTGTATACGAACAATGATATGCAATTTATTATGACTTTCAAGCAATTGTTATTTTCTATTTTACAAACATTCTATACATCAGTTTTCATTTGATTGTTTTGGTTACATGTGGACAATACAAGAGACAAAACAAATGCAAGTTAGAGTCATTCTTTAGCGGTGTAATTGTTGGCTTGGGTTAGATAATCAAGAAGATATTGTATTGTTTACCTCGGCACTGTCATAGTGACAGAATTGCAGAGCTCATTTTGCATAAGATTAATGACAATATGAGATATTGTCAAGGGTACCATTTGACTGTGGACCAGTGATTATCATTTTGTGATTAATGTATCAAAACTAGTATAGATGCATATGTACACATTATAAGGGAACATGTGCTTTGTTTTTAATGAAAGTTTTACTTTGATTGTTGTATCAGTGTTGTATCAGCAAAACTTGATAAAGTTTGTCACTAAGCACACAATACATTGTAGTAAGCAATTAACAAGTGCATGTATTTATGAAATTAATTGGGAAAAAGTAAGAGACAAACAAGGGTATATTGCAAAAGAATAAAGTTATTATCTTCATATGAGACTTGATGGTACTACATTTCATTGATACAACTACTTATTCTTAAAGACTGTTTCTGAAACACTTAACTGCCAGCAGCATGTTTTCTCAAAAAAGTATGGACTTAAAAATTACTTAATGAATTCAAGATTTATTTGCACTTGAAAGGGGAAGTAGACCACAATAATGTGAGCAGTACTTCATGAAGTTTCTGAAGTATTGCCTAGAAAATACATTTAAGTTTCAGCAGTGGAGTGACATTTTCTTTAATGTACATGTATGGATGATTAAATATAATTTAATTAACCATGCTGTTGGCATTCTTTCACTGTAGTGGGTTTATTTTTATGTATTCATTTATCTTAAAGCTAGAAGCAACTTATGGTACTCCTTGTGATTAAAGAGTTACATTCAGCCCAGCGTAAAATATGCTATAAATGCTATGCATATTTACTGTAACCTACCCAGGTGCTTATTGCACTTTGCATTAAAGTGCCCTCAGGTGGTTCCATTGAAATGCAAATTATCAACGGCAGATCCAGAAGGGGGCCAAGGAGCGGGGCATGTATGTCTCCTCCCCCTTCTTTGATGAACAGGGGTTTGAAAGATTTCAAAGATATAAAAATTTGTCATTTTGAGGAACATTTTGCCCCCTGTTTTGTCGGCTGTTTATGATCGCCTTGAAAATAACTTTCAATCATTTATAAAATCAGCAGGTACTTAAAAAGAAAGTCCAGTGCAAAAATTTATGTTCTATTAATAGTTCATACTCTGTTATAATCACCAAGAGGTCATATATGTTTCATGAATATTCATATTGTGGGAAGGCGATAGCAAATTATAGGTCACTTCCTATTTGAATATTTATTACAATTATGTATAGGTCATTGTAGCATACAGTACATGCGAAGACATTGTGTATAAAGAGTTTAACTACTACCGTAATGTTATTTGTTATATGATAAAATAATTACGTAAATGCCTTACTTAGCTAAAACAATAGGTCGCATATGTAACTAGTAGTAATTGATGCCTGAGTAAAGTAACAGCACTTTGACACAGGTGATAACTATCGATATGCAAGGGTGCTTTAAGTGGTTTATTTTATATGTACAAGTGTATACCATCAAAGGAAATCAGAGCTTCTCTTAAATTTGTCAATTTTCCTGAGTCAAAGGAACTTTAACCCTCCTATGGTTTGACCTTTCAAAACCTTTCAAAATCTGCTTACGGGCCAAAATGGCTATCAATAATTATGAACCCTTTAAAACCCTCCAGAATTTGTTGCTACTGAACAACCACACCTTTCAACACCAGTTTGTTCAGAGAGTTGTTACACCTTTCGAAACCTTTCATAGGTCCCTTTTGTCAGACAGTTTTCTCACCTTTCAAAACCCTTCAGTACAGCAAACTTGAAAGGTTTTGAAAGGTTTTGAAAGGTCTGACAATTCTATGGCAACTGCACTGTACATAGGAGGGTTAATACTGAAGAAGTTTGAGATGATTCTGAAAGCTATGGGAATATTTAATTGAAGTTGTACTGTCTTCACTGAAGTAAATTTGTTTTGATTCTGCTATTGAAGTTATAGCAACTATGTGTTGTATTTCCTAACAAACAAACAAACAAATGCCATGACGGGATCAGCTGATTTTCAAATTGTTTCAAAAAATTTTAACACGAGCAACTCAGGAGAATGCCTGAAGATTTTCCTGTTTTTGTCCAATGTGGTTATGTCATATTATACTATTTATGTTGGACAATTTAACCATCTACTGTGTAAAGTTGAGATGCTAACCAGATTTGTGGATAAACCTTGATAGATTATTATGTAGAGATTATAAACGCTTCTTGTATTGTATTCTGTATCTCTGTGCTTGCCTACAGGTTTGTAACAATGCTAGCAGTCAACAGTATGTTATTAAACATCAGTTCTTTTGTGAAATACATTTTGTTGTTTTGGTGTAGTTTGTTTGTAATAAGTATTTAAAAAACCAGGGAAGTGGATTCTTATGTTAAATAAATCAGAAAGAAAACAATGATACCAAATACTGGATAATAATTTGGTATTTTTGTAATCGGGTAATTTACCAATGGTTGAAACTGCCAAAATTTATTAACTTAGTGTTGGTAAAAGTACTTCTATGGGTATGTTTACAACAACACAATTTCTCTGCACAGGATTAGATCTCTGATCTCTGACCTCTCTCCGCAGTCGGGCACTACAACATCTGAGTTAACTGTTTCCTAGATATTTGGTAGGTTAAACATTATATTTGAAGTTAAATGACCATTTTAAATGTTTTAAACAAGAATTTGTTACAAAATCAGCATTTCTCTGCTTGGTATTTGATCCTCGGGCCTCTCATTCGGCAGTCAAGCACTACAACAACTGAGCTAAGAGTTTCTTAGATATATGGTAGGTTAAACACTTTTACTTTTTAAATGTTTGAAACACTATTTTACTAAAAATGCCATTTCTCTGCTCGAGATTTGATCCTAGGACCTCATAGCTAACTAACTGTTTCTTCAGTTAAACAATATAGGCCTATTTGAAGTTAAAAGACCATTTTAAATTTTTCAACAATATTTTTACAACTGAGCTAAATGTTTCTAACACATTTGATGGGTTAAACATACATTTGAAGTTAAAAGACCATTTCAAATGGTGTAAATAAGAATACAAGATTTTACAAAAACACCATTTCTCTGCTCAGGATCCAATCCTTGGACCTCGTGCTCGGCAGTCAAGTATTCCAACAACTGAGGTAATTGTTTCTTCGGTTAAACATATTTGAAGTTAAAAGACCATTTTAAATGTTTTAAACAATAATATTTTTACAAAATTAGCATTCCAGGATTCGATCCTGGGACCTCTGGCTCTAACAACTGAGCTAAATGTTTCTCATATATTTGGAAGGTTAAATATAGGCCTATATTTGAATTTGAAAGATAATTTTAAATGTTCTAAATTAGAATACAAGATTTACAAAAACACACCTCTGTTCAGGATCCCATCCCGGGACCTCTCACTCGGCAGTCAAGCGCTAAAAACCGTTTCTTAGATATTTGGTGGGTTAAACATATATTTGGAGTTAAAAGACAATTTTAAATGTTTTAAATAAGAATACAATATTTTACAAAAACACCATTTCTCTGCGGGAATTGATGCTTGGACCTCTTGCTAGGCAGTCATGCACTCTACCAACTGATCCTGGGAGCTCCCGCTCGTCAGTCAAGCAATCTGACAACTGAGCCAACTGTTTGTTTCTGGTATAGGTCAAACATATTTGAAACTAAAAGACCAAATTAAATGTTGTAAATAAGAATACACGATTTTACAAAAACACCAGTTCTCTGCTTGTGATACGATCTTAGGACCTAACAGAGGTAACTGTTTCTTATTTATTTGGTAGGTCAAACATATATTTGAAGTAAAAGACCATTAGTAGTATGTGAGATGAGGGTTCCCGACCAAGTACCTAAAAAGGGGTGTGATTGGATGAGGGTCGCAGTTAAAAGGGGGAGGATGAGGTTGATGACGTCATCGAGCCGTCTCGATGACGTCATAAGATGATTGATTAAAAAAAGGTGTTGTAAAAAAGGTGTAAAAAATTTGAAAAAAAAGAAATAGTTTTTAGTTTTAAAAAATTAGAAAAAAAGAATCAAGATTATGCGGATTAATCAAGATTATGCGGATAAATACTTTTTTCTATCATCGTCTTCTTTTACTATAATACTACATAACAACAAATTTTTAGTTTTTTATATACGCTATAAACGAGTCATTTTATTTAACAACTCCTTCATCACTAAATTATATTTTCTTTTAGCTCTACCTTCAACGTGCTTTAAAAAATTTATTTTTAATGCGTTACCGCATTTCGTACATAAATTTGTCGTTGCTTTTGTACCATTTTTACATCTTCGACACAGAACCGGTATACTTTTCCCATGTCGAATGCGCCACTGATGTTGCGCGCAAAATACGTCACCAGACACACTGGGTATACAACACTTGTCTGTTTTGCCAACTAAAAGCCATTTGCACAGAATAATTGTTTTCAATAAATATTTCGTCGTCATCTCGTCTTTTACTATTAATCCGCATAATCTTGATTCGTTTTTTCAATTTTTTATCGACTAAAAATAATCTTTTTTTTCTAATTTTTTACAACACCTTTTTTTAATCAATCATCTTATGACGTCATCGAGCCGGCTCGATGACATCATCAACCTCATCCTCCCCCTTTTAACCGCAACCCTCATCCAATCACGCCCCTTTTTAGGTACTTGGTCGGGAACCCTCATCTGACATACTACTCCATTTTAAATGTTTTAAATAAGAATACAATATTTTACCAAAAAACACTATTTCTCTGTTCAGGATTCAATCCTGGAACATCTAACTCGGTAGTCAAGCACTCTGACAACTGAGATAAATGTTTCTTAGACATGTTAGGTTTAAACATATTTCAATTTAAAAGACCATTTAAATTACCATTTAAATTGTTCTAAATAAGAATACAAGATTTCACAAAAACACCATTTTTTGTTCAGGATTTCATCCTGGGAGCTCTCAATTGGCAGTCAAGCATTCTGTCAACTGAGCTAATTGTTTCTTATAACATTTGGTAGGTCAAACATATTTGAAGTTAACAGACCATTTTAAATGTTTTATTAAGAATACAATATTTTACCACAGGATTCGATTCTGGGACCTCGTGCTCGGCATTCAAGCACTCCAACAACTGAGCTGTTTCGGAAAGAATGTCGTATCAATTCTATCGATTTTTGGGGGTACAGAAAGCAAAAACTTCCTTTAAAATCCACTTTTATGATAGTTTTCTGACTATTTCCCTTCTAAAAAAATTCTCCCCTTCAGAAAATAGAAGGATCCTATAGTTGCCACTGTGCATGTACAATGACCATGTTGGTCACTTACCAAAAATGCCTGATTTTTCATGAAATAAATATCCTGGAATAATTTGAAGTAGGCCTATGTGTCCATCATCATCCTGCATAATATGTTCTCCACCTTACTGGGTAGGTTAGATTACATTATTGGTTATATTGAATGAGAACATATAACGGTGGCGGTCGGTCGGATACAACAATCACATTCTGCCCACTATACCTTATTTTTTGGTAGGTTAAATATTTAAAGTTAAAAGACCAAATTAAATGTTTTACGTTAAATAAATTAAGAGAATACAACATTTTACAACAATTCCCATGAAAATTGCCATGAAATGAACGATTGGTGGCGTTTTGTTCTCGACCACAGCAGCTAGCTTGCGCGCGCTGTACTGTACTGCAGACATGTTGTTTACATACATTATGTACTACAACTGTAGAGGTCGCCCTTTACGTAGGCCTAGCGCGCCGGCCCCAGATACTAGATATATTATATACTTTAGATCCCATGTTTGTGTAATGAGTCATCATGTGTACATGATTTAGATTGTCACTTCAGATTTCTTTCGTAAAAATAACATCAAGCTTACAGATGTGAAACCAAGAAGACATTCTCTGCCTCTAATTTAAAATCAAAAAGCGGTAGGCATGTGATACTACTTAACTGTTAGTATTAACTTATCATAATACTATTTCTGTGATATCAATACATTTAATTATGATTATATCATTATCATGCTTATTAATTATTGTTAATGTTAACGTTAACGTTAGGGTTTTCAGGTAAAAAATTATTCCTAAACCAATATGCTCAATATTCATATCAAATTAAAGGTCTTGATGAAAGAAATACAATGGTTTTTAAATCAAGAAAATCGGACGAGTAGTTTTTGAGGAATTCTGTTTTATTTAATCAAATATACACTACAGCAACTGTACAGCATTCGACGAAGCGCGACTGTCCATACACTGTGTACATCCCTAATGACACCAAAACCGTTGAATCAGCCTACACACACCGTGATACACACGCACAGCGTTCGTGCTCGTTTCCCTCATAAGAGCTTTTGAAAGGGTGTAAAAAATACACTCTCCGCTCAAAACTAAACAAAATTACGGCTCAAAACTTTAACATATGATAGAAAAGAGGTGTAAAATTCATTCAGACACTGCTCCTACCTTTCAACTTGAAGATTTCACCTCGAAAAAACGGTGTTTACTTTTTATCTCTTCGTAACTTCGGTTGTGGAGTAGTTATGGAGATCGAGCAAGCATGGGCATGTAAAGGAGCCCTTTGACTCAATAGGGAAACCGTTTTCATGTCAATCACAATGTACTCGGGTGCGGAGACAGCTCCGAAGTGGATGCCCTCAGCAGAGCGCGGCAAATTTTACGGGCCGAATGCGCCCGACTCGGAACACTTCGCGAAAGGCTGGGCGGGACGAGAGTGGTTCATTCATAAAAACTTAGCCTTTCGCACGTACTTCCGATTGCTATTTTATGTACATTGTTGGATAGCTGAGACTATAAGCTTTCCAATGAGCTATTACATGTAAGATTTCGACAGGTAAAAGTAGTAGAATTTTTTGATTTAAAATTTTGATGTTTTTTGTTGCGGGCGATGCGCTGTGCGTGTGGAGGGCTTCGGTCAAGCACGTACAAACTGAAAACCTTAATTATATATATTTTTTAATTAGTTATATCATATTTTTAGCACATAAAAATGCTCAGACTACCGACAACACGTGCAACCCCGAAACGGAATACTTCGCACGCTAAAATACAGCAAGTATGTGCACACATAAAACAGCCGTCATAAAATTGTTGCGTGCGCGAGTTGTTTTCCCGTTCATCACTCTTCATACATTCAAGATGGCCGTCCTCGTTGAAACACAATGCCGATCGTCTTGTAATATTTTCGGGCCTATATGTCACGAAATATAAATGTAAGTAAAATCACCATTTTTTTTGTGGGGGGCGCCGAGATAGTTAAACATGTAAGGAATGTTTCTAGTCTGTCAACATAGTTGCAAATATCGTCAATTTCAGCGCCTGGAATTTAGAAAATTAAGAAAACACCGCCGTTAGCGGAAATGAGACCAACGTGTGGCTAAGGATACAGGTCCGTGCCACACTGGTGGGGCAAGTGTTAGCTATGATAAGGTTTATCGCAAATACAAACCGCAACAGCGCCATCACGCAGCAGTGAAAACGTTATTTACACGTACATGCATGTTGTGTATTTTTAGCTATAGTTGTCACTTTTCTAACAGTTTGTTTTCGATGGGAGGTGGTGATCATTGTGCTGTTTTGGGTTGCAATAATGACCGACGTTATCCAGAAAGGTATGAACTTTGTTTTTCATAAATGGATTTACAAAATAAAAGATTTTCTCACCGTAAAAAGTAGCATGCAGTCACTGCCCCTACGCGATCGCGACGGCATGCCGACCGGCGCGAGAGGCCATGTCAGTCAATTCATTTACTAGTGTTTTATGCCCCTCAATAGCTCAATAATATTAGGACTTTCTCATTGGACAGATATGTGGCTTTTACATATGTTTAATGGTTTAATTGTTACTTCTGTCCATGAACGATATGTGACTTTTACAGATGTTTAATATGATGTAATGACTGTTACTTCTGTCCACGAAAATGTAATAAAAAAATTAAAAATAGTAGGCTAGGCCTTTTTAATTGTTTTAACTCCGACATTTTTACAAGAAGTCTAGTTATGTGAATTGGTTTTATTTAAAAAAATTCTCAAAAATTTACTATCTCTTTCTTCTGTTTCCCCTTCTCTTGATAGATATGTCATAAAAGAGCATGTTAACATGCTCAGATTCCACTCGTGCAGGGATAAGAAACACTTCCCTCTCTGGACACAACTGATCCAACGGAAGTATTTCAAGGTAAAAGCATCTACTACAGTCTGCAGCAACCACTTTAAATACGGTCAGCCATATCCTGATGACCGCCACCCAACTTTATTTTTGAGAGGATATGACCTTCCTGAGACACCGAAAAGAGCACCAGTGAAGAGGCGAGCATTGGAGTTTTCTACACCACAGCAAAATACGAAAACCAGAACTTGACCATACAGGTCAATAGGTGTCCAGGTAAACTTAGATGATATTGACAAAGCACTGGAGAACGACCACAATTACGTACATCTCCGTTTCCGGAACAATCTTGTTAGTCCAGTATATGTAGCCCACCTAGAAGAAGAACTTGCTAAACTAACAAACAAGTGTGAAGAACTCAGGCTAAGTATTCTTAAGCCAATATTAACATGGAAAGACTTAAACTTGAAAGCCCAAGCTAAAACAAAACAGCAATTTTCCATTGAAAATATTTGCCATTCCAGTGAACTCATTAAACTCTATACTGGACTGCCCAATTTTTGAAGAAATTAAGCCACACGCAAAGAACTTGCACTATTATAAGGGCAAAACATCAGCTGAAGACAAAGCCTACCAGATAAAGAACAATGATAAACCAGGGCAGAAGAGGTCGCAAGCTTTAGAAGATGAACTTTTGATGATGCTACTGAAGCTTCGTCTTAATCTCGGAGAAGGTGATCTGGCCTTCCGATTTGGAGTTTCTCAGAGCACGGTGTCTCAGGTAATATCAACCTGGCTACCGTTCTTAGGTAAAGAACTTCAAGCATTCATAGACTGGCCCAGCAAAGAAGACATCTGGAGATACTACCCTCAATGCTTCCACAAATACAAGGGAATAGTGCGCTGCATTATAGACTGCACTGCATTATAGACTGCACAGAGATCCAGATTGACCGACCCTCCTTAGCCGCATCTAACTCACAAGTATACAGTCAGTACTCAGTACAAGTCACTACAAACATTAAAGTGCCTTGCCGGAATTACACCAGGTGGTACAATCTCCTTCATTTCCAAACCAACAGGGGGCAACATGTCAGATAAGAAGATTGTTAAGATGACAAACATCATAGATCACTTTGAGCCCAATGACATTATTATGGCTGACCGAGGTTCAACATCCAGGAACTCTTACTGCATAAGCAAGTGAAGCTTGTCATTCCTCCTTTCATGCGTACAACGACTAGTACATCCCAATTCACAGAGTCAGAGGACACAAAGACTAAGACAGTCGCTAATGCTCGTATTCATGTTGAGAGGGCAATTGGAAGACTAAAGGAGTTTTCCATACTACAAGGGCCAATTCCATTGACAATGATTGATCTCATAGAATTGGCCCTTGTAGTATGTGCGGCTGTAGTCAACCTTCAGCCAGTTCTCGTCCCTTTAACTTCATAGAAAAGAATGCAAAACTTAAGACTTCAAAGCAATGAGAATCAGTTCACCTTTTCTTAAAGTATATTTTGTTCATTCTTTCTCAAGGGTTGCATGCAAAATAAACCATGAATTATATATATGAAATCATAAATGGTACGCATTCTTAGTACACTAGTTACATTGGGACCGTACTCAAGTTCCCTCAGCCTTATGTTCCCTCAGCCCTATGTTCCCTCAGCCCTGTGTTCCCTCATCCCAAAATAGACCCTATGTTCCCTATGTTACATAGGGTCTATTTTGGGATGAGGAACATAGGGTTGAGGGAACATAGGGTTGAGGGAACATAGGGTTGAGGGAACATAGGGCCTAATTTGGATTTAAAAAAATGTTAGGCATTGAGGGAACATAGGGCTGAGGGAACATAGGCATGACCCCGTTACATTTATGGTTTACGTAATAAGTTATGTAATAAGTTTTACATGTCCATTAAAAGTGTTGAATAAATAGGTTTTTTTAAATGGCAAATATGAGCTGCATCTCATTTCAAGAGTCGAATAGTTTCCCAAAAATTGGAATAAATAATTAACAAAAAGAGTTTGGTACTTTGAATGAATACAAGAAAACCTGTTTAACATAAGCAACAAGTATATAAAATACACAACTGTTATTTACATATAAAGCACAAGGTATTTACAAAATGTAAACTGCAACACTACATGTAGTTTCTTTGTTTAACAGTAATAGTAAAGCAATTTATGTTCATGTATTCATATCAGAGTTGTGTAAAAATGCTCTTAAATCCGATTTGTACCTTGCCATCAAAGTTTAATCTACGCGACCTTAGTAAATGTTTACATAAACAAAAATGCATTTGAGTACATGTAGGCTACTTTCACAGTGTGCCATTCATACTACCATTACATGACAATAAAATATTGCATTAAAGTGAGGAGCACACTTATTGTAATACATGTATTTTAACATTATTGATTTTGTTGTTTTTTTGGGGGGGGGAGGGGGGAGTAAGGGGTTGGTGGTTTTAGCCTACATTACTTAAGTAGCCCTTGACTTCCCCTTCCTCTTCCTGCCCTTTGTTTTGGAGCTGCATGCACTGCACTTCCATGCTGATTTCCTTTTCTTCAGGAATCCTTCTGAACCATGAATTCCAATGCAGCAGTAGTCGAACCACCGATTACACATATCACAGCCAATACTGCTTCTGCCATCTTCTCCCGGATCACTCTCACATTCCTCGTTACAAACCCCACAAGGATAAGCTATATGTACAGTACTGGATGATAGACCCCCCCTGTTCTCGATGCGACCTAGAATCAACTCCATCACTTTGTGGACAGATTTATTGATAACAACTTTGTGGATGGCCCCACTCGACAGTTCAGCTACGACTCCTTTTACAAAGAAAGTGTACAGTTTTGGCTGAATGTTAGCGATATATTCCTCGTCAAATAGTATACGCTCAACATATATATTGTTGGACTTACTCACAGTTCTTACGACAAAATCACTCCACTTGTAACCTGTACACCACATCTGTACTTGGACCTGAGCGTAGTATTGGTGTGAGCGTCTGAGTTGAAGAAACCCATTCTCCATAGTGAGGCAACTGCCCTTCTTAGTTGACAACGCTGCTATGTCAAGAAGTCTATGGGTGTACAGGTTCTTGATCTCTAAGAGACCTGTTCCACATTGTTTGCATCTCACAATGCCATCAGGGGAAGCAGCGACATATGGGCACTCTGTGCTGATCCACAGCCCTGTGTCCTCGCATGAAACACCTTGGTGTTTGTGGTGGAGTCTATGCCATGCAATATACTGCTTCTTGGCAACGGGTTCTTGAGTTTTACCCCAATCTAGGGCTGCCGATCGAGGTGAGCCGTAGTAGCCCAGTACTCTAGCCACCTGGGAATGACCGGAGAGGGTGCCGTCATCTTGCACAGCTCCAACGCAATCTCCTACCACACTTGCAGTCACCCTACCTTTGCGCTGTTCAGCCCACAATGGTGAAACCGTTTGTCTTACCGTCTCCTTTGCTATTACTGGTGCTGATTGACTTGAACATTTATGAGGTCATCTGCATCCTCCCCGTTGGCAATCTTGAAAGCTTCAGATACAGTTAATACTCTGCGGCTGGTCTCCACAGTTTCCTCCATCTTGACAACATTAATGTTGGGGAGCTGGTGATGTGGGTCAGGCTTTGGCTTATTGTACATAAGAAGCCCACAGTTACCATTGGTGATTGAAGCCAGAGCATCAAGGTTGAAACTTGATACTGGCTTGTGCACTGGATTGGCTTTGGTGCGAGGGTCAAACTCTGACCGGTACATTCAGTTGGTCTCAACCAGCTGTTGTGTCACGTCGGCCTTCACACCGATAATCTTGATGTTTTTGGCAAACTGGCTTCATGGATGGTCTCGCCTTTCTTCGGTGCTCGTCCCCATGCCTGCTTTTGTGAAGTACATGAAGCATTCCTCCCTTTTTTCCACCGACTCCACGACAGCAAATAGTAAGCCAGTGATGTGCTTGCAAGTAGCTTGGATGCTGTATGAATAATAAAAAACAATGTCACACAATAAAACATTTTTTTACAAAAGATTGTGTACCTGATGTACAAGTATGCAGCTAGTTGGATAGTTGATTAACATGTAAATGAGCATGAAGTACAAGGGCAGATTTTTTTGGGGTGATGTACCACATTCATGTACACAATGTAGCAAACCTACACTCTCAGAAAAAGAACTACATGTACATGTATTTATATTCTTACCCAACACAACATGTGCATTCAGCTGTGCAGACCTGTCCTGTCTCTTTATGCAGCACTACCCAGGTGAAGTATGTTGGCTCTGAGGTTTTAACTTGTGGTATTACCTGAAATAAAAAAAACACAAGTTGAGAAAGAGAAAAACAAAGTGCTGTATATTTAGATGAAACAGGTTTGTTAATACTGTTCCTGTGGGTGATTTACATGTAGACTCCAGGGTTTTACAAACGAATTTTTATTTTTATTTTTTAAACTAAATCATTTGCCTTAACAGTAAAATTTCAAACTAAACATCCAAATATCCTACTTATTCTGTTTAAATTGATGCATGACGTAAATGGCACAACATCCTGTTCCGATTCACAATGTCAACAACATCAACAAGTACATGATACTTTCCTGTCGATTTGGTTGGATTTTCGACAGGAAAAATCGCTCAAACGTATGAAACAAATAAAAACAAAAAGTGTGCATCACTATTTATGAAACTATTGCACATGATTGCAAACTAACCTTCCCACGAACGAAGCGGTAGCAAAGATTGGAGCTGACGCTATGGTACTGTGCGCATCACTATTTATGAAACTATTGCACATGATTGCAAACTAACCTTTCCACGAACGAAGCAGTAGCAAAGATTGGAGCTCATGACGCTATGGTACTGTGCGCATCACTATTTATGAAACTGTTGCACATGATTGCAAACTAACCTTCCCACGAACGAAGCAGTAGCAAAGATTGGAGCTCATGACGCTATGGTACTGTGCGCATCACTATTTATGAAACTGTTGCACATGATTGCAAACTAACCTTCCCACGAACGAAGCAGTAGCAAAGATTGGAGCTGACGCTATGGTACTGTGCGCATCACTATTTATGAAACTGTTGCACATGATTGCAAACTAACCTTCCCACGAACGAAGCAGTAGCAAAGATTGGAGCTGACGCTATGGTACTGTGCGCATCACTATTTATGAAACTGTTGCACATGATTGCAAACCAACCTCCACGAACGAAGCAGTAGCAAAGATTGGAGCTGACGCTATGGTACTGTGCGCATCACTATTTATGAAACTGTTGCACATGATTGCAAACTAACCTTCCCACGAACGAAGCAGTAGCAAAGATTGGAGCTGACGCTATGGTACTGTGCGCATCACTATGAAACTGTTGCACATGATTGCAAACTAACCTTCCCACGAACGAAGCAGTAGCAAAGATTGGAGCTGACGCTATGGTACTGTGCGCATCACTATGAAACTGTTGCACATGATTGCAAACTAACCTTCCCACGAACGAAGCAGTAGCAAAGATTGGAGCTGACGCTATGGTACTGTGCGCATCACTATTTATGAAACTGTTGCACATGATTGCAAACTAACCTTCCCACGAACGAAGCAGTAGCAAAGATTGGAGCTGACGCTATGGTACTGTGCGCATCACTATGAAACTGTTGCACATGATTGCAAACTAACCTTCCCACGAACGAAGCAGTAGCAAAGATTGGAGCTGACGCTATGGTACTGTGCGCATCACTATTTATGAAACTGTTGCACATGATTGCAAACTAACCCTCCCACGAACGAAGCAGTAGCAAAGATTGGAGCTGACGCTATGGTACTGTGCGCATCACTATTTATGAAACTGTTGCACATGATTGCAAACTAACCTTTCCACGAACGAAGCAGTAGCAAAGATTGGAGCTGATGCTATGGTACTGTGCGCATCACTATTTATGAAACTGTTGCACATGATTGCAAACTAACCTTCCCACGAACGAAGCAGTAGCAAAGATTGGAGCTGACGCTATGGTACTGGAGTGCACGGATATGGCTGGACATGTAGAGACTCTTTCCAAGTGCCAGTGTTCTCCTCCCCTCCGTCTTGATTAGACCTATTCTGCGGTTACCTTAAGAAAATATTTAAAAATTTGGAATTTTCAAAACACAATTCTAAAGTATTGAAATTATAAAAAGGTATTTTGTAGTAAAAACTAGATTTTGTGCCAAAGATATACACATTACATGTATTTGGCTGAATATTAAGATGCAGATCAAAAGTGAAAACTTAAACAATATTGTGCAGTTTGTGTAAGTGCCTGTGGTGCTAGGACCTATAATATGGAGATAATGCAGGATATTGAAATTGAATTGTGGCCATTTGTTTTATGTCGTTATGAGTGGCTGCACTGGTGGATAATGGTCAGAAACAAACCCGAGCGTGCCGGGGGGTCTTGGAAAAGTAAATAAGAATTTTTTTTTTTTTTTTAAATAATAAATAAATAAATACTAAAAAAAAACTTTTAAAAAACCTGGGTCATGTACCCGAACAGGTTTTGTTATTGTCTAATTATCTTAAATTAAAATTACCAGCTTTTATGTAGCTATCCAGGTGATCTCTACAGGTTTCTGGGAGGCTTGTTGGGCCATCTTCCCAACCCTTTGACAACGTCTCCGGCTGCGGAAGTCACACCATGCCGCCATCAAGAATCAGCTTGGCGCTCTTTGATGATTCGATCTCTTGTTCTGCCTCTTTGTTGCTGGATTTCATGGGCAATTTTAGTTTCTCAACCCAGAACGCCCGCTCCGCTTGTTCTGCACTTTTTTCGTCGCCAACAGGGACTCCTCTTTCTCTTAAATATTTCTGTAATTCTTCAACTGTTAATGAAAGAAATTTCTCTTGTCTGATATACATTATAAACGCGCATTGACCGAGTTTACCGTACTGAGTTTCAGAATCCGGAAATGGCAATGCTCCGATTTGTATCCCATGATGCTTTGCAAGAGGGCGCCCTCTGTTGGTAAAAAGCTGTTTGCGATATACCTTATGTTGGGGGTTTAACACACGGGGTAGAATGTCGTACCCGACCGCCACTTTTTCTCATTCAATATAACCAATAATATAATCTTACCTACCTAGTAAGGTGGAGAACATATGGATGATGATGGACATACTTAAAATTATTCCAGGATATTTATTTCATGAAAAATCAGGCATTTTTGGTATACAATGACTTTCTCAGTCATGTCAGTCTGATCTTGTAAACTCCACAATTAGTGACCAACACAGTCATTGTGCATGCGCAGTGGCAACTATAATAGGATCCTTCTATTTTCTGAAGGGGATGGTTTTAGAAGGGAAATAAAGTCCGAAAACCATCATAAAAGTGGATTTTAAAGATAGTTTTCAGTTTTTGTACCCCCAAAAATCGATAGAATCATTTTTGGAAAGAATGTCGTATCCGACCGCCACTTTTTAAGGGCTTTTTTGGAATTTTTTTGCAACCACTAACCAGTTAAAAAATTATTCTATCGATTTATGGTGGTACAGAAAGTGAAAACAATCTTTAAAATCCACTTTTATGATGGTTTTCGGACTTTATTTCCCTTCTAAAAAA
Source organism: Zoroaster sp. YZ-2022 (assembly GCA_029582265.1). Classification (NCBI taxonomy): domain Eukaryota; kingdom Metazoa; phylum Echinodermata; class Asteroidea; order Forcipulatida; family Zoroasteridae; genus Zoroaster; species Zoroaster sp. YZ-2022. Next base: position 50,698,904 of record CM055820.1, read on the forward strand.
ATCCTCCCCTTCAGAAAATAGAAGGATCCTATTATAGTTGCCACTGCACATGTACAATGACTGTGTTGGTCACTAATTGTGGAGTTTTACAAGATCAGACTGACATGACTGAGGAAGTCATCGTATACCAAAAATGCCTGATTTTTCATGAAATAAATAAGTATATGTCCAGCATCATCCATATGTTCTCCACCTTACTAGGTAGGTAAGATTACTTTATTGGTTATATTGAATGAGAAAAAGTGGCGGTTGGATACGACATTCTACCCTCATTATTTAACTGGTGAGTGGTTGCAAAAAAATTCCCAAAAACCCCTTAAAAAGTGGCAGTCGTGGCAGTCGGATACAACATTCTTTCCAAGACACGACCCTTGTGAATACACAACCTCGACAACTCGACCCAAAAAAATTGACTCTCGAGACAATTTGACCTAACGTTAGGCTATATATGTTACAACTCGACTAAATCTATCAGTTTCTTGAAGTTGCTCATCATTTTCTCTTTTCTATTCAAGTACGTACCCAGTAGGCCCCTATGGCTCAAATTCTAGCACAAATTCAATCATTTCCCAGGCACGTAATACATGCGCTTGTGAAATTAGTTTTTATGGCTAAGTTTAACGTTAACATGCAATGGTACCCAATTGATTACAGACGCTCTCGTTGAACTTCAACTTTGTGAGGTGCCTATCATTTGCACTGATCCTTAGGGGTAGATCGCACATACCATGATGATGGGTCATGGAGGTAGGTTAGGCTAGCCAATTGCTCGCTCTTGCCTGTAGTCAAAATATGATTCAGAAACATTACAGTGGGGAAATTTTGGGGTGTATTTAACTCTTGGAAAAACCCTTTTAGAATGTACTAAATATACCTACATCCCTGGGAAGTATGAATACCCATGTTTTACTTAAATTGAAGCCTAAACATCATTAATAGAATATAAAGCATCCAACTGAAGACAAAATCATTTATTAAATAATATATTTTAGTGGATGTCATTCAAATAATAAAACATAAATAGGCCTATAGAATCAATTAACTTTTCAGCATGCCCATTCCCTGCCTTTTCTCCCTCTTTCCAGGACGAATGTGGGAAATTGTTATACTCTGATGTATCGCCTGTGTTTTTTGTTTTTATCTGTGATTTCATTATAGAAAGGAAAACAAATTTTTAGAAAAGCCTAGATATTTCACAAATACATGTATACGTCATAAGCTTGGTTTAACAGTAGCATCTAAATTACTGGGATATACATTGTATTTACTGTTAATCGATGCTTCTTATTTTGAAAAAAAAAATCACGGTTGATGTTCCAATGAAAAAGAAAATGTTTGAAACATGCTGTCAAAATAACAACCCGAGCGCCCGCCATATCCAAGTGTTGTTCACAACGGTAATTTTTGATAAATTACCCATGTTCATCCTGGGAAAAAATTACACATGATGTGTCGGACATGCGTCCCTTTCTGGCAATAATTGCAAAACGTCCAAGTGACCCTTAATCCTCAATACATGATGTAGTCCTACCCGCAGTCACTGACGTGACGGGATTCCAGTGGTCGAGTTGTCACAAGGTTGTAGTTGTCTCATACATTGTAGGTCAAGTTTTTGTGTTTCGAGTTGTCAGATGATTGGTATTCTATAACCTTTTTAAATAAGTGTGTGGCAATGTACATGGCAATATGCTATATGTATATTATACAAATATTGTGTGTATTGAGGCCAATGGGAGCATTTATTATATCACAAGATAATATCTGGAATGATATAATAAATGTTCCCATTGGCCAAAATAAAGGCACCCAATATTTGTATTTAACTCACACATAGATCCTTGTCATTTGATATTTTTTTTCAATACAATCAGTCCAGATGTTACCGAGTGATAATTTATAATAAATGCTCTCATTGGATGGGGGGGGAAATGCATTCAACATTTGTTTTATATAACTTTATCACAGATCCTTGTAATTTTATGTCTATAACTCTAAAGTTAAACATGAGTACCGTACACATACAATATGTATTATAGTGCACCCACTGTTAGACAATCTTTTGGAGCGAAGGCACAGTAGGCAAAACTATTAGATAGCACGTCATGTGTGTTCCACCAATCTGTGTGTGTGTATGTTATATAATACATGTAGGGCCTTAATAAATAATAAGCTTTAAATTGTAGCTTTTAATTCATATACACTGAAAGAGAGGTCAAGGCATCAGGTGAAAGTAAACTCTGACTAGGGACCTGGTCCATAAATTGATGACATGCTGTTGGATCCTTGCTCTTTGGACTTTGGTCATGTTGAAATTGCTTACTGCCTAAATTGGTAGGGCAAGCACATATATATGCTAATGAACATAGTCAAGATTTATAATAATAATAATAATAATAATAATGTGTGGACTTATATAGCGCACGTATCCACCAACTAAGTGGTGCTCAAGGCGCATTCTTTTTTTATATTTTTTTTTACGTGCATTACACAACACACGGGACCTACGGCTTTACGTCCCATCCGAAGGACGAAGCAATTATGGTTAAGTACCTTGCTCAAGGACACAAGTGTCACGACCGGGGCTCGAACCAACACCCTGCTGCTGGCAACACCAGAACTTGAGTTCGGTGCGCTAGTACATTCATTCGTTGATCTATAAAACATTTTCTTAATGTTCAAAGCTGTGTTTGAAAGGCACAAGCATCAAGTACACAGGTGGAAATAGCCTTGATCAAGGCTGTTGTCATAGTGCACACTTACCACAGTATTGGTCAAGGCTAAAGTGGAACAAACAACTGATGTTTGGGAATGACCATCCGTTCAACATTAACACGCAAGTACCCAGCAACATGTTTCCTTTCTGCATCATAAATAAATTAGGGCATCATGATAGTGTTTGTTATGAACCATAGCACCAATACTGTTGAAAAGAAAGAATTGCAAAATTTATTGCTCATACTTCACGTACTCTAAAAGCTCAATTTTTAAATGTTTTTTCCTCATACACTATTTGCAGCAGATGGCAAGCCAAGAGAATAATAGCCAGTCAAGTTTACTAGTGGAAATAACAAAGTTGCCAAGCCTGTTGAGGATGCTGTATTACTCGGATGACTTCCAGACACGGGTGTGCTGGTGGTTAGTGTACACACTGGTCATTCTTATCGTGTTGATTCATCTAGGATGGAGGCAGTATGGACGGGAGATTTCCAAAACATTCATGCAACAAGGTATATCCGTGGTTATTCAGTGCTTTTGAATGTAATTAGTTAATCCTAATGAAATACAAGTTCATTAATGCACATAACATTAACATTTTACCAGAATTGTACACCAGTTTATAATGTACTATTAAAGCCATAACCTGCCCCATCTTGGATTCTGGGCTGCATGCGTGGTGCCATCTTGGCAGCGGTGGTGTCCCACAAACCTGTGTCCAAACGCATAGTACATACGGGTACCAGTTACAGCGCCTATTTGCCCAAGTTACATTGTATGAACGTTCTGATTGGGTGGTTCTGTATACCCTGGTTTACTGTCGACTATACACAAATATTACATGTGAAACATACATGCAACATTTTGACCCATAAAAATGGCTGATATTATGATAGGGTCATATGAACTCGACCAAATCTCAGCCATTTTCCATGTATAATGAACACATGCAAATTTTTAGGCTTCAACTCCAAAGGGTTTCTGAGATATGGCCCTCCAAAAATCAGGGGCCACACCCACTTTTTGCCCTCGCGAATCGTGAATGCTAAATTATAGGGTTTTGGGAGGCCTATATCTTGGAGTTTTAGGCTGAAAATTGCTACCCAAGGTAATTTGGACCCAGGATGAATATTTTCATCGGCGCAAATGAAAAATTCAATTTTCCAGGGTCCCCTGTCAGCGCAGGATTTGTTAATGAGGGTTAATGATGCTGGATTCCTTGTATTTGAAGATAGGTCTGTCTGTAATAGGGAAGAATAGCTCTCCTTATCCATTAATATAGGAGTTGAGAGCCTCTGAAAAGGTTTCCGGCTGAAAAAAGGGGACCTATTGGCCCATGTTAGGTGCCCAAGTTTACCATGTGGGCAGTTATCCATGGTAACTTTCCACATAATTGTACATATCTTGCCTTTATTTGTTCAAAAATTCAACTTGTTTTCTCATCTCCTTCACTTAAAATTATTTCTTTCAAATGTAGGCCTTTTTGGAAAAAATGCTTAATATATCCCTTATGTTCTGCTATCAAAAAGAACAGCATCCTGGGCTGATAGGGGACCCTTGAAAATTAAATTGTTAATTTCTGCCAATGAAAATATTCATATTTGAGGGGCCAATAGCTCTGAAATAAGAATAGATAGAGCATTTCTGATGGCAGATTCTGAGAGTCTGGGTCCAAAGTACCTGATTCATTTCCAAGATATTGGCCTCCCAAAACCCTATAATTTAACATTCGCGATTTGCGAGGGCAAAAAGTGGGCGTGGCGCCTGATTTTTGGAGGGCCAAAATAATGTTTTGCCATTACAATGTCTCTAAGGCATAAATAATTCAATGTAACAATAACTACATAAAATTGTGTTTTTCCTGTTTCAATTAAACAACTTTAGGATGGGAAGGCTAGTAAATAAATTTTTAGCAAAACAATTTGTTCTCCAAAAGGCAAGACAAGAATGCGAATCGCATTCTGTAGCTTAGCATTTTCAAAAATAATGACAGCAATTAAAATGGTGGGAACAGGGGGCAGGGGCCTGAATGCTCTCCTCACTGTCTTATCACCTTTATAAATGCTTTACCCCCTCCCCCATATGTGAAATATTCGGTTTGAAAAAAATAATAATCATGAATACAAAAACAAAAAACTAAACAAAAACGTATTCCTAGCGACCCCTTAAGTGATTTTTGGATCCAGGGAAAGAAATACCATATGGATACATAACGTTTTTTACACTTGCAATCAGGGACAAAATTATTGGGACACTTTAACTGCCCCATCTCCCCCTGCCCCTGATTTCATATGTTCTGTGCTAATTGTGTATTTAACTTTCTCTCTATAACCTCTTAGTGCATGCTGGAAAACACATACACAGTCATACACATATTGATAGTTACACCGATCCAAAGTGTTTCCAAGACAGCATGGTTTGGGTGATATAGAAGGGGTGAACATGTCACACGTATGTTGTACCTTATCCCTCTTCAATTTGATATAGGATAATAGCCTGTCTCTCAGGCCCACAGGGGAGGATCGCATCAGTCAAGATCGGATGCAATCAGTAGTCTCTTCATTATCTGTGTCAAAAGCCACAGGTCCTGATGAAATTCCGGTGATTGTGCTAAAAAGCCTCTTGCCAGAGCTATCACCCATCTTGGCTAAGCTTTTCAATCGCTGTGTTAAGGAGAAATGTTTCCCTTCTTCCTGGAAGAAGTCATCTGTTTGTCCAGTTTATAAAAATACCGGAGAGAAATGCGATCCTGGAAAGTATATACCGATAAGCCTTCTGCCTATCGTAAGCAAGGTTTTTGAGGCACTAGTAAATAAACGGATCAAAAAACATCTTGATGACTGTAAGTTACTCAGTGATAAGCAGTATGGTTTTCGATCATCCAGGTCTACGGCCGATGTCCTGACAGTCATTACAGATCGCATTAGTAGTGCCCTTGATCAGTCATTTTCTACCCGTCTCATTGCCCTGGACATCTCCAAGGCATTTGACAGAGTCTGGCATAAGGGACTCCTGCATAAACTCCAGGCCTATGGAATTGCTGGTAGGGTGTTTGGAGTTATCAAATCATTCCTCAAAGGTCGTTCCATGAAGGTCGTTCTGAATGGTCAATCATCCGACACACACACTTTAAATGCTGGTGTTCCCCAGGGTTCCGTACTTGGTCCGACACTGTTTCTAATATTCATAAATGACCTACCAGATCATGTGTTGTTGTCATTCATTGACATATTTGCAGATGACACAACAGTTTACAACCACACACACAAAAACCTTTCTCATGTGGACCTGGCTACTAATCTGAGTTTTGATCTATCTCAAATCACGTCATGGGGTGAACGTTGGCTGGTAAATTTCAATGCCACCAAGACTAAACTTCTGTCTGTTAATCATCAACGATCTGTCCAAGCATATCCCCCCATCTTCATGAAGGGTGAAATGATAAATGAACAGTCAAGCCTGGACAGACTGCTCGGTCTGAAGATCACAACTGATCTCAAATGGAATTCTTATATCTCAGGTGGGGAAACAAGTCTCCAAGATGATAGGATCCTTCTATCGGTCAAGCAAAATACTGACCCCTGAGGCCATCCTCTACCTCTACAAATGTCAAGTCAGGCCCAAGATGGAATATTGTGCCCATATCTGGACAGGTGCCTCCAAAGCATCACTATCTGTTCTTGATAGACTGCAACACCGCATCAAGGGACTAGTTGGTGAGGAGCTTTTTTCCTCTCTCACATCGTAGGAATGTAGCCAGCCTTTCACTGTTCTACCGTTATTATTACGGGGATTGTTCTGCTGAGCTACATGAGCTAGTACCTAAGCGCAGGGATTTCTCTCGTGTTACTCGTTTTGCTAAACAAGCAGGTGAACACCCTCACTATCTTCGACTCCCCAAAATCAAGAGTAAGTTCCATTTGGATAGCTTCTTCCCTAGAACAGCATTACAATGGAACAACCTTCCTGCTGATTGTTTTCCACCAACTTACGATCTAATTAAGTTTAAGAAAAATATCAACAAATGTAATCTTGCTTAAATGGTGGATGTTATCGCAAATGTAACCCCTTACACTCTAGTGGCTTTTTGGCCTTGTTTGGGGTGACTGACAGTAAATAAAAAAAAATTAAAAAAAATCGTCTGATGAGAACAGGTCAATGAGTTGATAAATTGATTGCTGCAAACTGTGCCCTACTACCCGATGAGACCACCCCTTCCACATTTTTCAACCTATCCACTAAAAATATCCTACATACAATTAGCTATAGCAGGGTCGCGTACCCACATATAAATTCGACCAAACTAGGACACAATGTACAAACTAATACACATTATATATCTTTTAAATAATCAAATTGCCACAATTGCCAGTCTTTGTATTGTACTATACTGTTATTTCTTCTGTAATTATTAGTTGGTCTTTACTTATTCTCTTCACCATGCAAAGCTACAAGTTTTACCTACATAATTATTACCATTTCACATCAGCTGATGTCTTCATTTATGTCAAATCTTGAATTACTGACTTTATTCTCATGACAGTTCTTTCGAACAGAAAAAACAACCGGAATCCCAATCAAAAATGGAATTTTTTTTTGCAACCCAACCCCCGCCCCTACTTGGTCCCTTGGCCTCAAATGCACTGGACAGCCCATTTCATTTTTAACCCAAAAACAACCTTTCTAGTGGGCCCAGCTAGTAATACATAAGTTTATAATCAAACTAAGTTTTCTTCAATTTTTCCCTACAGGTGGACAGAACACACCAACAAAACAAAGGTAAAAACCATATAAAACTATGCCAAACTTATTTATATTTGTAACATCCTTTCATTATCATGCATTTCATAGCAAGCAGAAGTGTGAATTGTGTTGAGACTGTTTTGTACTTGCACATTCAAATTAAAAATTGAATTTTAATAATGGAGAATAAATGAATTCCTGATCTTAAATTATGAACACATACATTTCATGACCTTTACAGAACTTGGTGATGGTTTGACTATACCATTAAGAACACTGACTGTTCCTCTCGGGAACACAAGGTGGTGTTTCCCAAAGAGAACATTTTATTGGAACCAGTACAATCACATTAGGAATAGGTAATGCACTTTTCCAATAAGGTGGTTCCAAATGAAACGGGAACATTCAAAGTTTTGAGTACTCCATAAACAAGACAAAGGTCAGGGTTTACTTTCTGTAAGGTCTTTTAAATGACAAAAATGTATTCATTAGGTGTTCGAGCGAAAGCACGAACACCTCTTGTTATTGTTCGTTTTTTTTTTTCTTCTTAAATCTCAGTAAGACTTATCCAGAGACAAAAACATAAGTTGCAGTGTTCACAGAACCTTAAAACTTAACACATAGTTAGACCTTAACATGTAGTTGTATACTAAGTTGTGACGTCATCAGATATCGAATTACACTAAATCATATCTCATGAACCACAAAAGATATTTTCACAATCTTTGCATCATCTAAAAGATCTTAAATTATATGACATTTCGTTCACAGACGTGACCTCAATCTGACCTCTCCTTCCGGTCGAAAATGGATCTTTAAGTGAAGAAATATCCCGAATCACTATTCTGTTAATGTATTTGAACAGCCAAAACATAGTTGCGGAGTTCAAAGAACCTTAAAACTTAACACATAGTTAGACCTTAACATATAGTTCCAGGTAACGTTGTGATGTCATGGTGAGGTCATCTAATGATTTATTACGTAATTAATTAATTAAACTCAATACCTCTATTTTTCTTCCTGTTTTTTTTCTTGAATACACAGATCACAGGATGGTTTGCATCCTGGGCAGCATGCCAAGATTGACTGATCCCCATTGTGAGGGACAAGATAAGAAGAGCCAAACTTCAATGATAATCAAACCCCAGTCAGCTTGAATGTGTCTATTCAATCTCAAAATGTATTGATCATTACTTCTGTAATAATTTATGCTGGAATCCTGCAAGAATGTCAAGCCTAAAACATTGCTGAAATCTTATAAATCTCTCTGATGATGTTAGTATAGGAGAATCCTTCAGTAATGATAAGTGGATATTGAGATTTGAACTCTGAAATATTAGAATAATAATGACTGCTGTAGCATTTCCATTTAGCAAAGTACATTGATTTTGTATTTATTGTGAGCCTAAATACATTGCAAGATGGAAATGTTGCAGAGTGCTATCTGCTCCATGCACAGCCTATTGAGGGTACCCTTCATGCAAGCAGCTGCTTTCTCCAAGGCATTAAGCATATCACTATTGACTCAATTTACATTTGAAGGTTAACGATTACCAGGGAAGACTTTTCACTGTTTATGCATACATAATATAGTGTTTTGTACATGTGGAATGCCCTGGATTTAGGAGATGGGTTGCATTTTCACCACCAGAGGACTTTGATGTGCACCGAGCTCGCACAGGATGAAATTATCTAACCTATCCTACAGTTAGGGGTCTCCCAAATATGCTTTGTATATGATGAACTGAGATTTACAACATCTGATTTTACAAGTGAATATATTTTATTTTAAATTATTTATAAATGAATAAATAATGTCTATTTGAACGAACTCATGGCACATTATAAAATCACAATTAGGCAGTAAAAATATAAATACATGTATACTACAAAATTATCTTTCTGAGTTGTCAGTTTGCCACGGGCAAATACATGTACGTATGTGTACTTGCAATGGATTATGCATGGCAATAAAAGTGCATGACTTTACAGTCAATAAGGATTTCTATTAATTGTTATTGTTTGATTTCAAATTCCTTCAAAGTATGTGAGGGCTCCATTTAAAAATATATGGAAACAAATTATCAAAAATGTCAACACAAAAATGAACAGTATGCAATAAGAAAATTTTACATTGTATAATCCTACTGGCCATATTATATGGGGCCAGTCAGAAATGGCCAATATAATGTATTTGATGAAGTGGAACCATTAAAAATTTGAGAAATTCGTAACATTTGAGTTGCTTGGTGGTAATTTAAAATTTTAAGTGCATTCTTTCTTTTAAGTTTTGTATTTAACTTTATTACTCAAATTATAAGTTGGGAAGAACTTTGTATAGATTGTGTGCATGTGCCCTAATTGATCAGTAAAATGTGTGAGCAGTCCTATACATATATCTGCAATACGTTACTTTCTAATTATTTGTGAGTTATCAGGCTTAAGAAAGATTGGTGAGCAGTCATACCTCCACAGTAAAGAAATTTGTCCTACAATAATAATTCATGAACCATCTGGCTTGAGATAAGATTTGTAAAAGTTGTACCTTTTTTAAAGATTTACATTTATCAAAAATTTTCCTTTTAAGGTAATTCCAATTTAGAATATCCCCAAGTGCTACTGTTTTAGAAAGATTAATGTATTTGAAAGAATTGGAAAGTAATTTGAGTAACCTAATAATACTGACTTATAAAGGTTTTAATATTATGTTGGTGCTTGGAACTCTATGTATATGGATTCTATGTATAACACTGCTTAAGGATTTCTTTTAAAGAATTTATTTTTAAAAGCAGGGCAACATTTGATTGAATCAAACCAGTTCGCGTTTCTATGAATCAGTTTTCCGTACTATGAACAGTATATGCCGCCATTGCATTGCACTGTCCGTTTCAAATGCTATATTAGGGCATTTCCCTGGTAGCACATTTCAGGAAACGTGTGTGTATGAAATGGTCTATTACATCTTGGGGTCTGGAGGGATCATCAGTAGAATTTGGATGTCCATCACATTTGTTCCTGTCAACCCAGTTACCAACAAATCCTTCCCATCATTCACTTGGCAGTAAAAGGAATAGGAATCATTATTCCGGAGAAAAGTATCGGCTATGATTCCTGATTGGCTGGCTAGCATCACCTGATGGGGATCAGCCAATGCACCGGCAGCATTAGTAGGCCCATCTTGCCCATCTGTTCCCCCACTCAGAAATATAACACAGAAGCCATTGTGCACAAGTTTCTGGAAAACTGATTGGCTGTTCATCGCTACAGCCACGGCCAATGACATTTCTTGGTTCCTACCACCCTTACCCTCCCCTGACACAGTAACCGTGGTTTCACCAGCACCAATGAAACACAGTGGTTTCCTCTGCTTGGAGGCAGTGTCCATGAGTGTTTGAATCTCTTCAAGAGTGTCTACACTTAGTCCACCCAAAGTGACTAAATCTTGGCCATGTTGCTTTAAGTCTTCAAGATGTTCACTAGGATTAAGCCTTGCTTGATACAGAAGATACACATATTCTGCTATTTTAGTAAACATATTCCCAAGTTTACTAGCTTCACCTGAAAGCTCAACCGAGAGGAGCACGACGACAAATCCCAAATCCTCTGCACATCTTTTCGCTTCCTCCACAGCCAATTGGTTGTTCCCGATACATACATTCAGGACATGGTCACATGACATTGATCCTGTATTCTCATAGGTCATCCCTGCGGCAACCTTTTCATGGAAGAATTCCAGAACAGATTTGGGGATGGAGTCAGTTGCACCCAGACGGGCAATAATGTCCAAACAGTCTTGTGGTGTAGAGTTGTCTTGTATTGTCGGCCCGCTGGCTATCATGTCCAACTGGTTCCCTATGATGTCTGACAAAATCAAACTCACCACCTGTGAAGATATTGAACAAAACAAGATGTTATTATTTATATGTTTCCTTTTATAAAAACTATTGACATTGCCAAGTTATTTCCTGAGTTTTTCCTGTTATCCTTACAGGCACCAATTATCGCCACTACCTTACTACCATTCTTTCAAACAAATTTTTGGGGAGGAACAGATGGATTATTTGAAAAGATGACAAAATTTCTGTAATTAAAGATGTATTTTCCCTGTGAATCTTTTTGTTTAAAACTTTTTTCTAATTGAAAGAAAGTGAATTACTTTTCAAGTAAGTCATTTGAAAATTATTGACCAGTGCATGGATAAAGAGTAATTTAGTGAATAAATAAATTTATGATATAGCATGATAAATTCATTACTGGTTAAAAAAAATGGTACATGTACATGCTTTGGTCAATTATTTTGATAAATATCTCATTTAAAGTGATTTAATTTCACTTAACAAGGAAAATAGTTCTGTTTACTAAGTGAAAACAAAATTGCTGATATTTGAAAACATACAGTATATCTTGAATTAATCCTCACCTGAGCTGGATAGGCTAGTTCAATCAAACCACCACCCTTCAGTTTAGACATATGTTTTCTGATGGTGTTGAGTTCAGCGATTGTAGACCCCTTCATAGCTAGGGCTTTAGATACGTCGTAGATATCCTGCAATTTGATTGGTGGTATAGGAGATGGGAGAAGAGCCGAGCCACCACCTATTGGAAGGACAACAAGACATGAAAAATACACTGCCTACAAGAGTGGATCAGGTGGTGGCTACATACATATATGGGGCACACCCAAAAATAGAGTGTACAATTGAATGATGATAAATAAAGGAGCACTTGCTGACATTTACCCCACCCTCTGCCTTGGGTAGGCAAATATCAGAAAAAAATATGGAATGGAATAAATCAATCAAGACAGATCTTTTAACAAGACAGCCAATGATCTAATACAAATTATGCATGTACACAAACTACAAAATACGTGGTGCAATCAAGTGGTGATCTAAAAACATGTAGAAGGGATAATTTTCAGATGTTTTATTTTGTATTTGTTAGGAGTTCCCTCCCTGTGAATCAGTAATTTTCTAAGTCGTGTATTCCCCTGGCTAAGTAACTTTAAATAATCCATCCCTAGAACAATAAGCCCTTAGCTTAAGAGACCATGTGCTTGCCATGTCCCTTGCAAGACCCCATTCAGTTTGCATGCCGGCAGTAAAGAGAGCAGACCACCAAGTTCAGTTCCCCTACATTGTGATTTTTCTGCCTAAGAAGTTTGGTCTGCTATTTAAGCTATTGTGTTTTGATTTGTAACCCTCTTTGATACTGTGTTGATTTTTTTTAGTTTTCTTTTCTTTTTTTTCCTTTTTTTTTTTGGGGGGGGGGGAAATTTCTGGTTCCTATTATACAGTTAAGCTTTAATTCTTTGGGGATTTTCCAGTTTTTGATCTAATAACTTGAAATAATTATTTCCCATTCTCTCATTATTCTAAATCAGGCTTCATTCAAGTTTTTTTAAATTTTTTTTTAAATTTTGTTTGTTTGTTCGGATAACGATTTTTGGGGTCACAAATTTACTCTCTTAACTCAGTCAATTCTTCTCTTTTCCTGATAAGTCATTAATTGTTAATTTTTAATTGATTTATTTTTTATTCTTTTAGTTAACATTGTTGAAGTGAATAAATTCTCCTTCATTAATTTTCTTTATTGGGAACCAAATAAACCATCAACTCTGTTTCTATATTTATTTAATTCCTTGCGACTCCTTCCTATACAATTCCTAGATAAGACTTGTTATGTTAGCTTTGTCAGTCTTCAATTTGTTACTTTTATTTGAGTGTACCACTTTTCTAGGTTACACATGTTCTCTTAACAGCTTTTGCACTGAGGAATAATTGGAGGTTGTCAAGAATACGACCAAAAGAAAAAGTCTCCGGTTTCTGGTCATTGGTCGGCTTTTTTTGGGGTAATTTTTTTTTTTTTTTTGCCAACATGGAAATACGTGATACATGTATACGCGGTGACCAAATTTCCCATATACAAAGTATGGTAGCTAAGAGAGGCCTCATACCCCGATGTGAAAATGTTGTTTAAAACACAGTAAGGCAGAAATCCAATTGATCCAGCAATTTTGGCTGCAATTGGACATCGTTTTATAGCCAAAAAAAGGGAAAATTAAAAATGCTGACACACGAGTTTGAGGCGATGTGTGCGGAGCCTTTTTTTTGGCCTAATATACATGTACCAATTCAGATTTGACCCTAGTCCATGCCCACCCTAGTTAGCAATGTTAAAAAACTCAGACACACCTGTATATAAAAACATCTCACCTGACACAAGGACAATCAAAAGGTCTTCCTTGCCGAGTTCCGATGCAAGTTTTGCTATCTTATCTGCTGCCCTCTGTGAGTCAACATCAGGGAGGTTGTTCTTAGCTCCCTCCATTATCGTCACCTTGGATTCATTGGATGGTAATAGTTCACTGGATATGTGCAAAAAAGAACACTATAAAAATAGAGTGTTTGGGGAGGATTCAATTATAACAGGGGTGCAGGGTTGCAAATAGAGTCTGGTGGGGAATGCCAGGTTGAGTTCTCACCAATACTGCAGTACCACGATACTGCAGGAAGTCATACATGTAGCATCAGAATGTAACGTGCACATTACACATCGCCTGCAATGTACCTAATTATAATAGCCATGATTATTGGATATGGACTTTTATCATGCTACGGCCATCTTTGTCAGATTCCCTGAACACAATAATGATAATGAGTGCTGATATTCACTATACAAAAGGGAGCCAGACTATCTTTCCTTCCAGCCTCAATTTGGTAACGAGGATTTATATGGTAGAAAAACAAGATGGCTGAATCGTGATAAAGGTCTATTCCAATTGACTAATAGACCTTTATTTCGCTCTGGCCATCTTGGTCAGATTCCCTGTATACACTGATCATAGCACTGATAATAATAAAAGGGGCCAGGCTATTTCCCTGCCAGCCTCGATTTGATCATGTGTATTTGAAAAGATCAACAATATGGCTACAGCAAGACAAAGGTCTAAACCAGGGTGAAAGAAAGAGATGTGGGGTCAATCCACAGACATAAATAACCTACAGACAGACAAGAAAGCAGCTATTCAAAATGATGTCAGGAGCAGTGACGGTGCCTGACTAAAGCTTAAACCATGGGCAAATGAGTGCCAAGCTCGGCATGGTGGAATACTGATGCTTACTATCCTTATTAGATGTTATGTGTGTAAATTTGTACGCGCACACAATGCAGTACTTAAAACTGCACATACTCTATGCCAGCGGTTTTTAGAGAAGCTGAGATAACAGTCTGTGCTGTCCATTAGGCCTGGGCGAATAGTTAGATTATTTGAATATTCGCGAATAGTTGTTGCTAATCGTACTCGTATTTGCAGTTTTTTAACTATTCGATTAATCGGGCTGGCACGAATACCTGCAACTATTCGCGAATAGTGACCATTCACGATTATACTGCATAACTTGCGGTCGTGAACTGTTTGCTAACTATTCGTGACTACTATTCGCAAGTAACGCTGCCAATTGCAATGTTTTGTCAAGGGACTGCTGGTAGTGGTACGCATTGTAGTACTCGCGAGTAACGCTGCCAATTGCAATGTTTTGTCAAGGGACTGCTGGTAGTGGTACGCATTGTAGTATTCGCGAGTAACGCTGCCAATTGCAATGTTTTGTCAAGGGACTGCTGGTAGTGGTACGCATTGTAGTATTCGCGAGTAACGCTGCCAATTGCAATGTTTTGTCAAGGGACTGCTGGTATAGTGGTACGCATTGTAGTATTCGCGAGTAACGCTGCCAATTCCAATGTTTTGTCAAGGGACTGCTGGTATAGTGGTACGCATTGTAGTATTCGCGAGTAACGCTGCCAATTGCAATGTTTTGTCAAGGGACTGCTGGTAGTGGTACGCATTGTAGTATTCGCGAGTAACGCTGCCAATTGCAATGTTTTTTCAAGGGACTGCTGGTAGTGGTACGCATTGTAGTATTCGCGAGTAACACTGCCAATTGCAATGTTTTGTCAAGGGACTGCTGGTATAGTGGTAGGCATTGCAGTATTCGCGAGTAACGCTGCCAATTGCAATGTTTTGTCAAGGGACTGCTGGTAGTGGTACGCATTGTAGTATTCGCGAGTAACGCTGCCAATTGCAATGTTTTGTCAAGGGACTGCTGGTATAGTGGTACGCATTGTAGTATTCGCGAGTAACGCTGCCAATTGCAATGTTTTGTCAAGGGACTGCTGGTAGTGGTACGCATTGTAGTATTCGCGAGTAACGCTGCCAATTGCAATGTTTTGTCAAGGGACTGCTGGTAGTGCAGGGGTCGAAATTGCCGGTAGCCCGCTAGCCCGGGACTAGTGGATTTACAACCGGGCTACTATTTTTTCCAGTTTGATATCCCGGCGGGCTAGTGAAAAAATAAAGTAAAAATGCATCATCACAAATAATAATGAACTGTCTGACAATAAGGTTCGGCTCTTTACTTTGTAATCAGTAGTGAAAAATTTGTTGTCAACTCGCCGTTGCATCAAAACATGCTAGAGATGCATTACATGTATATCGGCCATGGATTCCTTTGATCGTACAGCGGTCGGTCTACGGTCCTGCACGGCGCGGCATGCACTGCAGTGACGGTGTCACATAAAATACTGCTCACCTAAAAATTTGCTTCCCTACTGTAGAGTGTGCGCAGCGGAATATTCGGTCCTGTGCACGTGCACAATTTCACGGTGTCTATATCTAATGACACAAGCGGCTTCGTATACCGAACTGGTTCCCGCACTCATTCAGCAGGTAATCAGATTGCTGTGGTGAGAACTAGGCACAGTGTAGCCAGTAGTCAAGGCGCACGTGGCACCCCGGATACTGGCGTACAGACGACACGAAAGACCACCACAGCGCTGTGGTGGTCTTTCGTGTCGTCTGTACGCCAGTATCCGGGGTGCCACGCACGCCTTGACTAAAGGCAAGGCACAGTGCGGACGAAGAACATGCCGCGTTATAATTATCTGCGCACTATACTATACTGAATCGGTTTACCTGATTAGTGATTGATTGAAAGTTTGGGGCCGGCTTCGCTCGCTAACTAATATCAACAGTACAGAAGCATGTGGCGCTTTTTGCAAGGAGTGAAACCTCCCGCGAAAAAAACAAAAAGTGGCCGGGGATGACAAGGAAACAAGTCGGTCCTATGAACAACAAAAAAGAACACGGAAATTCCAGAGGGCATGGCAGAATGACCGTAAGTGGTTGAACTACGATGATAAAAACAATGTGATGTATTGCAAGTGGTGCGTAAAATTTGCATATAATTCCGAGGATAAGAAGTCTGCATTTGTTGTGGGGTGCACTCATTTTAGAGTTGCATCTTTAAATGCTTATGAGAATTTTAAAGCTTTTTTGGGGGGGCTACTGAAATCTAATCAGGGCTACTAAAAAAATTGTGTTACTAGCCCTGCTGGCTACCATGGAAATCCATTTAATTTCGACCCCTGTAGTGGTACGCATTGTAGTATTCGCGAGTAACGCTGCCAATTGCAATGTTTTGTCAAGGGACTGCTGGTAGTGGTACGCATTGTAGTATTCACGAGTAACGCTGCCAATTGCAATGTTTTGTCAAGGGACTGCTGGTATAGTGGTACGCATTGTAGTATTGTAACGCCAATTGCAATGTTTTGTCAAGGACTGCTGGTAGTGAGCACGCATTGTAGTATTCGCGATAGTAGCCCAGTGCAATGTTTTGTCAAGGGACTGGTGGTATAGTGGCACGCATTGTAGTATTCGCGATAACGCTGCCAATTGCAATGTTTTGTCAAGGGACTGCTGGTATAGTGGTACTGTAGTATTCGCGCAACGCCGCCAATTGCAATGTTTTGTCAAGGGACCGCTGGTATAGTGACGCATTGTAGTATTCGCGTAACGCTGCCAATTGCAATGTTTTGTCAAGGGACTGCTGGTAGTGGCACGCATTGTAGTATTCGCGCTGCCAATTGCAATGTTTTGTCAAGGGACTGCTGGTACGCATTGTAGTATTCGCGAGTAACGCTGCCAATTGCAATGTTTTGTCAAGGGACTGCTGGTATAGTGGTACGCATTGTAGTATTCGCAGTAACGCTGCCAATTGCAATGTTTTGTCAAGGGACTGCTGTGGTACGCATTGTATTCGCGAGCAACGCTGCCAATTGCAATGTTTTGTCAAGGGACTGCTGGTAGTGGCACGCATTGTAGTATTCGCGAGTAACGCTGCCAATTGCAATGTTTTGTCAAGGGACTGCTGGTATAGTGGTGCGCATTGTAGTATTCGCGAGTAATTGCCAATTGCAATGTTTTGTCAAGGGACTGCTGGTAGTGGTACGCATTGTGTATTCAAGTAACGCCTGCCAATTGCAATGTTTTGTCAAGGGACTGCTGGTAGTGGCATTGTAGTATTCGCGAGCAACGCTGCCAATTGCAATGTTTTGTCAAGGGACTGCTGGTAGTACATTGCGAGTAACGCTGCCAATTGCAATGTTTTGTCAAGGGACTGCTGGTAGTGGCACGCATTGTAGTATTCGCGAGTAACGCCGCCAATTGCAATGTTTTGTCAAGGGACTGCTGGTAGTGGCACGCATTGTAGTATTCGCGAGTAACGCTGCCAATTGCAATGTTTTGTCAAGGGACTGCTGGTAGTGGTACGCATTGTAGTATTCGCGAGTAACGCTGCCAATTGCAATGTTTTGTCAAGGGACTGCTGGTATAGTGGTACGCATTGTAGTATTCGCGAGTAACGCTGCCAATTGCAATGTTTTGTCAAGGGACTGCTGGTATAGTGGTACGCATTGTAGTATTCGCGAGTAACGCTGCCAATTGCAATGTTTTGTCAAGGGACTGCTGGTATAGTGGCACGCATTGTAGTATTCGCGAGTAACGCCGCCAATTGCAATGTTTTGTCAAGGGACTGCTGGTATAGTGGCACGCATTGTAGTATTCGCGAGTAACGCCGCCAATTGCAATGTTTTGTCTAGGGACTGCTGGTACAGTGGTACGCATTGTAGTATTCGCGAGTAACGCCGCCAATTGCAATGTTTTGTCAAGGGACTGCTGGTATAGTGGTACGCATTGTAGTATTCGCGAGTAACGCTGCCAATTGCAATGTTTTGTCAGGGGACAGCTGGTAGTGGTACGCATTGTAGTATTCGCGAGTAACGCTGCCAATTGCAATGTTTTGTCAAGGGACTGCTGGTATAGTGGTACGCATTGTAGTATTCGCGAGTAACGCTGCCAATTGCAATGTTTTGTCAAGGGACTGCTGGTATAGTGGTACGCATTGTAGTATTCGCGAGTAACGCTGCCAATTGCAATGTTTTGTCAAGGGACTGCTGGTAGTGGTACGCATTGTAGTATTCGCGAGTAACGCTGCCAATTGCAATGTTTTGTCAAGGGACTGCTGGTAGTGGTACGCATTGTAGTATTCGCGAGTAACGCTGCCAATTGCAATGTTTTGTCAAGGGACTGCTGGTATAGTGGTACGCATTGTAGTATTCGCGAGTAACGCTGCCAATTGCAATGTTTTGTCAAGGGACTGCTGGTAGTGGTACGCATTGTAGTATTCGCGAGTAACGCTGCCAATTGCAATGTTTTGTCAAGGGACTGCTGGTAGTGGTACGCATTGTAGTATTCGCGGTAACGCTGCCAATTGCAATGTTTTGTCAAGGGACTGCTGGTAGTGGTACGCATTGTAGTATTCGCGAGTAACGCTGCCAATTGCAATGTTTTGTCAAGGGACTGCTGGTAGTGGTACGCATTGTAGTATTCGCGAGTAACGCTGCCAATTGCAATGTTTTGTCAAGGGACTGCTGGTAGTGGTACGCATTGTAGTATTCGCGAGTAACGCTGCCAATTGCAATGTTTTGTCAAGGGACTGCTGGTAGTGGTACGCATTGTAGTATTCGCGAGTAACGCTGCCAATTGCAATGTTTTGTCAAGGGACTGCTGGTAGTGCTACGCATTGTAGTACTCGCGAGTAACGCTGCCAATTGCAATGTTTTGTCAAGGGACTGCTGGTAGTGGTACGCATTGTAGTATTCGCGAGTAACGCTGCCAATTGCAATGTTTTGTCAAGGGACTGCTGGTAGTGGTACGCATTGTAGTATTCGCGAGTAACGCTGCCAATTGCAATGTTTTGTCAAGGGACTGCTGGTAGTGGTACGCATTGTAGTATTCGCGAGTAACGCTGCCAATTGCAATGTTTTGTCAAGGGACTGCTGGTAGTGGTACGCATTGTAGTATTCGCGAGTAACGCTGCCAATTGCAATGTTTTGTCAAGGGACTGCTGGTAGTGGCACGCATTGTAGTATTCGCGAGTCACGCCGCCCATTGCAATGTTTTGTCAAGGGACGGCTGGTAGTGGTACGCATTGTAGTATTCGCGAGTAACGCTGCCAATTGCAATGTTTTGTCAAGGGACTGCTGGTAGTGGTACGCATTGTAGTATTCGCGAGTAACGCTGCCAATTGCAATGTTTTGTCAAGGGACTGCTGGTAGTGGTACGCATTGTAGTATTCGCGAGTAACGCTGCCAATTGCAATGTTTTGTCAAGGGACTGCTGTTAGTGGTACGCATTGTAGTATTCGCGAGTAACGCTGCCAATTGCAATGTTTTGTCAAGGGACTGCTGGTAGTGGTACGCATTGTAGTATTCGCGAGTAACGCTGCCAATTGCAATGTTTTGTCAAGGGACTTCTGGTAGTGGTACGCATTGTAGTATTCGCGAGTAACGCTGCCAATTGCAATGTTTTGTCAAGGGACTGCTGGTATAGTGGTACGCATTGTAGTATTCGCAGTAACGCTGACAATTGCAATGTTTTGTCAAGGGACTGCTGGTGGTGGTACGCATTGTAGTACTCGCGAGTAACGCTGCCAATTGCAATGTTTTGTCAAGGGACTGCTGGTAGTGGTACGCATTGTAGTATTCGGCGAGTAACGCTGCCAATTGCAATGTTTTGTCAAGCGACTGCTGGTTGTGGTACGCATTGTAGTATTCGCGAGTAACGCTGCCAATTGCAATGTTTTGTCAAGGGACTGCTGGTATAGTGGAACGCAGTGGAGTAATCGCGAGAAACGCTGCCAATTGCAGTGTTTTGTCAAGTGACTGATGGTAGTGGAACGCATTGTAGTATTCATGAGTAACGCTGCCAATTGCAATGTTTTGTCAAGGGACTGCTGGTAGTGGTACGCATTGTAGTATTCGCGAGTAATGCTGCCAATTGCAATGTTTTGTCAAGGGACTGCTGGTAGTGGTACGCATTGTAGTATTCGCGAGTAATGCTGCCAATTGCAATGTTTTGTCAAGGGACTGCTGGTAGTGGTACGCATTGTAGTATTCGCGAGTAATGCTGCCAATTGCAATGTTTTGTCAAGGGACTGCTGGTATAGTGGTACGCATTGTAGTATTCGCGAGTAATGCTGCCAATTGCAATGTTTTGTCAAGGGACTGCTGGTAGTGGTACGCATTGTAGTATTCGCGAGTAATGCTGCCAATTGCAATGTTTTGTCAAGGGACTGCTGGTATAGTGGTACGCATTGTAGTATTCGCGAGTAATGCTGCCAATTGCAATGTTTTGTCAAGGGACTGCTGGTAGTGGTACGCATTGTAGTATTCGCGAGTAATGCTGCCAATTGCAATGTTTTGTCAAGGGACTGCTGGTAGTGGTACGCATTGTAGTATTCGCGAGTAATGCTGCCAATTGCAATGTTTTGTCAAGGGACTGCTGGTAGTGGTACGCATTGTAGTATTCGCGAGTAACGCTGCCAATTGCAATGTTTTGTCAAGAGACTGCTGGTAGTGGTACGCATTGTAGTATTCGCGAGTAACGCTGCCAATTGCAATGTTTTGTCAAGGGACTGCTGGTAGTGGTATGCATTGTAGTATTCGCGAGTAATGCTGCCAATTGCACAGTTCTGTCTGGCTGGCTGTGATTGCAGCGACTGTTACCTGCTGAAGGCTGATAACATCAGAGGCATTCTGCGTCATATGTAACAGTCTTGCCATTGTTCAGTTCATGGGTTGGCCGATGTTTAAAACACTCGAGTAAATGTAATGCTATATATATATACATTGTATTTTGTATGAAGAAGAATAAATCACTTTGCCTTGTCCAATGTGTTTAGAAGAAATATCTACTGGTTAATGATGGGAATTATAAATGATAAGGTATAGTTAAAAACAAATGCTAGCATCCTTGTGAATTCAATCAATATAATGCCTGAGAAAATAGGACAGAGGGTTCTCCCCACATACAAGCTAGCGTATTGGCCTGATACGCAAAGATTTTTGGCCGATAAGCTTCCAACCAAAATTGCACATTTTTTCCACCCGATACGCTCTATTCTTTGAGTACCTTTATTGTTTGTAGTGAAAAAAAGTGGTCCGGGGAATAAATCATTTTATCACGAAAGTGATCAAATGCGTTATGCGCAACTTACAATACGGATCGGGTTTTCTCAATGGGCATGCATATTGTTGTGCACTCGTTAGCCAGCGGCAGGCTTATGGGCTATTTTCCACGTCAAGCCTTTTATATGCCCAGGGTGGATCATGGTACAGCCAATCAGGGGCGTAGGCGGGAAGTTTCCCGCTTTTAGGCCTCCACCAATAGTTTGTCTAGTGGCAAACTTTGGTGGAGGTTTTTAGCCAATCAGGTTGCGCGCTGTAAAGGTTGGCGCTTGGTGTCAAGCAACTAGTGCGGTTTGGGGCATTCTTGTCACAGCTCCTTGTTTATTAACAAGTCCATGGAGTTTTTGGGTTAGCGGTTTATGTTTTTTCAACAAATTTAACTTTTCTTCGGTGGATACAGTTCTATCTGTGTACGATTCAACTAGTCTGGCGACAGGAACGTTTACAACGGACCAGTTTCGGTTGGTTGTAACAAATATTTATTTTCAAGAACTAACGTTATTGTAAAATTTCTTCGTGGGCAGATCGTCTGGTGCGCACGACTCGTGAGACGGCTCGTGGATCGTCTGGCGACACGAATTTTGGATTCTCTTCATCATTACTAGAAGAGTTTTTGTGACAGTAGTTCATCTTCAATGTAACAGTTACTAGTTAGATCTTCTGTTGTCTTATGGATTGTTTAATCACTGCAGTACATCGGCCTTCACACCTCTTCGTTTTGTTTGCGGTTGCACAACCTTTAACTGGGCTGAATTTGTTGTCACGACGGAATAGGGGCCTAACGTTAACGTTAACTTTACAATTTACGAGGCGACCTTCGAGTCCGGTCTCCCGACTACAAGCCCTTGATTGCAATTGCACTTGCAGCTAGTTCATTGTCTACTGTATTGCGTCAGTCATTTCAATGATGCCACGACCGAGGCGTCGGGTTCGCCCTCCAGCCCGGGTTGCGGGCGGCTCCGTGGCGGGTGAGGCACGAGAGCTCCCCTACTGAAGGATAAGCGTAGTCGCACGGCCCCCTTCCCAGACGCCAGGTTCATCATGAGACGGTGGAGGTTTCGGCCCCAAGCTCGGTGACAGTGTCTGACTGTACCCTTGCTATCTGGACATGCTGGATCTGATGCTGGCATGACCACCCACCATACCATCCGTCCAGTCAGGTCAGTCTAGTGTACCCTTGCATACGGTTGCCGCTGGACTTGTGGACTTTGTTGTGGTAATCCCACTTGGACTGGTTTTGTTGCTAGTTGTAGTAGTCTAATAATAATATTAGTTATTACTCATTTAGCTCTTTTTGTCAAGGCATTCTTTGTTATGCTACTCAATATCTAATTTTGACCAATGGAGGTATTATTGTTGTTTACTATTGTTTCCATGGCAATGTTTGTTAGGCCTACATCGTTAACAACTAGAATTTAAAAAAATTTAAACTGTTTTGGCAACATTCAGGTACACCTTCATAAAGTTTCAGGGCCGTGGAAGATAGTATTTACAATATGGCAGTTTCCTTTTGTTTACCAACTTGTTTAAAATGGTAAACAATACCAAAAGCTCCATAGGGAAATTGAACAAAATTTCCTGAAAATGTAAACAGTAAAAAGGGAATAACTTGATAACTGTAAGTCCGGTTTGTATGGGTAAAAAAGGTTTCAATTAGAACTATATTCTCTATCATAATCAAACGTTTTAGCATAAAATGGCATTTTAAAAGGGGTTGCGGTCCCTACTATAATTTTAGTGCCCCCAGTCATTTAACGGGTCCAGTGTTTGGAGCCTTAATCATGCGCTTTAACCAAGCCGCTTGCTAAAGTCAGCCAAGCGGCGTTAGTACTAGTAGTGGTGGCATTGTGCCATCAGTGCTTGCAACTTCTGTTCTGCCAAGCATTAGTCACCAGCTCCCTACGGTTACAGGGGGGATGGTCACTGGGCCTCAAGTTTTTCCCAGCATGCTTCTTTCAACACAGGCGTCTTGTGCTGGTTTGGCTTCTTTAACTTAGCCGGCTCCTATTACATGCGCCGACTCAGTTTACTGCTGGGGAGCGGTCTAGCTTACCGGACTCAAGTTCTGGTGTTAGCAGCAGAATGTGGGTTCGAATCCCGGTCGTGACACTTGTGTCCTTGAGCAAGACACCCAGGGGTTAAATGGGTACCTGTGAGGGCAGAGTTGGTTGATTAGCCCTATATGCGCTGTAATGGCAGCAATTGAGCTGTATATTCCCCAGGGAGCTGAGATGGTTTCAGGAATGATTTATGAGCAGGGGTAATGATATAATGCGCCTTGAGCACCACTTAGTTGGTGGATATGTGCGCTATATAAGTCCACACATTATTATTATTATTATTTCGCAGTCATTGAAAGGAAGTTTGGAGTAGTGCTTACATTGGCATGTCAATTTTGTTTTTGAAAGTCCTTCAGTGCTTGCCAAAGCTCATAGGGCTTCAGGTTCTGAGGTTGCTCTTGTGGTAGCGGGTGTAAGATGTTTCTCACGTTCTGGCCATGTGTACTGCACGCATGCTGCTCGATGGATAGTGCTGGGCAGCGCTCTCGTACAGCATTTACCAAAAGCGTTGGTAATCCAAAGGCCATGCAAGGGTGCAGGTCGCGTTGCTGGTCCATTTCAAATTGCCACTTCAGTTTAGTGCCTATTAAAAATTTAAAAAAAAAAAAAAAAATGGGACTTTTTGTCTCATTCATCATCTGTCTTTCCCACAAGGAAAGGGGGTCAGTGCTTTCATTGGTAAGGTTAACGCAAAGTGGGTTATGCGCCATTTGATGTAGGGGTTTTGCAGGCAGGCTGTAATGCATGGCTTGCTGAGGCAGGCATTAAATCAGCTTTTCGGCTCTTGCCAGTTTCCCCTCGTGGTTACGAGCTTTTGGGTTTCAAGTTTGGGGGCCAATTTTATTTGGCAAGTGCCTGCCGATGGGATGTTCCATTTCCCGCGCTCTTTGGGAAGTTGAGCACTTTTCTGGGTTCCAGCTAAGTGAAAGCAATTGCACATTCAGGCTTTGTAACACATTATCTGGTTGATTTTCTCTTTGTTGGTACAAACTATCTCATAATCGGGGCTCGAAATCGACACTGTTCGAGGGCAGGTCCGGGTCCAACCACTCACAAGGCAGATTCAACTCTTGCTTGGCAGGCCAAAAGCCAGTTTAGTTCAAATTCAATCCTTAGTGGGGTCATTGAATTTTGTGTGTAAAGCAGCTGCGCCGGGGTGTACGTTTTACAGCGTATTATTGCACTGACAGTGGGCCTCAAGCAGCCGCATCACAGGGTGCGCCTTTCGCAAGGTGCGAAGCTCGATCTGGTCATGTGGCTGTCATTCTTGCAGCGGTCTTACTGCATTCCTGCGGGAAAATTGGGATTCAATTGTTGCTCTTGGATTATTCCCTGATGCTGCTGCATCCATCGGCTATATATGGCTTCTTTCCAAGGGAGGTGGGTTCATGGGCATTGTCCGTCAGTGTGGCTGGCTAGTTTTAGTGGCGCTCCTCTGTTGGTCCCCCTTGTTGGTGAACTGCAGGGTGTTGTTCCGGTACGGTAATATCGCTGTTGTGGGGATCATAAATAAACAAACGTCGCCTTGTATGCGCATTGCAATTAGTGCGGGCAATGGTCATGCAATGCCTCAAATTCAATATAATTTTTAAGGCAGTGCATATACCAGGTGTTCATAATAACATAGCTGATGCACTTTCTCGTTTCAGATGGGGCGCTTTCGGGCCCTAGCTCCAAGGGCCCAGCCGGGCATGACCCCTTTACCTCAGCTGCCCCACGTGTTTTAGCAGCGGAAATGGGATGGTTGTTAAGTTTGGTGTTCGCTAAGAATACACACACGGTTTACATGTCGGGGTGGCACGCCTTTTGCCGTTTTAAAGCACATCAAGCTTCGGCTGTGTCAACTGTTTCTCTGCAAGACATTGCAGGTTTCATCTCATGGCTGTCTTTACTTTACTATTCTCCATCCACAATTAATACATATGTGGCAGGGGTGGGGTGTTTTTGTAAACTTAGAGGATGGGCCGGTCCAACTAATAATTTTATTGTGGCAAAATTGCTGGTAGGTTTACAGGCGGGACGGGGCTAGGCAAGATGAGCGATTGCCGATTTCATTGTCGCTTTTGTGCCGACTTTTAGGCGTTGCCCAAGGTATGTGCTTCCCAATTTGAAAGCACCATGTTTCGGGCAGCTTTTTTCGGCTTTTATGCGCTATCGCCAATTCCACTTGCCATATGCAAGAGTCTATGTTACAGTATTCCTGTGTGTGTTTCTGTGGCAATCAATCTAGCATGTCTGTGGTCCTGGCCATACGTCATTCTAAAACTAATCAGGCTGGCCCTCCACAGTGGGTTCATATCGGAAGGCTGCAGGTTGTGGCAATCTGTCCAGTTACTGCTTTGCAAGGGTATTTGCAAGCACGGGAACAATTGCCGGCCCCTTGTTCCGCCATAAACGTGGTGATCCCCTCACACGGTATCAGTTCACAGTGGTGCTTAGGGCTGCTTTGTTGTTTGTGGGGTGGAGGGTGATCGCTATCGGTCCCATTCTTTCCTGATGGGAGCTGCGTCCACAGCTTTTGCACAGGGGGTGCCCGTTGCAGACATAAAGGGGTCTGGTCGCTGGCGCTTGACCCAATCTGCAGGTGTGTTGGAATGGCCGAGGAGGTGCTCACTTGAAGGACCTTCATGGTTTGCTATCAGGGTTTCATACCCCTATCCCTGCTTTGATCATTTTGCATTTAGGGACGAATGATTTGGTGTCTCAGGACTTGTTCACTTTGAGACAGCTCATTACTTCGGCCTTAGGCATTTGCCGGCAAAGGTTTCCGCAAGCTATTGTAGTTTGGTCAGACATTCTCCTGAGAATGTTCTATTTTGGTGCCACTTCTCAAAAATCCATCGAGAACGCACGTAAAGCAGCCAATTGTTGGGTGAAAGCGCAGTGTAAAAAGCTTGGGGCTAGGGTACTGCAGCTCCCGCAGTTTATCTGGTCGGATGCTAGCCTTTATCGTTTCGATTGGGTCCATCTGTCTCCAAAAAGGGCTTTCCATTTTCAAGGCTAATCTGTGTAATTGTATTCTGGCTGTGCTGTAACTGGTGCACGTTTGTGGGTGTTTTTGTTCTGTTCCTTTGGGCGCGCTTCTCGCGTGTGGCAGTTTTGGGCGGAATAGCACATTAACTTCCCACTTTTGGTGCAGCAGTTCTGGCAATTAACAGTTACTGCAGTCCTAGAAAATTAAACTTAATAATATGGAGATTTTAGTCCTCCGTTATTTACATGTTATCAAGTGTTCATAGTGCCGGGATCTCCCTCGGGCTAGTTCAGACCGCAGCTTCCTAGGTGGGACGCGAACACTTGGTTGATTCATATTGTATTGATTCATATGATATGCTGTGTATTATGTTACACATGTGCATTATACTGTTTGTTATTGTCAACATTTAAATGTATGTTTTAATAACTATCCCCATTGGGGGTTAGTGGTGCCAGGTCTGGGTATACAGAGTCTTGGGTACGCTGTATAGGTGGTCCCAGCTGGTTTTTCTCTGAGTTCTTGGGTATCTCAGGGTGTGTGTTTACTGTTTGTTTGTCTTTATCAAATGCTGTTTAATGACAAATCCGGTTTGCCCATAGTCTGGTATTCCGGTGGTTGATGGTGTCAACCTCTTTGAATAAAAAAGCTTGAAAGCTGTGGCCAAGTGGCATTCAAATGAATTTGTAGTTGGTGCTATTTATTGTGAGTTTGAGTATAATAAGTTATAATCCAACTTTCGTGTACACACCTACAATGAACACACTCTGTTTTCATGTCAGTATGTTTATTACGCATGCACTGAATGAAATTCACATCACAGAAAAACCGTAACGTAACATGAATGCAGGCGTCAAACAGCGATTCACTGATTCCCTTTCCCAGACCCAATAGAAAGGTGCTTCTTTTCTAAAGACGGGCACCAGTGAAACCACAATAATCATGAATATGCAACATAATGAACATATTCATGATCCCGAACAGCCAATGAGAAAAATAATAAAATAGTAACTATGCAAATCTATCCAATCACGACACCCGGAAATGGGCATGTGATACTGGGATCCTGAATTACAACCTCGTGCACAATGCACACACAGTCTGCAGCTCAAAGCATGCATCTCAAAAAATACATGTACATGTACATAGTACAAAATCAGTTCAGGGGCGCTGGGTACCACGTGCTTTGAAGGCTTTTTAAGCATAGTGCGGGGCACGCCATGGAAGCTTTGTATTTTTGTGAACAACGAATAACGTCTAAACAGTGGCCCCTACATGAGCATAAACACTGCTTACATGGTGATTTTTTTTTTTTTTGTCTGTAGGGCTGATCGATTTGAAATAATAGGGGTAACCGTTAACATACTGGTATTACTCTTAACGACACTGAAATACTACGCGATCGTGTTCATTTCATTACGTTTAGGTGGACTTCCCTCTGTTGATATGGGATAAACATAACCATGCGCATGAATATAGCATGTCATGTGCTAATTGAGCTGAAAGTTTCCCACGCTGCCAAAGTAATAACAAACATAACCTGACGACCACTGGATTTTCACTTACAAATTATATTATTTCGAGTACAATTTTGCAAGAAATAACGAGGTAACAACAACAGGCATTCAAGAACTCAATGTATGTATTTGTGTATTGTCTGAAATGTGCAAATATGCCAGAAATTACTATCAAAGCACATGTTTTCGTACTTGGCCAACTATTCGCGAATATTTGTTTATTCGCAAAATGTTGCCGCGCGATTAATCGAATAGTAAATTTTACTATTTGCCCAGGCCTACTGTCCATCTATGTTATTTATGTTTGTGGGTCAATCACCATGGGAACACAACATTAATAAAGTATAAATGCTGACCTTCTACCAGCTGCTCTGACTGCCTCCTGTATACCATAAGGCACACTAGCTACTCCGCATCGTATATGATCCCTTAGAATGGCTTCTACTGCCCCCACCATGCCGATCACAGCCTTGCCAAATCCTACTATGTAGACATTGTGGTCCACCTGGAGAAAGACAGGCAAATTTAAAGTAAATTCAACATCTCTTTCTGTGGAAATTGGTTCTCAACAAAACAAAGTTTAATTGTTGTTACTTTTTCTAATAAAAGATTTCAAAATCAGACGGAACTGGTGCAGTGGTCAAAATTAAAAAACAAATAGGTAAAAAACTAGGTCAAAACAAATTAATAATTTAAAGTTAAAGTTAAAAACAAGATACAATACTAGGATCCTTGACATATAAATATAGTGTCTTTTTTCATCATTTTCATGACAAATGGAAAAAAGTCTCGTTTCTGGCCATAGGTCAGCTTCAAAATCGGTGCAGTCACGCATTTTTTGTGGGGTTTTTTGGTAATCTTTTTTTTTAAAGTGATACATGTTAACAGGTACATATATGGGTTATTGGAACCACACCAAATTTCTCATATATACAAAGTATGGTGGCTAAGAGAGGCCGCACAAATCAAGCAAACATTCATACCCCTATGTGAAAAAATTGTTTAAAACACATGGCAGAATTCCAATCGAACTAGCAATTTTGGCTCCAATTGGACATTGTTTCATAGGAAAACAACTTCTTTGTCATCTTTCACTTGAAATCCCCAAGGAAGACCAGTGATAACCACTAATCAGGTTTTACAAACAAATTAATTATTCATTTATTTTATTTTAATGAGGTCATTTCAAAAGGCTGTGTTTTACATACAAACACATATTACCTTGTACTGCTTCCCAGTCACACTAAGACAGTTGTCATGGTAACTAAGTGTCTCATTAACCATGCGATGAGGCAACACTGCATCAACTCCTGCAGCAAAAATTGTCCTTGCATCTTGCTTCAGTTTCTCTGTTCTAGCATCCTGTACAGATTTAAGATTTTCCAAAAGGTTATTTAATGTATAAAACCAACATTAAAAAACAGAAAAACATAATAGATTGTTTTCCTCTTCTCACAAGCTCACCCCCACTTGCAAACCTGAACTCATAAAATACTCACAGGGGGTTCCCTTTGCCTTACTAAATCTAAGAATCAATCCCAAAAATTAATTCTGAATTATTAAAGCATTCCTCCACCAAATGGATGAATGAACTTTGTTAAATGAAAACTTTACTAAACGTGGTAGAAAAGGAAAGAATGTCGTATCTGACTGCCACTTTTTAAGAGCTTTTTTGGATTTTTTTTTGCAACCACTAACCAGTTAAGAAATTATTCTATCGATTTTTGGTGGTACAGAAAGCGAAAACTATCTTTAAAATCCACTTTTATGATGGTTTTCGGACTTTATTTCCCTTCTAAAAAAATCCTCCCCTTCAGAAAATAGAAGGATCCTATTATAGTTGCCACTACGCATGAACAATGACTGTGTTGGTCACTAATTGTGGAGTTTACAAGATCAGACTGACATGACTGAGGAAGTCATCATATACCAAAAATGCCTGATTTTTCATGAAATAAATATCCTGGAATAATTTGAAGTATATGTCCATCATCATCCATATGTTCTCCACCTTACTCGGTAGGTAAGATTACTTTATTGGTTATATTGAATGAGAAAAAGTGGCGGTCGGATACGACATTCTACCCGTAGAAAATTTACCATTGTTACTTGGTCACTTGTGCTTAGGTAACAAGGATGTTTGCAATCACATGGGTAGAATGAACGAAGTGTCCTTTTCACCATGGCGTGTCCACAGGAAATGAATCGTAACAATGACATTGATGTTGAGGTATACACTTTCATACAGTATTTCATTCAATTCATGCAAAAGTTACTTTAATCACAGATGATATGTCTAGGTGACTATAACTTGAATTGTTTATTGAAAGGTTTGGTTGATTGTAAATGCTGTTATTGCTGTTTAGTAAATACTGCTTGGACTTGCACTTTCAGCTTAACCTGCATGAAATGTACAGCGGTCTTTAGACAGTCCACTTCACTGAGATAAAATCCTTGTATTTTTATTTTCTTGAAGAACCTGATTCAAGTTTTTGCAAACATTTTCTTAAGTTAACTCCATTAAGTTCATCTATTTGTATTCTTGGAATCAGACATTCCCTGGTCCAGGGATTCTTTCTCAGTCTCTCACAATGAACTTGATACTAAACCTCACCATCTCCAAGTGGCTCTAGCTGGATCATTCACCACTTTGTTTCATATCGGATAATCAGAATCAGTTTCTGTCACTTGAAAGAGTTTATTTTTCTGTATGTTTATCATGACACAAAGGACACAAAGGACACAAATATATCCATATTTAGTTCATGACAAATTTTCCTTGAGGTTATCTCGTCAACTAGGGCACAATGTCAACAATTTCCAAGGATGATCCGGTCTGGTCACAGCTTTGATGAATTGGCTGTAGTTTTTCTTAAAAGGGATTCTTCCACTGTTCTCCAATCTCCTATCATGGCTAGTCAACTTTTGAAATGTTTTATGCTAAATTCAAACAGACAAAAAGAAAAGGACAAATACTTCAGTAAAGGTTCTGCACCACATATTTCTTCTTAAAGGGACTGTACATCATTCATAAAAAGTCAGAAATGCATCACAGCAACCAACATGTGAAAAGTTCATTTCATCATGGCATTAAGCCTATCAAGCCTTTGTATATCTCCAGAATGTTTTGACCGATTTTGCTCAAATATTCCGACACCCCTCCCTTAAAAAATTAATAAATAAATAAATCTGTTGGCATTTTACAGCCTGTCAGTTTTTGTGCCCGAGGTGATTTAATTTCGGTAGGAAATTTCCCACGCCTGGCCTCATTTGCTGATTTATTGGGTAAAAATAAAGGTAGAATGTCGTATCTGGCCGCCACTATTTTTCATTAAATATAACCAATAATTAAGGTGGAGAACATATGGATAATGATGGACATATACTTCAAATTATTCCAGGATATTTATTTCATGAAAAATCAGGCATTTTTGGGATATGATGACTTCCTCAGTCATGTCAGTCTGATCTTGTCAACTCCACAATTAGTGACCAACACAGTCATTGTACATGCGTAGTGGCAACTATAATAGGATCCTTCTATTTTCTGAAGGGGAGGATTTTTTTAGAAGGGAAATCAAGTCCGAAAACCATCATAAAAGTGGATTTTAAAGATAGTTTTCGCTTTCTGTACCACCAAAAATCGATAGAATTATTTTTTAACTGGTTAGTGGTTGCAAAAAAAATCCAAAAAATCCCTTAAAAAGTGGCGGCCGGATACGACATTCTTTCCAAAAATAAACCATTGTAATATGCGCCATGTTTTTGACGGGGCAAAATTGTTTATTTCGAACACTTGTTGCCGTCTGTGACCCGGCGTTCGAACTTCACGCTGCGTCTGGAATGCGTGTGAAGTGTGCATATTACCATGAAGGGTTTATTGTTTATGCCTAACCCCCCCCCCTCAAAATGTATCACACCTAGTCCTACCCTCTCAACCCCGCTCATCCAACGATGTAGAAGGTGTTCGAACACCCCCCACTCCCACTCCCAAAGATTATATGCCTTTTCTACAGCCCTGTGCAGGTGCTGTAGGCTCGCTTCATTCTCCTGAAAATGATCAGAGCTTGCCCCACCAGTGTGGCACAGACCTGTATCCTTAAGGATATCAGTATTACAGGTCCGTGCCACACTGGTGGGGCAAGATCAGAGCATATTGATCGAAACGTCGAAGTGTAACCTAGGGCTAGGCCTACCGGTTCTTTTCACTTCAGAAACTATTCACTACTCAAAAACCAAAAAGAGAATTTCTACATGGTGTCACCGCAAACAGTCTTTACTTAATCCTTTTCACCATGCAAAGAGCAGTCTTCCTACGGAAAGAATGTCGAACCCAACCGCCACTTGTCTATTGACTATTGCATGTGTTTTAGCAGACGACAAAATGGCCAACACTGTTGCAACAGCTCATTGGATGTGCATATACTTGATATAGGCCCTAGTAAATAGGCCTATATTCTGTTATTCATTCATTGCTCAAAATCTCCCGAAAAATCGTTTTGAAAATCTGTGAGTGTGATTGTGTCTGTGAAATTTGTCATAATATTTGAATAGAAAAAGTGGCGGTTGTATTCTAACGTTACATTCTTTCCCAATGGAGGAGTTCCACCACAGCTAAATTGAGCCATACCTGACTGAGTGACTCTTGATTTCCACCATCGATTAACACTCGAGCTTTTCAATTCGCGCGGCGCGGCGAACCATCATCACCGTATACGCGTACCACCGACCGTAGCTAGCTAGCTACGATCGAGAGGCAGTACTTGTTCCAAAAGTATTATAGTCTGTAATCGTGGTTTTTTGTCTGCCTTTAGCTAGCTTCCTTCCTCCATCCATGTGGATGCTGAAGCCAATAGTATTGCATTAAATAGCGCCCTCTTGTGTATTAACCTCCGACATTAACCTACGATATAGGATCACAGACTAGACTTGGGAATGTTGTTCGAGGTTTGTACATAATTATTGCGAATTAGTCCAAAAGTGGACGGAACAATCTGATTGGTCGGAAAGCCTTCCATAACATGAATATTCAAACTAAACTTCTACATGCAGTTGTTGGAGGCCGCGCGAGGAGATGTACTCAACGATTCCATTTAAACGGTAGGTAAGACGTTTTTGTACAGAAGGAATTATGTATTTTATTTTGTGCTTTTTTACAACTCTAAGATCTTATAAAATTTACCTATACATTTCAAATACTATTTACGTACCAAGCACTATACAAATTTAATATCGAATGAATATTACAGAAAGAATTTTAAGCGATTATAACCTGTTAGTAATAGACGCGGCCTTCAAGGTTTTTGTGGCTTCCTGATTGGCCATCTCTTTAGCATCCGTATTATTATGTAAATTTTAGCTATGAATACATGAATATCCCACAAACACAACAGGATGATGCGCGATGCAGACAAAAAATAACCGCGATCTCAGACTTGAAATCAAGTCCACTAATACTACTAGTACTATATCAGTTAGCCCCACCAGTGGCACGGACCTGTATCCTTAGCCACAGGTTGGTCTCATTCCGCTAACGGCGGTTTTTCGAAATTCCAGGCGCTGAAATTGACGATATTTGCGACTATTTTGACAGACTAGATACGTTCCTTACATGTTTAACTATCTAGGCGCCCCCCAAAAATGGTGATTTTACTTACATTTTATATTTCGTGACATATAGGCCCGAAAAAATTACAAGACGATCGTCATTGTGCAGGTTTCAACGAGGACGGCCATCTTGAATGTATGAAGAGTGTGAACAGGAAAACAACTTGCGCGCGCAACAATTTTACGGCGGCTGTTTTATGTGTGCACATACTTGCTGTATTTTAGCGCGCGAAGTATTCCGTTTCAGGGTTTCACGTGTTGTCGGTAAACAGGGGTCTACGTCTACACAGCTTAATTTAAGACAGTCAAATAACCAGGGGGAAGACTCTTATTAGAAAATAAACCACCTTGGTACTGGAAGTTACCTCCTTTATATTCTCACAAAACAGATAAACATGAAAAATTGTAAAAATATTACCTGTACTATATTACATAGATATTACATGTACATAGACTATATTCACAGATATTTTGTCAGATAAAACAATCATTCTGGGTGTTTTTTTTTTTTTTTTTTATTTATTTAATTTATTTTTTATTTATTTTTATTTTTATGGATTTACAAAAATGGTGGAACCATATAATATTGTTATTATTTATAGTAATAGTAACGTAACACTATAATATTTCATATATTTAAATTATTAGTGAAATTTTTATGTTGTTTAAAATTACTATTTAAAATTAGTATTAAACTATTGTAATTAATAATAGACTATTTATTACATTATCATTTTATTTTAATAAACATTCTCTCTTGTTTTATGTACAATGCAAGTACAGTTAAATAACCTGGTATATAATAGTTAAAAGGGGATGAACTTAACATGCAGTACGGTTAATTTGATGAAACTGCTCGATGTTAGTTTCTTGAAAGTTTATATCGGCGACATCACGTGGTCATATCTCTGCGCGCTAAAATGCAGCATGTGCACACATAAAACAGCCGTCGTAAAATTGTTGCGCGCACAATACAGTTGTTTTCCCGTGTTCAACACTCTTCATACATTCAAGATGGCCGTCCTCGTTGAAACCTGCACAATGACGATCGTCTTGTAATTTTTAGGGCCTATATGTCACGAAATTTTAATGTAAGTGAAATCACCATTTTTGGGGGGCGCCTAGAGAGTTAAACATTTAAGGAACGTATGTAGTCTATCAAAATGGTTGCAAATATCGTCAATTTCAGTGCCTGGAATTTAAGGAAATACCGCCGTTAGCCGGAAAGGATACCAACCTGTGGCTCTCTGGATACGGATACGTGTCCGAGCCACACTCGTGGGGCAATATATCAGTGGTAAATCAGTGGCCGGAATTAAGAGGAGGCAGTCTGAAGATTATATTCTTATGACTCTAACGTTATGGGAAGATCCTTGATAGGATAACTAGACAGGGTACCAGACTAGCTGAGGAGGGCGCATTTGCTAGTTTATAACACCCCACATGATATGATAAGGTCGTATTACTATTGCTGCTGCATAAAATGAGACCAGACTGAAGCTAGCCGCTCGTGAGCGGTCTAAGCGCACCGAACTCAAGTTCTGGTGTTGCCAGCAGCAGGGTGTGGGTTCGAGCCCCGGTCGTGACACTTGTGTCCTTGAGCAAGATACTTAATCATAATTGCTTCGTCCTTCGGATGGGACGTTAAGCCGTAGGTCCCGTGTACTAGATTAAGTAATGCACGTAAAAGAACCCAGAACACTTATCGTGGAAGTGTAAGGGGTTTACCCCGGTGTTTCTGGTTCACATTGCAAGCGCTCTTGTTTACAGGTTTCCTCAGGCTTTCGAGCTTACAGTGCTTAAGTGCGCTTTTCTGAGGCATCCCTTGGTTTCATTACCAGAAATGATAAATGAAATGAAATGAAATGAATTGGGCCAGAAAAGCCATCCGCAATTGGCAGCCGATTCGCGGTTGGGAATTCCCAAGAGCGAATTCAGAAAACGGGAATGAGCGACACAATTTACTGACGTTGGTCAAATTATTAACAGTTAATTTTACCTATTACCTTTTATTTAAATATACTTTTTGTTAAATAATCATAAAGAACATGTCAATGCCCTCACTTCATTCCTGTTAAAGCAAATTTGGCCCACTAATTAGTGTCTAATTAGACCGTGTTTAAAGGGACAAATATTAGAATGTGTCTGCACTTTTTCAGGCCTTTTCTTATTTTTTGTACAAAGAGGGGTTCACTAAAAACAAAATGTACCAAACATCTCTTAGAAATATTAATTTTTTATTTGATAATCAAATAGAACATGTCATTGTCCACACTTAATTTCCGTTAAGGCAAATTTGGCCCATTAATTAGTGTCTAATTAGACTGTGTTTAAAGGGACAATTGTCGAATTTGTCTGCACTTTTTCTGGCATTTTCTTATTTTTTCTACAAAAAGTGGTTCACTAAAAACAAAATGTACCAAACATCTCTTAGAAATATTAATTTTTTATTTGATAATCATAAAGAACATGTCAATGCCCACACTTAATTTCCGTTAAGGCAAATTTGACCCATTAATTAGTGTCTAATTAGACCGTGTTTAAAGGGACAAATATTGAATGTGTCTGCACTTTTTCTGGCATTTTCTTATTTTTTCTACAAAGGGTTCACTAAAACAAAATGTACCAAACATCTCTTAGAAATATTAATTTTTATTTGATAATCATAAAGAACATGTCATTGTCACACACTTAATTTCCGTTAAGGCAAGTTTGGCCCATTAATTAGTGTCTACCAGAGCTGTGTTTAAAGCGACAATTGTCGACTTTTGTCTGCACTTTTCTGGCCTTTTCTTGTTTTTGTACAAAGGTTCACTAAACAAAATGTACCAAACATCTTTTAGAAATATTAATTTTTTATTTGATAATCATAAAGAACATGTCAATGCCCACACTTAATTTCCGTGAAGGCAAATTTGGCCCATTAATTAGTGTCTAATTAGACCGTGTTTAAAGGGACAAATATTGGAATGTGGCTGCACTTTTTCTGGCATTTTCTTATTTTTTCTACAAAAAGGGGTTCACTAAAAACAAAATGTACCAAACATCTCTTAGATTGTCCCTTTAAACACGGTCTAATTAGACACTAATTAATGGGCCAAATTTGCCTTAACGGAAATTAAGTGTGGACAATGACATGTTATTTACGATTATCAAATAAAAAAATAATATTTTTAAGACATGTTTGGTACATTTTGTTTTTAGTGAACACCTTTTCGTACAAAAAAAAGAAGAAATGCGTGAAAAAGTTTAGCCAAATTCGAAAATTGACCCTTTAAACACGGTCTAATTAGACACTAATTAATGGGCCAAATTTGCCTTAACGGAAATTAAGTGTGGACAATGACATGTTCTTTATGATTATCAAATAAAAAATTAATATTTATAAGAGTGGTTTGGTACATTTTGTTTTTAGTGAACCCCTTTTTGTACAAAAAAGAAGAAATGCGTGAATAAATTTGAGCCAAATTCGAAAAATTGTCCCTTGAAACACGGTCTAATTAGACACTAATTAATGGGCCAAATTTGCCTTAACGGAAATTAAGTGTGGACAATGACATGTTCTTTATGATTATCAAATAAAAAATTAATATTTATAAGAGTGGTTTGGTACATTTTGTTTTTAGTGAACCCCTTTTTGCACAAAAAAGAAATGCGTGAAAAAGTGCAGACACCTTCGAAAATTGTCCCTTTAAACACGATCTAATTAGACACTAATTAATGGGCCAAATTTGCCTTAACGGAAATTAAGTGTGGACAATGACATGTTCTTTATGATTATCAAATAAAAAATTTATATTTCTAAGAGATGTTTGGTACATTTTGTTTTTAGTGAACCCCTTTTTGTACAAAAAATAAGAAAAAGCCTGAAAAAGTGCAGACACATTCCAATATTTGTCCCTTTAAACACGGTCTAATTAGACACTAATTAGTGGGCCAAATTTGCTTTAACAGGAATGAAGTGTGGACAATGACACGTTCTTTATGATTATTTAATAAAAAGTACATTTAAATAAAAGGTAATAGGTAAAATTAACTGTTAATAATTTGACCAACGTCAGTAAATTGTGTCGCTCATTCCCTTTTCTGAATTCGCGGATGGCTTTTCTGGCCCAATTCGCGGCTAGCTTCAGTCTGGTATAAATGAGCCAGTGATTTTCAGTCACTGTGTGATACCATGGAGGTAGGTACCTTCCACGCCCTGATCATAACGATATTGTCCATTAGGGCTATATTTATATCGTCACGTAGTCCGAATGCTTCTTCCGTTCACAGTCTCCTACTATTATTTTTTTTTAAAGAATAATTCAGTCAGTGCGCAACTTCTGAAAAGTGCTTCCGTTTAATTTCAAATATGCACGGCACGCGCGCACAATATTATATTTGCATAATAATGAGCTGTGACTGCGTGAGTGTCAATTTTAACAATTATGTCACATCTGAACCTTTCTTTAAAAAAATATTGGAGTTGATATTATTAAACCCAACTAGTGTATTGTTTGATCCCAGTTTATTGAAAAAGGGAATACAATGTTATTTCTAGAGATTTTATGATAAAAACATTAACGTTCATTTACGGAAATTTCGGTTTTAGAAAAAGTCACCTTTTAATATGTTATTGAATTACTGCAGTAGATTTGAACATTATGTATATGTATCTTTCAAAAAAAAATTATTCACCTTCAGTTTCCAAGTGACGGGAAACAGTCAGGGGCGCGGCTAACATGCTTGGGCGATCTTCAATTTATTAAATGTTGAGAAAAATAATCAGATCATAGATAAATACATTTTATTGAAGAGCAAAGGTAATAAACCCTTTCACGGTAATATGCGCCGTGTTTTTGACGGGGCAAAATTGTTTATTTCGAACATTCGTTGCCGTCTGCGACCCAGCGCTCGAACTTCACGCACGCGTCTGGAATGTACGTGAAATTCGAGCGCTGGGTCGCAGACGGCAACGAGTGTTCGAAATAAACAATTTTGCCCCGTCAAAAACATGGCGCATATTACCGTGAAAGGGTTTATTGGTTGAAACTTCAAAAAACATCGCACAGTGCCACAAACTGACCAATCACAGGCTAGAACACTCAAAACAGTAATGTTCCGACATAAAAAATGCCTTGTACGCGCTTAGCCATGCGTATTATATTGCACGTGCACTATAAACATTGTAACAATGCATGAACACGCGGCGCATTAAGCCTGTATTTATCTTTCTCTGCAAGTTTGACGTCATAAGCGCGTGTCTTAAATTTTAACAAAAATAAGTAAATATAAGGTTTTTTAAGGAAAGAAAAAGGTTTATTCCGTTGAACTGCAGTGAGTTTGTTTTGACATTACGATAGTGTCAGGGTTAAGTCCCCAACCCATGGGAAACAGTCAGGGGATCGGCAAAAATATGTTGAATTTATACCAAATTTTAAAAAGAGTTTTCTCCCAAATATATCGTCATAGCGATTATTTTATTTTTTTAATTTAGTGAGAAACAACATTTCAAGATAATGTTCCATCAGTTTCGGTCCTATAGTGGAAACATTTGCTACCGAACAGATAGTTTTCGTGGGAGCACTTTCAAACACTTCTCGAGAAATCTCAAATAGTTCGAGAGCGCGTTTTCAGGCCCATTTTTGCAAATAAACGTTGCGCGTCAGCTTCTCAGACGTTGCGCACTGACTGAACCCAGTGACTGAAAATAATACCCCCACGAGCACGCGCTGGCCTAGATAACAGGGCGCACCAGAATGACTGATGCATAAGCCAGTGGCTGCATAATGGACCATGAACCTGTAGTTATGATATTGTACACGGTACATAATACATGAATATTACTTATGCGCAATAGGAGGCGCATTTTCCATTGAAACCCTGTCAAGACCTATCAACTCTTACTACTAGCGCCTGTCATTGAGCTTGAAACTCTCATTGGCTATTGCACCAATCACAATTTGCATAAAATATCTATATCAACACATTACCTATAAGATGCTATCGTTTCAGTAAAATTCAGGGGAGGAAACAAAATGATTTTAATCCAAAGACAGAAATTCCATGTTAAAATGAACACAATCTAAATGCATTTTCACTATTTTCTCTTTAAGGACACAATCAAATAAGCTGAAACTTACACAGGTTGATATCAATATATCTTGATTCTTATATAAAAGTATGGATGCCTTTTCAGACATTTTTCCAAAAGCGTATAATTGCTTCAGTAAAAAGATAAGGTATAGAATTGGTGATTCAAAAATAACCATAATTTCCCTAGAGTCAAAACATACAGTGACAGTAGATACTAATGAGACAAACAACAAATCAAAATGGAGTATAGCACACATATTTTAATTCAGATCTACTTTAAAATGTTCATCTTTGGTTATTGTTTGAAAAGATCAAGCTGCATTAAAGATATAAAATTGATCAATGCATGTGCAAGTACATGTGATTATGCTATGTCAAATAAAGTCTGTAGACCTTTTTGGTAATCAAGTAACAATTCACTTAATTTCATTTATTCACACTTTGGGAGAATGATGACAATGTTAATGCAGACTTTCAACCCTTGAAATATTTATCATAAATGAATGACTCAGAAGACTGCTACAAATCAACAATCATGTTTTCTTTTGATTTTTATCTTTTGGATGTTTCAGAATATCAGTAATTACCCCCAACAGACTTTTACAAGAATGTTAACACTGCACTGCAAAATAACAAAAATAATAACAAGTGTTTTTATAAATATCAAAATACATACAAATCCAATGTACTGTGACCATATCACCAGCACTACTACATGTGTTCCAAAACAAGCACTTACAAATCACTACACCTTATAGTTCAGTAAAATGCATTCATTTTTCTCCGAGTGTTGAAAATATACAATTCTTAAAATACACAATAAAAAATGCATTGGCCTTGCAAAATTATAATTTATCACATATAAAAATCCATTCAAATTACATTGAGTATATCAGTTTGCTTCTCAAATTTGTGCAAAATATTCATTTCGATACAAGAATACTGAACACATCAAACATAAGACTTAATAATTTCTTGTGCAGTAAAGTACCTTACCATGAAATTAACAATTGCAGATATAAATTATATAAAACCACTGATTCTGGCCTGCAAAGCAGTACTGTCCAAATAAATTAACCCTCAGAAACAAATGATTTATATTCATGTATTCAATTATATCAGAAGTCTATTACCTACATGAAGTGTGCCAGCCTGCTGTAATCAATACCACGGCATTGTA
>CM055820.1:50740641-50759306 GCA_029582265.1 Zoroaster sp. YZ-2022
ATAGGAGCTTTGTGAACAGAAGATGGCATGCAATTATGACAAGCCTCCTGGCACACCATACAGACTAACTACTAATAAAATAATCAGCAATCTCTGTATAGCACTCGACAGTTGAACAGTTGCAAAGTATCCGTCAAATTCAGATCATGAATGCATAACATTTACAAATAAAAAACAACAAAATGGAATTCATTTTGCAAACTCTTTGCACAGCCGCTGACATGTCAATAGCGGCATACTGCCCTCTCGAGTCAATATTTATCCACTTCAGATTTGAGTTTACTGTCTAGAAGCTATAAAATGTGGGTCAGTTTATTTCTTTGGAACTGAAATTCAAAGCTTTATGTACAGGAAATGCCTAATTCAGGCCATGAATTTATGACAGCGTGATAAAATTCACTGCTAGTCAAACAAAGACACTGTTTAAAGGGAAGGTACAACAGTGGTAATTAACAGATTATCAAATACATTAATGAAGTTTTATATAAAAGCTGACAAGTTGGTGTTTAATGTGGTGCAACAACTATCAATCATTCTGGGAAATAATTCCATCTCAAGTAATTTATTCTTTAGAGAAAAAGGGAATTGCTACAGTATGTCAAATTTACAAAACATTGCCATACAGCAAATTTTTGTCAGACATAAATACATTTAAAGTATTTTATTGTTTTCTCAAAAACAGGAGCACCTATTGTGATGAAATTTTCAAAGGGTAGTTTTATGACTGAGCGCAGAGAGGATAGGGTCACGGATAGTTTCCTCCTTGAGTGCTGTTTGCTTGGTTTCGCCAAAGTGGAGGAGATCAATTTGTTGGATTTCTGGTCCTTCAGCTACGTACAGGCTATCTACTAGCTTGTCAAGGGCTATGCGTCCGTTTTGCTGGGGTTCGGCAATCTGCTGAGGGCGTCTGATAAGATCATGGTACGTCCAGGTTTGTAGTGGACATCAAAGTTATAGCCCTGAACCTTGATCAGCAGTCG
The DNA here is from genome assembly GCA_029582265.1 of Zoroaster sp. YZ-2022. Classification (NCBI taxonomy): domain Eukaryota; kingdom Metazoa; phylum Echinodermata; class Asteroidea; order Forcipulatida; family Zoroasteridae; genus Zoroaster; species Zoroaster sp. YZ-2022. The sequence continues at coordinate 50,741,622 of CM055820.1, forward strand.
TTGCAAACGTGGTGGTGCACTGGATAGTGGCTTTCTCCATAATATCTCCAGAGGTTTGTGGTCGGTGTTGACTACAAACTCCTTGCCGAATATGTAGTTGTAGAATCTTGTTATTCCAAAGACAAGGGCAAGGGTCTCACGCTCTATGTTGGAATACGACCTTTGCGCTGAAGATAGACTTTTGGATGCAAATGCCACTGGTTTGTCATTTTGCAGTAGGCACGCCCCAAGGTCTTTCTGCGATGCGTCCACTTCGAGGACTGTGGGCACTTCCGGGTCAAAAAATTGTAGACTCGCATCTGCTGTTATCGAGTACTTGAGGGTTTCAAAAGCTGCCTGGTGGTCTTCTTGCCAAATGAACGGTACGTTCTTCTTCAGGAGCTCTCTAAGGGTCACCGCCTGGTCAGCCAGGTTTGAGATGTACGCAGAGACGTATGTGATAATGCCCAGGAACTTCTGTAAGTCTTCTTTATCCTGTGGTGTTGGTAGGCTATGTATGTCTTCGACTCTACTTGGGTCAGGTCGGATACCGGTTGCAGAGTAGAGGGATCCAAAGAAGTTGAGTTCTTCGGTCTTGATGCGGCATTTGGAACTGTTGAAGACAAGTCCTTCCTTTTGGGCTGTTTCAAGTAAGCATATGAGATTGGCGTCATGTTCTTTCTCTGTTCGACCTACGACCGCGATATCATCGGCTATACCAACACATCCTGGCACTTGTGCAATAATGTCATCCATGCACTGTTGGAAAATGTCCTGGCTGATGGATAGTCCGAAAGGTAGGCGTTGGAAACAGTAGCGTCCAAAAGGTGTCTTAAACGTTGTTAGCTCTTGCGAGTCTTCTTTCAAGTGTACAGCCCAGTACCCGGCCTTGGCATCGAGCTTGGAGAAATACTTGGCATTGGCAAATGCGGGGTTAAGTTCCTCAAGCGTTGGTATTTTGTGCGGGCATCTCTTGAGACTCTGATTCAGTCGTTTTGGGTCTAGGCAAACCCGGAGGGAGCCATCTTGTTTCAGGCTGGTAGTAATGGAACTACACCAGTCGGTGTGGTGTGTAACCTTCCGAATGACCCCAATTTCTTCCATCCTGTTGATTTCTGCCTCGAGTTTTGGCTTAAGGCACGCTGCACTTCAGCACCTTCAGCACCTTCCTTCAGATGGAGACTCGCTTTAACGTTGAAGCTGCCAATCGTGTCAAACTGATTGGGAAATAGTTGTGTGAGGTCGTTGACTGAGTTAATAGGTCTACACTGTAGGTGAGACTGCTTAATATTCACCACTGTTGCTTTAAGTGGCTCAGCTGTAGGCTGTGGATTAGCTTGGGTTTGATGTTGAGCTGACATCAGAGTGGAATGGATGGTCACTACCTGGAGCTCGCGGCATATGGGAAGACCGGCGATGGCGGGCCCAGGGACATCCACAATGTAGAAGTTGCTACGTATCCACTCTGGCTGTTTATAACGGCATAGAATCTCGATGCAACCGAGACATGGTATGACAGTGCCGTTGTAGGCAGTTAGTTTTAATTCCACCGGCTTGATGTGGGATTTCCAATTGTCTCCGTACATTTGTTTGATTGTCCGGAGTGGCAAGGTATTGCCTCCTGCTCCTGTGTCCACTTTTAGCTTCAAGTGGCGTACTCCCTCAAGGTTTGGACAGATCACATCAAGGGTGGTGTATGCTTCATTGCTTTGTCGTCGTATGGAGTCCATGCAGAGGTTGGAGACAGTAATTGTGTGGTAGACGACGTCGTACGTGTCATCCTCTAGCGTGTACTCGTCCATATTGTTCGCATCATTCTGGTTTGTTGAGGGCCGTCGGCTTGTTGATCTCTGCCGTGGCGGCTTTCGGCGTCTACCAGTTCGATCGGCTGATTTGTTTCTTCGACGATCTGGGGTTTTGCTTTTCCGACAGTACTTGGCCCAATGGCCTTTGGAACCACATGCCTTGCATGTGTCTTGGTAGGCTGGACAGCGTCTTGGTGGATGGCTGAGGCCGCAGTTGCCACAGGATTTCTTCCTGGGTCTCATGGCATCGACGGATGTTGCGGTTGCTGATGTCTCTCCGTCGAGTGACTGGAGGCATTTCTTTCCTGCTGAGAGTGCCTCGTACTTGCTTCCATCATGAAGAAGTTCTTCTATGGTGTAGCCGATTGGTTTGTCCAGCAGGTCTCGCTGGAAACTGTCAGATTTCGTTGATGCGATTACTAGTTCGATAATACGCTCAGTTGCCTCATCTGAGGTGTAGGCACATTCGTGGGACTTGAGGCGGCACCTGTTGACAAACTCATCTAGTGGCTCGTCATCCTTTTGTCGGTACCTCAGCATTTCCAATCGATGAATGCGGAAATTTACTTTGATATTGAGCTGTTTCTCAAAGAGTTCCCACAGTTTGGATGGGTCTAGTTGGTCCTCAGGAGACAGGTTGGACGAGTTGATTTTTCTTGAGGCCCTCTTTCCCAACAGCTATTTGGATTTTACTGCACGTTTTGCTTGATCGGTGATGTTTTGGTCCAGGAAGCTAAGTTCCATGCGTTGTTTGAAGATCTTAAATTCATCCGCTATGTCTTTGGCATCCCACTTGATCTCTGGAAATTTAGCCATGGTTGTGGGTGGGGAGGGGAAAATTCTGAAAGTGGGTTGCAATATTGAAAGTTGTAATCAATACTTGAATCAAAAGTGATCAATAGGAGTATTAAAATGAGCAATAGGAATTTTAAAATGAGCAATTGGATTATACGAAAAGCAATACAAATGAGTTGAAGTGATTTGAAAAATATAATGCAGTAAACCTATTAGTAGTGGGTGCAATCAGAAACGAAAATTAAGAAATGCAATATAAATTACTACCGATGGAATGCTATCTTGAATTAGAACTAAAATCAGTAATCAATTACAATGTCTTTATTGTTCAATAGTGTTCATCTAATAGTTCACCGAAAGTCCTGTGTTTCCATGGTGTACGGTGCACATTGTAAGTCCAGTTCCAATGTTCATTCATAAAAGTTGGAGATGCACAGTTCCGGCTGGTCCGCGGAGTAATATCCTTGAAAGTGATCTTGTGTAGTGGGTTCCCGGATCGGAGCGGAGTGATAAGGTCAAAGATCAATCCGGATCTGAACCGACGTCGGTTCAGATCCGGATTGATCTTTGACGCGGGGTTGTTGACGTGTGAGAGCGGTACGGAACTATTTTGTTACTACACAGTAATACAATGTGATAAAGTAGTGCAAATATGGCGGGAAATTGTCACTGTTTTTGATATTTATAAACTATTAAAAAAATGAGTCAAATGACGCTATAAACGTTATCTATACCGTGAAAATTACAATGGCTGTTCCACAGTTTTTCCTGGGTCCGGTGAATGGAAAGTTGTCGGGGGGGGGGGGGGGCGGCAGTTTCCGTTGTTGAAACTCGACGCGACGAGATGGCCAAGTTAACGTTAGAAGTTGACTAGTCTCAGGTTGGGGCTCAGGGTCTGCAGCTAGTTGCGGGAAAATCCAGGGTGTAACGTTCGTACGCGTAGTGGTGCAATTGGGTAGCCGTTTGTGAGCGGGATATGCTGTTGATTCTCGGCTGGGGTTTGGGGCTAGTTGTCGCTGGTCGGCCTCAGGCAACGTCGGTGTACAAGGCAAGGGAACGGTATGTTTCCCGTTATCAAGGTCCTCCGATGGTGGGAAGGGTTTACTCGCCGTTTCGGTGATTCTGGAGCTCGATGTGATCTCTGAAGATGGTAGAGTTGGTTGGGCTGTGCGATGAGTCCGTGTGGTGTTGGCTCACCGGCTCACGGGAAGAACTACTGTGCTGGGTTGGCGTTCACGCTCGTGTCCGCGCCGTTGTCGGTACCGCGCCTACGGTACGTTCACTCAACGGCGCACCCACGATTTTGTCTTGGGGGGGGGGCTCAAAGAAAATTTTACTCTCACAAATCAACTAGGCCTAGTATGTATATGTATGTATGTAATTTGGGGTTGTATGTATGTATAATATGTATGGATGGATCTTCCCATTAGGAACTCGGTAACCTCCCATGGAGCCGGCATAAACGCCAAGCTGGCAAAAGCCAATCTCACTCACACACAAACATTATAGTGTATCGTCTATAATTATAAACTGCACAAATCAATCAATTGTGATTCAGTAACTAGACGACAATACTTAATATAGGCATTGTGAAATCAGCGGTCAGCCTGGGATTCCGAACTCACAACCTTGTGATTGCAAGCCCTGCAGTCTAACCACGTGACCACGGTGCCATTAGTATAATAGGGGGCAGCAATTTTTAACCTCTATAGTCCTAGTAGAGGCATAGGATGTAAGGGTGTTCAAAAACTGGTTAGGTAGAGGCATAGGGTATAATAATAAGGGTGTTCAAAACTGGCTCCTAATCCTTTCATTTATGATACCTATAGTTGTAGATTGAAAAAAATCATTTATTTGTGACAAATGTACAACTTTACTTAATAAATCTAGTGAGGCAATAACATTAAAGTAAAAAGTCCAATCTACGACGCTTTAGTGCCATCCGATTTATGACGTCATCGATGTCCACATCTATTGCTCTATGTATAGCCATCAAAGCAAGGCCTGTCAGACGCTGGTTGCTCATGGTTGACCTCAAGTAGGATTTAAGGCGACGAAGGGTACTGAAGGTGCGTTCTGCAGTAGCTGAGGTAGCAGGGATGACTGCAAATATCGTGATAAGTGTGTGTATATTCGGGTACAGGTCCGCCAATCCTGGTACTGAAGTCAGAGTCTCTGTAGGTGTAGATGGTACATTACCGACAGCATTTTTCCACCGCGCACACCACTTATCAAACTCGCCTCTCACTATGCCTTCAGATTCGATGTCTTGTGCGTACATTTGCACAATGTCCTGGAGTTGATTGAAGTTGGTATCATTGCAGTATGCAGGCAATATGTACTGTAGTTTGGCGCATCTTTCAAAGTGGACTGAAAACCTTGTGCTGAGTTCACTTAGCAATTGATCAATGTAGTTGCCAAACATTGATACCCTGAAGTATTCTTCAGCTGATTGAGATGGATGATTTTCTCTACCTGTTTGACGAGATGCTGTCCGTGGTTTGCGTATGACGCCGTCTACTTCATCAGCCAACTTCGTTGCGTCACTAAACAACCGTCCAAACTCTTCTTCACTGTTTTCCCTCATTTGCTTGATGATCTGCTGCACATCACGCACAAGTCTAACGCATCCAACGAGGTCACATGTAGGTGACTGCAATTTCAGGATAAGGGTAGGAGGACTCCGCTGAGCCGGTTTAGTATGGTTGTGGCCACGATAAATACCGGTACTGAAGATCTGAGAGCAGTAAGCAATGTGGACGCTCTTTGCGACGATGATCTGTCACCATTATGTGACACATACTCAAGGGCCTCCTCTATAGGGACGTAGAGTTCATAGAAGACGTTAACAGCCTCGTGCCTCTCAACCCATCTTGTGGTGCATAGTTTTTTCAGACGTTTGTGTGACGACTCTGGGGCCGTCTTGGTGATGTAGTCACTTAGGAGGCTTTGTCTCTTGGCCGAAGAACCAAAAAACGAACAAATCTCCTGAATGGTGCTGATCGTGTTTAGTATTGTAGGTAAGTTACTTCCATGAGAGACAACCAGATTTAATACATGACTTGCACAATGTGTGTACACTGCGAGTGGGTTCTTCTCTCTTATGCATGCTTGGACTCCATTAAATTGCCCGCTCATAGCCGAAGCCCCATCATAACCTTGACCACGCATATTCATGGGATCTAGAGTTTTCTCATGGAGTATGTCAAGTATGCTTTTCGCAAGTCCGTGTCCTGTGAGATCATTCACTGTTACAAAAGTCAAAAACTTCTCACATACTTTGCCATCATGCACATAATCTCACTGACAGGCTCATTTGTTCTTTTGTGGAACAGTCTGTTGTCTCATCCACCAATACACTGAAGTATTTCGCATCCTTCACTTCATCAACTATCTTTTCAGAGATAATATCTCCAACGGTGTTGATGATCTCATTTTGTGTGTTCCAACTTGTGTACATGGCGTTTCCTCCTGCAGTTTCTATGTGCCTCTTCAGATAATTGTCTCCAGCGTTGATGCGGAAACGAAGGGCTGACCTGAAGTTTCCATCATTTTCCGTGGATGTGTTGGCGATGTTGGCGATACTGCCGCTGTCTCGGTGACCACGAAATGAAATTTCCTGCCTTCCCAAAAAGAGCACAGTTTCAATCATAGGTCTGATACGCTGTCTATTGGTTATTATTTGTTGTTGTCTTGTGTTGTCAAGTTGATTGTCAATGCTTGGTACCTTGTTGGTCACAACCTTGAGAAACATCTGACATGAGTTGACAGCATCAGCATGATACTTTGCACTGTTGTGCTTGTTGAAGACTTCAATTGCGTCTTTGTATTTGTTAAAGGGAGTGCTTACTAAGGTTTTATATTTGATTGCCGTGTGCTCCGGCAGATTCAGGGCAAAGATGAGACATGGTTTGCAGAAAACACCATTCTCTGCATCGCTGTATGCCAACCAGTTGTATCGTTTTAGCCAGCTATGTTGAAATCGTCTCCTAGAATTTGCACACTGTGGGAAGTTGAAGGAGGAATCAGGTACCCAGCAGTCTGTAATGAGGGCCAACTTTGTTTCATCGTCTAGCAATTTCCTCCCGTGCGCTTTACTGTAGTTTCCAATGTCGTACTTATTTGTGAAACCTGTACAGTTAGACCCTTCTATTATGACAGCTGTGGCAGACTCAATTTGTTTATTGCAGTCGTCTGAGCTTTCACTGCTTCCACGCTGTGGAACGGACTTAAGGATGCCGGTGTCATCAGGGAAAGGGTCATCAGGGGTGTTTTTAGAGCTACTCTCTTTGCTTACTGGGGCAAAGCTTAATTTGGCTTGCTTCAGTTTCTTGGGTGGGGGCCCACTGGTGCTCATTCTTAATTTCTGAGAAAGTACAAATCAAAATTACACATTTTAATTTAATTTTTTTTATTTTAATGCTAGCCCTTAATTTGAATCTTTAACATGGTGTTTATTTTTTTGTATTCAGTATAGGGGGCATATATATTTAGTTATAACTTATTTATAATGGATGTTCGTCAGATTGTCAATATAGGCTCAAAACAAGAAATAGGGCCCAAGTATATATGTTAGACTTATTGCCACTCATCTGGGTTAGGCTGGTGCCCGCATGGTTTCCCCAGAATGTTGTGGTATGTTGGTGTAATCTGTGTACAGTGCTGCAAAAACAGCCCACTGGACTTCCAATTGATTATACTTACCGATGAAGCCAATCTCTGGAGTCTGGATTGCAATTTTTCAGTAATACTCCCTCTTGATAAACATGAACTTGAGTCAGTGGCGGACCGTCAGGGGGGGCTGGGGGGGCAGCCGTCCCCCGGCCCGGAGGGGGGGGGGCCCGGACCCCCTCCCCAAAGAAAATGTTTTTTTTGTTTTTTTTAACATTCTGGTGGAGGGGGGTGGGGGTGGGGGGTGGGGTGGTTGGGGGACCGGGCCCGAGCTGGAACTTACACAAATCAACCGGGCCCTTTCTTTATTTTGAGCTCCCCTGAAAACATGAAGTGTAATCATGACGGGTCTCTCGGAAATCACGTGTGGTTAGGGAATGATGCCTGGGGGGGGGGCCGACCGTGCGCTCTGCCCCCCGGCCCGGCGGTAACTTGTTCCGCTACTGACTTGAGTGTATATCGTCGGCAAGATTTTTTGCTTTAAATAATTATATAGCGGACGTTGTTGAAGAGATCATTCCGGGGCGGTGCTACCTACTTTCCATCAATGGGCGGCAAATTCAGATCCTACCGGTAATCTTTTTCTTCTTTTTTTTGCTAAAACGGTGTCACATAATAATTATTTATATACTAAACTAAAACTAAAACCCTAACCTGGGCATGTATGTGATGTGTAATTTGGAAAGGGTAGGATTGCAGGCCTTTTTAATGCCCTGCACACAGCCGAGTTAAAGAAAAATGGAGAAAAGGAAACAACACATGATAAAATAAGATTGGATCTGGTCGTTGCACCAGAGTTACATGTTCATGCATATTCATTATACATCATCTAAAAAGAAATTGTGGGTAAACAAAAATGCATTACTTTATCCTTACACTTGTCCGGCATTCCCTTGAAAAGGGAAAAACACTTAAATTTGAAAAATGCGGGAACCACGTAAAATATATTTTAGCCCGGACAAATTGGCACGTTGGTTTCGAATGTTTATGTTATTGTTGCAAATTTAAACAATTATAGTGAGATTTCATGAGACATCATAATAAAATAATTTTGGCAGAAAGAAGAAAAAAATTCCAGTGGCATAAGATGAAAAGGGCTGGAAAAAAACATTTGCAACTTTTCTCCTCCCCCATCTCTCTCTCCTTTTTTTCCTTCTTCTTTTTGTCCCTTTTTGTCGGGGACCCTCTTGGGGGGGCTCAAGCCCCAAGCCCCCGCTTGGGTGCGCCACTGCGTTCACTGGGTTTGGTAAGGTTCCGTGTGGTACGGTGATTGCAGTGAACAGCAACGTGGTCGGAGTGGCTGTCTTTCGTGACTGTAAATGTTCGCTAATATCTGCCCAAACTGGCGGCGTTTGGAGGCTGGTTGATTGCTGTAACAATTGCACAGGCCGTTGCAGCAATTGTCACCTCGATGTACAGTCAGAATTCGGTGGGTTTTCAGGTTCTTTTCTTCACCGCTGCCACCATGAAGTGATAGCTGTTTTATTGCTAGCTCAAGAATGGTCGGGAGACCTCTTACGTGTACAATACTACGCAGGGGGAAAATAGTCCCTAAACATATATCACAACAGTTTCTGGTCATCCACATATTTCCTTGTAATTAAACCACACGGTCACCTGTAACTACGATTATTCGAGATTTGCTGAGGAAAGAAATAAAGCACATGGTTGATTGTTCTGTTTCATGGAGTGTCGTGGCCGAGCGGTCTAGCGCACCGAACTCAAGTTCTGGTGTTGCCAGCAGCAGGGTGTGGGTTCGAGCCCCGGTCGTGACACTTGTGTCCTTGAGCAAGGTACTTAACCATAATTGCTTCGTCCTTCGGATGGGACGTAAAGCCGTAGGTCCCGTGTGTTGTATAATGCACGTAAAGTGGATTGTCGTGCGGTCTAGCGCACTGAACTCAAGTTCTGGTGTTGCCAGCAGCAGAGTGTGGGTTCGAGCCCCGGCCGTGACACTTAACCATAATTGCTTCTCTCCACCCAGGGGTTAAATGGGTACCTGTGAAGGCAGAGATGGTTTGCTCTATATGCGCTAGAAATGACAGCAATTGAGCTGTATACTCCCCAGGGAGCTGAGATGGTTTCAGGAATGATTTATGAGCCTTATGAGCCTTATGAGCAGGGATAATAATATAATGCGCCTTGAGCGCCACTTAGTTGGTGGATACGTGCGCTATATAAATCTATACATTATTATTATTATTATTATGAATTCATGGACTCTTGTGAATCATTTGGTGCATAATTTATTGTGTGATATAACAGTAGGGAGAGACAATTAATTTCCAATCGGCGGTAAACTTCCTCCAAAACGAAGCTTGTCCCTAGCGTTTAGGTCGCTCAATACTAGGGTCCAGGACCACGTATATTTATTCGTAGTGATCAGGTCCTGTAGATAAAATAGTCCGCCACACTGCCTTGCTTTGTTTTAAATGACTTTTTCACATGGGTATGAACGTTTGCCCGATTTGTGAGGCCTGTCTTAGCCACCATACTTTGTATTAGGAGTGACGATATTGAATTTTTTTGATAGTCGATTATCGACATCATGATATCGGCCATATACGATATTATCGTCTCAATACGCGGATTTGTTTAAATATATGAAAAAATGTATGTATTGAACATTAGTGACATTGGACACTGATATATGAACTACTTTTACATGCAAGTTCTACAGGGAAGTTGCATAGGTAATAAACGGTTACTCCAAACAGTCGCTCCAAAACGAGCTAAGTTCTTAGATTTTTGCCACTCGGTGCGACAAACATTTCATAAAAAAACTCACTGTGATGTCCATAAACAAACTCATGGTTTATAATGCCTACAGCCTCCATCCCAGAGCTGATATGAAAATGAACAGGCAATTGATTGATGGTTTGTCGGTTTTTCGGTTTTCAGTTTTCGGTTTTATTGGCTCCTGTTTACCCAGTTCCCGGGTTCCCAGTTTCCCGATTTCAGGTTTCAGTATTTTGTTTTTTTTGTTTCCGGGTTACTGGGTTTCTGGGTTCCTGGGTTCTCGGGACCCAGGATTCTAGGGTCCCCAGTTTCCCAGTTCCCTGGTTTCCTTGTTTTTGTTTTTTGGGTTTTGGGTTTTGAGGTATTTTAAGTTTTTCTGTTTTGGCTCCTGGTTCCCGGTTTTGCGGGTTCCCAGGTTATCTAGTTCCTGAGTTCCTGGGTTCCTGGTTTCCCGGATTCAGGGTTTTTTTTTCTTTCGGTTTTTTGGTTCCTGGGTTTTTCCGTTTTGCGTTTTTCAGTTTCTCAATTTCCAAGTTCCAAGTTTCCGGTTCCACGGTTTCAGTTTCCCAGGGTCCCCGGTTCCCCGAATTCCCAGTTCCCCAGTTTCCCAGTTTTGGTTTTGTTGGTTTTTGGGTTTTTAGGTTTCGTTTTTTTAGCTCCTGCTTCCCGGGTTCCCAGGTTTCCAGGTTCCTAATTCCACAGTTCCCTGAATTCTCGGTTCCCCAGTTTCCTGGTTTCCTGTTTCCCAGTTTACCAGTTTCAGGTTTTGGTTTTTTTGGTTTGTCGCTTTTTCGGTTTTTTGCTTTACCCAGTTCCCAGGTTCCCGGTTTCAGTTTTTTGGTTTTTCAGTATTTTGGTTTTTTGGGTTGTCGGGTCCCCGGGTTCTAGGGTCTCCAGTTTCCTGGTTGTCCGGTTTCCTTGTTTTTGTTTTTTGGGTTTTTTCGGTTTTTAGGTTTTTCAGGTTTTCTGTTTTCTGTTTTTTTGTTCCTAGTTCCTAGTTCACTGGTTCTTGAGTTTCCAAGTTCCCGGTTCCCCAGTTTCAGGTTTTGGTTTTGTAGTTTTAGGTTTTCTATTTTTCAGTTTTCTTGGTTCCTGGTTCCGATTGCCCGGGTTTCTGGGTTGTCGGGTCCCAGTTCTAGGGTCCCCAGTTTTGCTCAAAATCTCCCAAAATATCATTTCCAATCCTCACTTCACTACACTTTCCTCTCCTTGAGTGAATCCTCTGTCATCTTTTAAAGGAAAATCTGTGAAATTTGTCATATTTGGATAGAAAACGTGGCGGTTGTATTCTACATTCTTTTCATGCAAAGAAATATATTATTTGACAAAATGTTAATAGCAGTTTTACACATTTCAAAGTTTTAAAGTACTTTTTGCAAACATTTTAACCACCTTCCATATTGATCTTTCAGGAATATTGATTAAAAGTTTTTAGAGCTTCTCCAAATTTATTTCAAAATGTAAAAAAAAACTTTTTCAAGATTAAAAACAATTTTACATCCATCTGGAATAACATGAAGCATGATTTAACTTTTTTCTTTCGTATATAATTTCTGTGCCCCCATAAACTTCCAGTTTGGGGGTGAGTCATTACACCAACATCAATTTCATGACCAAAATTCTGTGTGTCTCAAAAACAGCACTCAAGACGTCCACACGTATAAACATGTATTGAAATTCAGCATTTTACAAGATAATCCTTCACTGAAACATCAAACTTCTAACTTCATTTGTAAGTTACTGTCCAGTTGATTATATAAATTTAGGTGCATCATTTAGGGTAAATGGTAGCCCCATTCTAGGGCCAATAAACTGGACTCCCTCTGTATCCTTGGCCCCTAACCCCACATGTACAAAAAAGTGTCTGCTTGGTCAAGGTTACCTAATCACTAAAGTTTAGGTTGCAATAATTAGCAAATCAAAAGTTGAAAAAAAGAAAAATCGCCTATTTTTTTGTACATGTGGGGTTATGGCCAAGGAGATACGGAGGGCACAATGGAGGGATTCCATTGTACATGCCCTAGAATGGAGCTAGGTCATATAGGTAAATGGAGGATTTGTCAACTGTACTACACTACACTGTACTATTTCTGAGGTTACTTTTTACTTTGACATGTTTGACATACATGATACACTGACAGTACTATTAGTAATAAAATTTAACCTGCTCACCTCGTAGAATGGCTAGTTTTGTAAACAGAAAAGTGAAGTATGGTTTCTATTAGTTACTTGAAGCCTAGCTAGGAAGTAGTTTTTTAAATTTCACGTTTATTATCAAATTAGACGATTGCTCAAAGAAATGAGCTGTCCCGCGTCTTTTCAAAATTTTTGGAGCGCGTTTGAAAACAATATAGACATTGGTATAATGAAATATGCAAAGAATTTCACGTTTCGCCGATATCTGATTGGAAACAACAAGTAGACAAAAACTCCAAAGGATTAGGAACAGCATAAATTATTATAATGATCTCAACGGTTACATTTCGGTAGCTGGAAAAGACTACAATAATTCACATCGATACGTTGAATATCATAACGCGTATGATAAAAATCATTTTAAAACCGCTAGATTGATGGAGTTTAATATTGATCGTCGAATTTCTTAATTTTCCTTTTACGCGACTCACACCTTGCATGACGAGATGAGAATCGTATCCTCGTAGATTGTGAAACATAACTGGGATAAATGTTTCGTCTGGTTTCAGACTTAGTTGAATATTACACTCGCTATGCGCTGCGCCTCGATATTTTCCAGTCACGTGACAATGATCGAATACTTTCTTGTGACCTTTGTATAAAAAAAATCACAAATCCGACACTTGCTAGCTTTTTTATAGTTTTCTTTATCAAAATTCGTCATAAAACTTTTTTTTTGAAACTTTTTTTTTGTAATATTTTAACAAATCAATGATCTTGAATTTTTCTTTGACAATCTCATCTAAAAAGTGTTTAGCGGCATCTTCTCTAAACATATTGTGCGATATAATTTTACCGTCGCATCGCACAATCACGTACGAATACCCACAAACGATGTGATCTTGAAACTTTTCAGTATTTTTTCTCACATCAAGCCCGTTGTCGTCAGTCTTTTCAAGTATACATTCAAAGTCCGCGTATATAACAAAAGGAACTTTCATCTTTTTTTGATATTTTTAAATCTCATCGTATCATTCTTTCCCTCGATTGGCACCTTATAGATAGTCGGTCCGTACTCAGATTCATCGCAATTTAATATATGATCTTTTAACAAGTCTTCTCTTGTATAACCGTGAAAACATATATCGCAAAAATGTTTTTTATCCTTGTTTTTTGTTTGATAGCAAAGTAATGGACTTAAATCCTTAATAAAAACGTAGTGTGATTTAATTCCTTCTTTTTCGTCTTTGTGAATCAATAATAAATTTATACGTCTCATATCATTTGGTTGCTTACTACGATAGCAAAGTTGTAATGTTTTGTCTTCGTAAAATATAACGTTTATCGCCAACTTGTTTTGTTGTTCTACTTTTTTGATTTGATCGATCGGAGTTGGAAAATCGATACCCTCAAAATTTAATCAGTCTTCTTTCGGATAGATAGAAGGTCTTTCCCAATGTATTTTTTTTCTTTTTTTCTTTTTCTTTTTTGATTTTTTTTTCTTCCTTTTTCCGCATAATAACGAGCGCAACGTAACGCCCATCGAAAACATTCCGTCGTCTTTGTTTTTTACGTTAATGCACGCTTGTTTATTTTCCATCCACTTGTCTAAAATGTTGACGTTTTGAAATTTTATAATCTAAACTTACAATACGATCTACCTTTCAAACGTATCATTTCACCTTGTCTTGTTTCTAAAAGTTTAACGTGAGTTATAAATTCAGTAATCGGTAAATTATATGGTAGAGTTCCATCTTCTGAAATAACTCTAATTACTTCTTTATCAGTTTCTATTACTGTCTCTATTTTTTGGCTACGTTGATCTGGTAAAGGTGGTAACTTTCGACTTGTTTCTCCACGAAGAGGTGTTTTATCGATAAGAACATTTGGTGTTAATGGTCTTTGTGGCACTTCTATAGCCTTGTTTGCCGCTTCTAATGCTTCATCTAAAACATCTATTGTATTTTTTTTGATAAGCTTTTTAATGTAAAGTCACGTACACCCAACTGGTTTCTAACAAAATCAGTACCGCCATGATTGGCTATTCTGGCTCTAGTGACTATCGTACTTAGTGCAACAAATTTATAATCGTCACCCACATACGTTAACATTACATCATCGTAATAAAAACCATCTGACAGACGATGAAAACGTTCGTATTGAGGTAATTTGTTTAATTCATAACCATTGTCTATTATTACCTCCTTAATAAATTTATCAGCCTTATCAGACGTTAGTTTCGCTTCTCGATTTAATTCCGAGGCGTCTTTTCTTCTTTCTAGTAATCTTTCTAATCTTTCTAAATTTTCTCTTTCTTCTATTTCTTGTTGATATTCTTCTTCTATTTCCCGAAATTCAGCCACCGTTTCTACGATACAACAAGTTTTGATGATTTTATTATATTTTTTATATACGGCCTCGCGCTCGTTTCTCTCTTTTAAAATTTCTTTTTGAATGTCGTCTATTTTTTGTAAACGAAACGCGTTAACGTTTAAATCTTGGACATTGTTAGAAGTATCTACAGAGGATAAAATTGGATAAACTCTCGTTGTTTCTGTAGGGGCACTCATTATTCTATTAATAATAAAAGATTTAAAAAAACGGAAAACTATTAATTTTTATCGTAACAGATTCCAGTTTCTAGAGAGCCAAAAAAGATTGCTTGTGTAAAAACTTTTCTATTGTAGTCGGTGTTTTCTATTTTGAAGCAGATTCCACATTCTAAATGCTTTGCTTCATTATCACCAAAATAAAATTTTTGACTAAAATCTTCTTCTAGAAAAAAAAATCGGGTCCTTCCCACGGGTAAATTTCACGTTTTGAAACGCTAACGGTAAACTTTTTATTTTTATATTGAAACAGATTCCAGTGTTTTCAGCGCCGAAAAAGCTCGCTTGTACAAAAACTTTTTTATCTCGAGTTTTGTAGGAAATTTCGTATTCTAAATGTTGCGATTCTTCGTTAAAAATATTTTTTTTTATCTCGAGCTGGAGAAGGAATATGATATACGTTGACTACAAAATTGCGCGTTACCGAATGCGAATAAAGACCGTCGACTTTCATAAATTTTACAAAAATTGAACAGTACGTCGGTGATACATCGAACATGAAAAAGGGTAGTTTAAGCACACCGTGCCATCCGAGTATAATGTTTAATTAAATGTTTAACTAAATTTATTAACGGTATCGTTTGTATAATTTCATTCGGTTCGATAAATCCGTGACGTTCGTAAATAAAGGGATCAGTGATAAGTTGTTGTTGATGTTGGCTGTCGATGCCGCTTCTTCGACTAGGGCCGTAAATACTCGCCGTTTATATATTAAACACATTAATGTTTTATTTAATTTCAACGGTTAAAATAACCGGCATACCGTGATTATTTATGTCTCTTCCGATAGAATCTTTAATTTGAAAAGTCAATTCGTTTAAAGTACCGGTTTTAAGATTTTTTCGCAACGGATTAGAATATTCCATCCACATATTTTCGCTCGTAGAAATTTGATCGCAATGAATGTATATTATTTTAAAAGGCTGCAAATCAAGTTTTTTTCCTTCGTGCTCTCCCATAGCTAGATAATCATTCGCAAACCCGAGTAAATTAGCTAAACCCGCTGAAAATTTAATTTTTCGATTTTGTTGAGTAATATTTATAAAAGATTTACCGAACTTTTCATCGACGACGAACGTAATCCAAGGAGTGTTTTTTAAGACAATGTTGATAATTTCTTTTATGTTATAAAGTCCGGGTTCGATAAACTCGACCTCTTCTTCTTGTTGCTGTTCATTTCTTTCATTTATCGTAGTACGATGTCGAAATATTTTTGATTTTGTACGTACGTTATAGTAGCCGACCCAAATGTTAACGCTCTTTAAAGAAATGGTGAGCTTACCGTCATGATTATCGATTGTATTATTTAATGAGATTGTATTATTTAAATTTTTAGTTTCGATCGTATGATACATTTTTATATTTAAAATTTATAATTTTATATTTGTATTATAATAAAATGTCGATTCCGCAAGCATTTCGGAGTAATTTATTAAAACGGGAACACTTGTTTTTTTTTTTTTGGGGGGGGGGTTTTGTAGAGTAGATTTGACGAGGCGATAGGTTTGGTTGATGACGTCATCGATGTTTGATGACGTCATAGAGGTGGTTGTTGAAAAGAAAAAGAATTGCTGTGTGGTAGTAGGGAGATGTTGAGGGAAAAAAAGAATATAGACGAGAGAAAATATGAAAGGTGAATGATGTGAAAAAAAGTTGTTGAGGTTTGATTGTATTGTTATTAGATTTTAGAATTAGAAAAAAAGATATTGTTTTTTATCGATAAAAAATTTAAATAACGAATTTATATTATGTAGATTAATATTAAAAGAGGATGGAAGGAAAATATTTATCAAAGTGGACATTGAGAGAATTAAAGAATTACGGTCTTAATAAAAGACTAAATGTATTACCAGACAGTAGTACGAATAAAGTAAATAAACGGTCATGGTATATCGCAGTAAAAAGATACAAAAGAAGATTTTAAAAAAGACCATTATCGAAACAAACGTTAGCTCAACTTAGACAAGTATTGAAGAAATTCGTTTACCTGCAGGAAGGAGCGGAAGAAGAGGGGTGTTTTTGAAAAAAGACTATTTGAAGATTATTAAAAGAGCGTATAAAGA
Organism: Zoroaster sp. YZ-2022; assembly: GCA_029582265.1. Lineage (NCBI taxonomy): Eukaryota > Metazoa > Echinodermata > Asteroidea > Forcipulatida > Zoroasteridae > Zoroaster > Zoroaster sp. YZ-2022. Next base: position 50,758,419 of record CM055820.1, read on the forward strand.
GTTGAGATTTGATAGACGAGTTATTATCGGCGGAAGTTATTTACGTCAACGAAAAATAACCGTACCGTACGGTCATAGCAAAGAAAAAGATGTAAATGTATTTTTGAGAGATGTAAAGCCATAGATTGTAGAAAAGTTGTCTTTAGATTTGCGAGAACAACAAACATCAATAAAGTTTATGATAGCTTTAGTAGTTGATTATTATAAACCGAATCGAAATGGAATTGCCAGCATTGCCACCGTTGTGGCTGCGCCGATCGGATACGTTTTAGAAGGTTTGGCTTTGGGACTGGGTGGTATAGCGTTTGCCATCAGATACGCAAAAAATAAACTAAATAAAAAAGCAAAAAAACACGACAAGATTAGAGTTTTAGCCGAAAGTAAACTCAACACCGTCCTGAAAAATGGGTAGTGGGACTGAAGGTTATTTAATATTGTAGGATTAGGCCTACACACTGTCCATATCCCAACAAAGAAACTAGAGGTTTGGAAAAATACCGGATATTTCTTTCTTTCCTTGAGGAAAAGAGAGATTTGTAAAGTAGGCCTACTGAAAAATCACAGGCCTGTAAAAAAAAAACTTGTTGAAATAGTTTTGCAATAAATTAATTAATCAATACGCCAATAAATAATTAAATATAAAAAATATATATAATACATAATTTAATTAAGAAATTAATGTATTTAGTGTAAACCAACTCAACAAATATTCACAGCACAATTTGCCTCTGTCCCCCAATAGACAGATTAGATAGATAAATCTATGTAGCCGCTCAGTCAACAGAAAGAATCCCACTTTTACATTGTTTCTGGGAGAAGAAATAAATATATATATATATATATATACATGGGCGTCAACAGGGGGGAAAATTTTTTAAAGTTTTTATT